>CM049307.1:57026869-57576869 GCA_026874595.1 Sipunculus nudus | reverse complement strand
TTTAAAACTGTTGGAATATATTTTTCTAGGCCTATCTTTTTCACACTGGCAGCTTTACGTTTCGCGTACAAGAGACTTCAACGACATATGCATGTATATAAAATAAAACATGTGTCTGTTTTCATGCCTTAGACTATACCCTAAACTAACTACACTGAATAAACATTGTGTTTCACGATGTCGCCTGAGATTCAAACAATACAAAGCATCTTTCATATAAATCACGGTAGAATGCCTCTTTATAAATTACGATATTTTCCCAGTAATGAAGCTGTCGGACCTATGTTGTTTATCGGAAAAAAACTTCTCACTTAAAAATGCGTACACCCTGTATATACCTCACGTCTCTTTCCAATTATTTTCTTTTACATGAGATTTCTGGAAAAGAATAATTTTCTTTCGATGTTGATATTTTTGGGGAGGATGTTCCTTGAGAATTCTAGCAGAAGTAATCTTTATATCGTATAAGTGAAAAACGTGACAAAAGTTCCTGCACAAACCTTTAGATTAAAATATATATGCGTCATATAGTTCCTATCAACTCATTACAAAAATATGCATCAGATAGAGCCGTGGATTTTCCACGGGAGCAGCTAGTTTTTAATTAATAACAAATCTGCAGCATGAAAATAACTTCTTTATTACCTTAACACAATCAGATTAAAAAAAATGCACATTTTTAAAAAATAAAAACTGCTTTTTTCACTATAATATGCCAATTTATTATTTACAGAAATCATGCGAGGAACACTTGTCGTTTGTGGCGTGGTTTGCCTGTTGGCAGCAGCTTTGGCTGATGATATAGAAGGGTCTTCCTGTGACGGGGAGGACTACACAGAAGTTTCTCATCCTGATCCCTGCGAGTGGTGCCGATGTATCAATAATGTGGTAAAGTGCGAGCGTCTCCGGTGTGGCATCCCGCGCTGCGGTCCCGGCAGTGAGTTAGTGTATGACTCAAACTACTGCTGTCCTTATTGTAAGTAAAATGTACAAATATACAGAGAGAGAGAGAGAGAGAGAGAGAGAGAGAGAGAGAGAGAGAGCCGGGGAGGAGGGGTGAGAGAGTGCTTTAGACTCTTTGGTGTCCCCCAGTTAATAGTTTGCCATAGTTTTATAAGTTGCATATTGATAGATAGAATTACATAAATCATTGTGGCAGATCGGGAGGGAGGAGGGGGGTGTTCCAGGTGATCTCGAACCACCCCTTTTCCCCTTTTAGTCTTGAACCCCCCCCCCCCCCTTCTTTTTCTAGACTCGAGGAACTTTTTCAAGTTTTATCATAAGGGTTTCTGTGTTAGAACTCCATCCTAAAGAACTATACCGACAACAGACAATTTTCAAACTAATGCAAAATAATTATGCAAACATTATTGTGAGACTTGGCAAGAGAGCAAGAGAAATGTTTTCAAGTATGTGTTTTCATTCAACTTCTATTATGTTAATATACATATGAATGGGAGTCCCATATATTTTTATTCAAACAACTCGCAAGCGTGAAACCTATCCTTGAAGTTTCGTTAACCGTTTGTCGGTGTTGGGGTCGTCCCTTGATGTAGCCATGACAACATGACATTCAGGCCTTCTGAAATAAACTGATAGGGCCTGGAGTCATGATGGCAGTCACAACAGAACGCCCATTCTAAGGGTCGGATCAAAATATTTACTGTCTGGTATTATTTGGCATCACAGGCTTATATAGTCGTATTATATGTGCTTAATATCGAAGAAAAAATGTTGTTACACAAAAATAATTACATTTATTACCTTCTTTCATCACTGTGGCACCGATTCACGTGAAGCGGTACTTCGCATTCAAAAGTGAAGGTGTCATGGCGCGGTCGTATATGAAAACTTGGAAGTCGGAAGCCGGACGCCGGAAACCAAGGAATCGTTTTATAAATAATGCAGTTTAAAGCATATACAAAATGCTAACGCTTCAATACCGTTTTGTTTTTTCCCCGATAGAATAAGATCTTTATTATCATTCTGTAAAGAATGATAGTTATCCATTCTTCAATCTGAACGTTATGGACGATTTTGTGCTCGGAAGCAATCTCGGAAGTCAGTCAGAAGTGCTGGGATGTTATCCAATGTGTATAACTCGGAAGTCACAGAGACGCACTGGTTAACTTGTGGTCAGTTAAGAGCCACAGCCCAAATGCAGTTTCATTATAATTATAGTTGCATGCATATATTAAAATTGCTTATGCATGATTCTGCTTTAAATGCGTGAATAACACAAAACATGATACATAATCGGAAAAACTATAAGTTCTTAATTTTTTTATTTGTAAATTTAATATAAATATATATATATATATTATATATATATATATATATATATATATATATATATATAAACATATATGTGATGGTATTTTCACTTAATATATTTCACCCTATCTAGAGCTATGTTTTGTGAAAATTATTTATATTAACATGGGGATGGTATGGGAAGGGATAAATTTTTAAAATATGCAATGTAAAGAGGACATTTTGAGGCACCTTAAACGAAAGAGTATGAAGATTTTCTGTTCCGCAACTATACTCCTACATGTATTGGAACAATGTATTCAAACTTCAGGTTGTTGGGCTTTAATATTTATATTTCTATAACATTACGGTATAAATTGGAAAGTCCAAATATTCAAATGTTAATGTCAATGATGAAATGCGCGTCTATACATTTATAACTTGCAAAATGTCACTACTAGTATTTAAATGTAGTAATCGTTGTAAAATAATTGATATGTTAAAGTCTTATGACAATCTTAGCATTTTACCGAATTTTGTGATCTGAGAGCGCACATGCAGACTCGGACAGCACAGTGCGCGAGTCTGAGTATCAGCCGAGGAGCCGTGAGATTTTTCACGGTCGATCCCAACCCGAGCTGAGCTCTGTGGGGAGACCGTGTATGACTCACACGGTACTGCGATGGGGGGGGGGGGGGGGGGATGGGGATTCCTCGGTGTTATGCTTGCGCCCTCTATGGATGCACCACTGAATAATAAATATGGTATAATATACCCTAATACGGCATTAAAAATACAGTTATAAATTACGATGTCATTCAAAATAAAAACAGTAATATATTTTCCATACGTTGAACAAATATAAAAATTCAATATATCCCAGTAGGTCATCGCTAGAAAAAACATACATGTATCAAATACAAAACGAAATGTCCTTCAATATGTCAGAGTTCTACGATATTTAAAAAAAAGTTAAAATATATCTTAGAAAAGGGATACAACAGTCCAGGTAATATATAACATACTAATACATGTGTGATTATAAAATCTTATCGATTTGTATATTTAAGCAAATAATTTTTTTAAAAACTAAAATCAATTCTTTTTCAAGTTTTAACTCTTTCTTTCAAACTTTTTCAATCTTGATATTTATATATTAAAATTCACGCCTGATGTTTCAACATCACATTTCAACTCCAAATAAATGGATATTTAATAATATTTTAAAGTATATTTGCAACTGATTTCACTCTCATACGTTATAATATGTGCATGATAAGGGCATGTAAACAGAATGTGCTCCCTTCAACTTCGGATAACTGTATACGATTACAAGGATCTCGATCAGAAATTACAATTTTGAATGTAAAATCTTTAATAAATAACCATATAGAATCTTTATCGACACGTAAGACATCTGGGGCTTCAAGTAAAAGTCTGTCTAGAGGTGACCTGGTGTTTTAAAGATGCTACGGGATATAGGCATTTTTATTGAACCTGTTGCTCATCTTTATGATTCATTCCTTTAAATTCCACATAAAAATGATGACACCATGCAATAATGGAACCAAACCGGATTGATAAATCAAGTTAGATATTTACCGCTAAGATAAATATTTCAATTACAAATATTAATTATTCCCATTCTACTTCTGCTGTATAGAAATTTTTTATCTTTATATAAAAATATATGCATCTGAATATTCCGTGTATACTCACTATTTTTATTTGATTCATATTTTTATGCTCAGAAACAAAATTAACCGGACTATAATCGGAATTCTCGATACAGAAGTACCGTGCGCTTTCGGACCCCCTTCTCTCCGGACTTAATAGTTGCTGGTATCAGGTTCTACAAATAAACAGATTTTTTTATATCTATAACATTTGCTCTGTAACAATTTATTTTTAAACATTTAATGAACTTTTTTTGGCTATGCAAAATGTTTTGTTTGATGTTTTATTGATTTTTTAGTTGACGTATTTTACAAATATATATATATATATAAAGTATATAAATGTTTGTGTCCTGTGGTTTTGCAAATTTTCAGAACATTAATTTGATGAATATTGTGCCTAACTGCATAAAAAATATCGATTATATATTGAATCGTTCTGCAAAAACAGAAACTATTGTTTTTTATATGATGGTAAAATGTTACAATCGGGATCATATCTATTTACACATGCATTGTGTATTTTTTTCTGTCAAGGTATTGTTAATGCTTGTGGTTATTTTTAATTTTGCAGGATACGTCTGATGAAATCAGTAGCAAACAAATTTTTGTAAAGCATCATGTATATTATGCTATTTTGGCAAAATTTCAAAACATGAATTGAAACAGGTTCCATTTACAGCAGGTATATATATAGGGGAAAATATCACATTGCAATGTGATTAATATATATATATATATATATATATATATATATATACATATACATACATATATATATAAATGTGTGCAACCTGACCATGAAATGTAAAATATAATTTGGCATAAAAAGTATTACATAATAGATAAGAGTTTAAGAGATTCATAATCATGATTAAATCTTTTGGTCAATGGAAGAGGAAAAGGTTTTTCAATTGATACATGATAAATAAAATATTTTGTTCGAAACACCCTTGTTAAAACATTTACTGGACGTTTTGTGGTTCTGTCAAATTATCTGTTTAACTCTCTATGATATTATCAGGGTAATTTTTAAAATATTAACAAATCTTTATTTTTTTTTTCATGTTTCCACAAACAAAAAATACAGTAATAGCGAAAATATTGATGAGTAATTATATAATCTTGTTTTACAACATGAAATAAAATATCAATATAATATATTATAAAAAACAGCATAATTAATGTTACAAAACAGAGTTTATGATAAATATGTGATATTGAAGAAACCGAAAATGCTTGACACGTTTGCTGACGACATGATGACCAGTGCATTAGCCATTACTGGCTAGTTTTACACATGTTATTTGGACCATAACCGGGCATTACCGAGCAAGAAATAGTCTATAACTTCAGATGGATAACTTTGATTTTTTACATAATGATAGAAAAGACCTTATTCTATCAATAAAAATAAAATGGTACTTTCTATTGATGTAGTATCATTTTAATTATGCTTCGAACATTGCTTTATTTAAAAAATCCTTGCTTCCGACTTCGGACTTCCGAGTTTTACACATAGCCGTTTGGAAATCCCCTACCGGAAGTTATGATTCTCCCGCTGACAGACGTGGAGACGAGTTTTTCGAGTAAAACCAGCCTCGGTATTAAAAACTGCTGCACGAATACACGTAAGTAAACCGTGGATGTAATAATTATTATTTTCCCCAACATAATAACGTTACTTTTTGTCTTAACTCAGGAAAATGGCAGTTCGAGAAGTAGATGAAAATGAAAAAGTAGTGTCAGAAATGGCGTGCACATCTGCACATACTAGAATTGATTCGAACCCAATAGCTTGTACTGTCACCCCATCGTCTCCAGTTCATCTAAAATCGACGTTTGGGGTGACAAGCTGTCGCTACCCTTGATGAGGGTTAATTGCGTCTTATCTATAACCGTTTTGGTGTAATTTTTCAAACAACTATGACTGAATTATTATTGTAATTTACAGGTAAGGAAACTGGAAATGATGCATCTGGAACAATTCCGGTTCCGTCTCCAGTCAGGAAGTAGTCTGTACCAGTCTACTAAAGATGATAAGAGGAGATACATTATAAGGGGAAAGAGTCGTGGGAGGCTGAATAAAATATAACGTATTAAAGTCTATATTTTCTTGTTTTAATGCGTGAGTAAATTTAAACTTAGTTATTTCCATTAACTAATACAGAGAGCGCATCGCGCAAATCGGTCCTTTGGCCCATGCACGTTGTGAAAAACTCAAACTAAATAGTTTCCAAATAAACGTTTCTATCTGTTCTATTTACTAGCAATAATCAAAAAAAGGCTTAGCGATGTGTCCTTTCGCCTTTTGAATGATAAACATTTGTATGACATTTGAAAGAAACGACCAAGTCTACCAATTGAGTGACATGGTAAACACTACACAAAATGTTATGTATTCCGTGTATAGTGCTCTGGCTTTTATAGTTTCAATCACTGAAGCCAATTTATAATTCTGTTCAGTAAATGTTGTGATTTTCCTTTAATACTACTTAACTGTTTCCGCTTTTACATGATGGGTATGATAATGGACTAGCATTATTCATGGCTGCAACAATTAGCATAGCATGTCATGTTTATCACCGGCCTCTGACCACGTGTAGAATATAAGTGAACGTGAATTCTTTTGCAGACAAGGAATAATTGGATACATAAAGTCACTGGACAGTTCACATCTAGACAGATAACTTAAACATTCTTCATATAAATATATATATATATATAAACATAGGTCTTACCTTATTATATTTCCTCTTCTAATATATCGGGAGACCAAAGTATCCGCCAGCGATCAGTTGACCTCATTATTTAAAATAATGTGCGCATGCGCGTCCTAATCATCGGGGGGGGTCCGATCACAAGACGTATTGGCCTCAATATATGCCCCCCCCCCCCCCCAACGCAATGTTTACCCTGGCTGTATTTCGAAGATCACTATGAAATATTATATTTCTAAACCAGGGTTAGAGTCAACCTTTTCTCGAAACATACCTTATTTTAAAAACCTTATACTTAATTGTAGTATTTATGAAATGTGTCACACAGACAATAAAAGGTTAATAAAAAAGTTGTCCCAACTTTGACTACCCTCACACGCCTGTGATTCATCCCCACCCTTGAAGATAAATTGACGCCACTGACAACACGGGTTCCATCTGGGACCTTATTATAAGTTATGATGACCACAAGAACCTCCATGTGCCAGATAGAACATTTTTACTGAGAAAATGGTTCCTACTGGAACCATGGTTCTAACTAGAACCAAGTGGGTTCTTAGAAGAACCCACAGGAACATTTTTCTTAGAATGTACCTTTGGATGGCAAATTGAAAACCGTTTTACCTTTATTATGCCTATATTACTTGAAATATCATACCTTTTGTGCTGTCTTTAATATGTATATAGTTCACAAATGACAAAATATGTCAAATATAAGTACCAATAATTTACACTGGATGTCATTGTAGAACTGACAACCGCAACATTTCTTAAGGATTAATAGTCATCTCTGGGAACAAGCGAGAATGCCTAGACTAACAAATCATACCATTTAGCAGTTAAACAACATTAATCTGGCTGGTGAATACTGAAAAAATATCATAATTATGTGTGGTATAGTAAGTGGCCCAGTCTATAAAAACAAGCTTAACTGGCTTTTAAGCCCTAAGCTTAGATTGGCTGATGTGCAATAGTTAGGGGTGTCAATATAGGGATCGGGGTTGGGAGGTTGGGGGGGGGGGTATATATCCCCTAAAGCTTTGGCAAAGGGGGATGGTCAATGTAATCATTCCCGCCAGCTATTATAAGAATAATATTTATTTATAACAAATTAAGATATTAATACATAGAATTATAGACTTTGGTTTCACTTGTGAGATAACTGAGAAATATTACATAAAAACGTAGTTTTGAATCAACTTATACACTGGAAACATACCTTATTTTCTAAAACCTTATAGGTAATCGCGATATTTTCAAAATGTGATTAAATATTAACATGTATATATATGTATATAAATATATATATATATTCGAAATGTGTCAAACAGATGATATGTGTGTGTGTCCAAGTAATCCAACCCCCTACCCTGAAAGATAAAGTGACGCCACTCTTTATAGTCGTCACTCATGCAGTCCGTCCACGGTGGGGGTCCAGAGGGAACGGAGGGGGAAGATAGGGGAGGGGTATAGGGTGTTGCCTTTGTTGAATTACAATTAGGAAACCACAAATCGCAGTCGTTTTTGAGTTATGGACGGCCTTCCCATTCACCTAAAAATGTCTTCTATACATTGCATATTAAAAGTGGGACACCCAATCCTACCCTCCCAATTATGTCAATAATTAACTCTAAAAATAT
This sequence comes from Sipunculus nudus, assembly GCA_026874595.1. Lineage (NCBI taxonomy): Eukaryota > Metazoa > Annelida > Sipuncula > Golfingiida > Sipunculidae > Sipunculus > Sipunculus nudus. The sequence goes on along the minus strand of CM049307.1, from coordinate 57,568,580 downwards.
GGTTCTGTCCTTATTCTTTGGTGAAACAGAAATACAAGGTTTATATTCTTAAAAGGCTGAATATATTATGTAGTACTAATAGGTGGGGTGATATAATATTGCATCATTGATATACTGTAGAATTTCCTAATATCCATCAAACGCCAACCCAGTCTTATCGACCTCATGTTCGTGTATGTCTTCAAAAGTTCTGGCAGCAGTTGCATCACGTTAATTATCAATAAAAGCACGTGCGCATTTTTCATAATACCGAATCACAGGTATGATACCGGAAAAAGGTCCGCTGGTCTATCAATATAAACAACTTGTTTCACGGACAAATGTTGTTTGTTAGTTATATTTGGGATGGATGTTGTCGAAGCATATACTTTTTATTTGCTATTTGCCTGAATTATTGTAATTTCCAATTGCGGGCGAATTAGGTTGCAATCGGCTGGAAATAGTGCCTTGCTCATATTGATTGGAAGAGATCTATCCCTTCATAGACGAGATCTCGCATGAGGAGAATGACCCTGTACAAAACTACCGTTTTATCGGTTTACAGGTATGTTGATCTCTATACATTCAGAGATATCTTTCTATGATACCCATGGTTTTTATGGTTCGGCGGATTCTCAATCTCAAAGGGACTTGAAAACATGTGGTCAGTTTATTTGCCTACCAACCCCTTCCAGAATATCCTAACAGACGTTCATTCATATGTACACGTTTCATGTTTAACATTTTCATGCTTCAGTAACACGGGTTCACCTGGCGAGCGGCAGAACAATTAAATACGAATGGGTGGCTTTAACATAGGGACAAAGGAAAGTCCTTGAGAAAAATTGTCCTTTTGCAGAATAGTGATTATGGAATTTAAGACAAAAAGTATATAAGGATGATTCTGATTACTTCTAAAATATAATGAATTACGGACGAGGTTTTACCTTACCCTTCCAAAAAATTTTCAGCAAAATCTGTACATGAATTTTTGCCTCAGTTTGCTAAAAGACAATACAACGAACCATGGCTGAAGTTGTTTCTTTGCTAAATGCTCTCACCGAAATGTGTTAACCTGCTTTCTCCTTATACGGGAGAGGTGTCGGTTTCGGATCAGATTTAATTATTCCATTACAACTAACAGTACTAATACCAAACTTTTAATACTGTTGGAATGTATTTTTCTGAGCCTGATTTTGCACATCGGTAGCTATACGTACAAGAACTTTCAATGACATAGGCACGTGCTACGCATAAAACATGTCTGTCAACACGCCTAAGACTACCCCTCAAATGACCACAGTGAATAAACATCGCGTTTCACGATGTCGTTTGAGCTTCAATTTATACAAAGTGTCGTTAATAATCTTTCGCTGTGCTATATGCTTATAATTTAGAATGCAGCCTCATACAATCGTTTTATCTAAGATATTTCCCTAGATATGATGCTGTTGGACCCATGTTGTTTATTGACAAAAAATTCTCACTTAAAAATTCGTACACTCTGTATATGCCTCACGTATCTCTCCGAATCTTATTTTTGTGTGATTTCTGAAAAAGAACTATTTGCCATTTTTTGCTGGTATTATGAAAGAGGGGGTTTCCTGGAGAATTCTAGCATAAGTTATCTTTATATCATGTAAGTAAAACACAAGTCAAAAGTTTCTGCGAAAACCTTCGGATTAAAAAAGGCGTCGTTTAATGCCTAACAGGTCATTACAAAAATATTTATCATATAGATCCGTAGATTTTTCCATGGGTGCAGCTAATAAATATTAATATATGAATTTAACCATTCTTTTCAAAGTCACGGGGCCATTTGTGGAAAATATCTAATTAAAAAAAATTGATGAATCGGTACGAATCATTTTTTACCTAGCGATCTGTCACTGATGTACCAGGGTGATGGCTTCACCTACAGTATCATATTTTTTGTGAATTATTGCTTTGTGAACAGGAATTTATAAAACTAGAAATCTTCATACCAAGGAATACAAGCCTGTGTTTTCACTTATATGGCACCAATTCAAAGGTTCATCCGTGCATGAGTGACTTTACATGTACTAGTATTCCTTTGTGATATTCCTGAACCCCAGTCATTTGTTGCATCATCAACCAAATCTAATCGATTTTTCCTTGGCCCGTTCCCGATTTTTTTTTATAAGAATCAATTCATGATTGCGTGAGTTTTGGTGCATACAGACAATAAGGCTAAATCAATATATCGATATGTAGACAAATCTACCATACCGATACGGTTACCTAAACGCTTTACATGCTGTATCGTCTTATCGATGAAACAGCATACCTCTAACAAATAAAGACACAAACATAATCTAAGCTATAATATGAACTATTTATTAAGCTTGTTTCTTATTCTAGTATATATAAGACTTAAATAAAATCAAATTTATGTCTTACTTTCTTTGATATGAGGCTTGTATGTACACTTGTCAGTGCCTCGAAGACAAGCCGGCGCATGGTTACGGACCTCGTTAGTGTTGAAATATTAATTGCATGTTTTTCGATTTTTTGTCATCAGTAGGGCATGTACTTCTATTCTCTTATCCATCATTTTATCCCTTGATTGTTTTATATGTAAGCGAAGCAATATATCGAGGTCCATTTCTCGACAACATTTTAAAAAATGCATAGTCGAAGCTTTTTTGGAAATGAATTATAGTTAACGAGGGGAAATGTGATTTGAGGGAATTGCGTTCCCAGAAACATAAGAAACTGTCAATAACATGACATAAAATATGACATATAATCTTCCCAAATGTGCAAACATACTGATAAACGGGTTGGTGCAAGGACTATAAATAGACTTATCATTTTAATACACATAATTCAATACCCCATTAAGCATATGAGTTTACAGAAAAGGCAGTTATAACGTATATAAATATTTCGTATCTTATGCCATTTTCGAAACGAAAGAGTGGACCAATCAGTTGAAATGAGTGCCTAACAACCTCGAAATGGACCCTGGAGCACTGATACTATTGCGTCACAGATATGTGGCTCGCCTGTTCGAGCGAAGCATAAGAGTACGCCAGCTTTAAATGACGTGATTCGATGAATGATATATATTCATATTTATTAATTTATTTATATATCATGTATAAATCTTAAATATTATATATAATATATATAATTGAGTTTTATGTGTATCGCAATACCTAATGTTCCCGAATTGGCTGACCGATACCCAGCCCTAACAATTAAACACACAGAGGGGCAGAGGGGAGGGATGATGGAGGCCCCATCAGGATTCAGATATTTTCTTCATGTTTGACTGTAAATTATTAGACCGATCGTCGGATGTGTCTGTATAGTTTCTAACAGCATCTACCATATGCGAGGAGACATCCGTTTTAATCCAGCGTATTAGTAAATAAAAATTGATGTTTGCTGAATTTCCTCTGAGAGGAAGAACGCAGGCATGTCCTGCACGGGTTACGTCATAATAGCTTACTTTTGGCGACACATGATTTGACCTGTTACCAGTCTTGTGCTCGATCAAGATTCGGAACAAAGAGAATCATAAAATTTAATGCTGTATAATGCAGCTGGCCGTTTTCGTCACAAGCCTTTTGCCGGTATCAATTATTACAGTATATAGAACCTTGGTAGTGCTGCCGCCTGGTGGCCATCTTTCAAAGTTAACTAGCTTTTGAAGAGATTTTAACGGTGCGAATTTTCAAAAGGGTAATTTATTATTATCTCTTGCATGATGCAAACAGGCATTAGGGAATATATAGCATGAATTGGAGAGAGACAAATATGGAGTCGAGAATTTCAACAAAAATAACGCTCCTTTGTTGGTACATATATGAAATTTGTACAAAGAAAAAAAAATAACAGTAATAATCTGCATTCTAAACAATGGAAGTCCTAAGTGTGCGGGGCTTCCAGAACAGTGTTTGTATTCACTTATTCGGTCTATTTTCCTAGGTTTATTCGTGCATGACTGACTGTAAATTTGTGAATATTCATTTGTGATGTTCCTGAATCGGACCTTTTGCCAGATCCACACCAAAAGCTAGCCCATTTCCGAAATGCCCAGTAAAATTTTTATGAGATTTAATTCATGGTTGTGTGAGCTATATTGTGAACAATCACACAAACACAAATACATAGAAATACACACATGAATCAGTTGCGGATCGGGGAGTGGGGTGTCAAGGGGGTCCTTTACCCCCAGCCTCCGCCCCCTTGAAGCCGAAACAACGTTTTCTTTTAAACCCGCTCCTACCTGGACCAGAGGACCTTTTTTTCTAGGTTTTCTTTTATTCTTCATGGGCGTAATCGTCCCCTTTTGAAAATCCTTTGTCCGCCCCTGTGAATGGGGATGCACTCAAACCATCCTTGCAGAGGCATCCAGACGAAAATGTCCTCATGTCAAAATAGCAATACTTAAATAATAACCTCCATTTATTTATTTAAAAAAAATTATATCTGGTCATAAATGGCAGTGAGCTTTTGCATATACATTTTACACAATAGCTCTAGCTTTGTGAATGATGACACCACATTTGTCTTATCGGACTTGATTCCGGTGATCAGATCTCTTTTTTTACAAGTCGGATCTACCAAGCACGCAGTTTTTCATATGTTTGTGCTTAACGCCTACTAGTGATAAAGCCGTTCAATATAACGTGCCACAGCTAACGTTTATTTTCTCAAAAGTGATAAGACTGGAGGAAGCAGGAACAAAAAAACTATGTTACAAAGATCAAAGACGAGCTGACAGGGACGGACTTTTGACACTGACACACTATAATGACAAGACCTGCCATATATTGACACGAAAATTTATAATATGAAATGTTTGTATTGCTTTTATCTATCCGAACGCTTAATTCTAATGATTGTATTTTTTTTTGGAAATGCCTGAAACTGGAAATAGTAAACAGTAAATAAATTGTATACAGTTAAAATAGTTATACATTTGTATTCACTAATACACCCCTAACCAACGAGTGAACACATATAACATTAAACAGCGACAGACATGGTAGTTATGTGTTAATTAGCCTTAAAATAAATGCGAAGGGCGGATAGCAAGGATTTAGGAATCAGCTAAGAACTTTAACATCAATGAAACATTTTATGATTCGTAACAAGAACAAAGTTAACATATTAATCTTTATTGGCGCTGCAGGGTTATTATCGTCAGTTTCTAAATTATCCTATGGCAATTTGAGATATTTCCAATATAAATTTCTTTTACCCGCAAGGGATGTATCTTTTTGTAAACATGACCGACTTTTTTTCATTTGAAAATGGTCTGCAAACTATAAATGTCAAATCCGATACTAAAAAGACTCCTGTGAAAGACTCCTGCGGTACCCACCTGTCTACGCCGCTGCAAACTTTTAACATGTAGCCACTGATTGAAGGATTATAGGATAGATAGATAAGAAAAAGTAAGTAACACCTCTCTCCTCCGAGTGCTTTATATAGCCAATTTTGGTAAATATCACTCATATTAAAGTAGCAAAGCATTTTATTTGGTTCACTCGATAAATATTTGGCTGAGATTACCATAATCATGTTTTGTTCAACTCCATGCACACGTTAAATGCTCGATTCAAATGCACTATTCCAAATTCAGATATCCAGTAATTAAAGGCAGCTTTTCTAGGAAAATATATGCAACGACCAACATACCCTGCATAAAATAAGACATTCTTCATTAATAGTGAATGATGTAATGAGAATCCAAAAGCATAATCTGCTTTATACTGTGCAAATATCACCTACGAACTAGCAATTTTTTTAATGCATATCTTCTTTTTGCAGAAAAATCTGTACCCAAAGAAACATTCCTTCATTCAATATACAGTCATCTCGAGTCTGGTGAACCATAATAAATGTATTTCATTAGTTCTCCAAGAGAAGTATTAAACATCTTAATTTCACCTGGACTCGCTGGAATAACCTTTCCGCGCCTGAAAACATGTACACAATAGTATTTTGAATAATTAAACCCTTTCATAAAAAGCTCATCGCGCGTTTTCCAGGTTGGACCAAACAGGGTTCCTCCTTCTACGTGGATCAATCCAGGAAAAAGACGTTGAAGGATACCCGGCATTATAATTGAGTGCTCAGCCCAGCCGTTTGGATCAAATGTCTTGTAAGATTCCATCCATATTCGAAGGAAAGGTGCACCGCGACGTGCAATTATTATTCCATTAGAGAGGGATTGCATTTCACCTTTACCCCTACCCATAGTCATATTGTACCGTAACAAAGGCTGAAAAGATTTCACAGCAATCACGTCTGTATCCAGATAGATTCCTCCGTATTCTGAAACAAAGAATTGATTAAATACACAAATATCATTTTAACTAATATTTTTCTGCAATCTAAAGTGGCTATATGCGTTTTTGTAGGAATCACTGATCATTATAGTATTCTTATATTCCTTTATTAATAATGCCAATACATACTTTATGATTAAAATTCTTTCTGTATTTGAGAAATTTGTTTACGTTAGGTTTTGCAGTCTTGCTTTTCATGACATATGTACATCTATCCGTGAAATAATCCAATAATAATAGATATGATTTGAAGTGCTCATTTGTGCTGATGGTTAGGAAGTTTAGACATTTTTGTAAAGCCTCCTATAACTCTTCGCATGTGACTGAAATGAGAAAATTTCTCGATGTGGCCTAAACGGGTGAATAATTTTAGCTAGGCAATTAATTTGACCAAGTTTTGTTTTATATGGAGAGGTATTATATATCCCCCTGGTTTTTCTGTTAACAACCTTGCTCAAAAGGTGCTGAATTATGGCGATAAAAGTCCGTTCAGTGTTAAGATTACATGTACCAACCATTCCATTTAATTTTAGGGGTAATATGAATCCCAACATATAAATCGTAACACACTTTCCATTCAAATGACTCTTATTCCATTTTGTGGCCATTGATGGGTTGATCAACCATAAAAAAACGAAGTATTCCAGTCGATTTTCCACAAGAATAATCTCTGTTGCCAATAAATTTTTAATTTGCTTCATCTTTAATATGATTCTTTTGATCAGAATAATACCGTATTTCCTTGAACAGACGCCTGGGCGTTTATTTTTTTTTTTTGAGACCCTGCTTTGACCCGGCGTCTCAACAAGGCCGTCTTCTATTTAAGGACGGCGTTTATTAAAAAAAATACATTATCAGGCTCGTCAGACAAACTTAAAATAGAACACGTCGAAACAATGAACCCGCCGGTCACTAATCACTGATACAATTGAAAACATCGCCGGTACACGGATTGTGACTACGAATTTTCCTTAGATGCCATAGGTATATATGACATGTGCAATCTAAACAATCACGCACCATAATAAGAATTAACAGACTATCACAGCGAGATATTGCAGTTGTCCACAAGAATCTGTCCGCGCAGGCCCCTCGGAACCTGGTACCCAGGTGTTTTATGTGGCTGTTCCATATATTTTACACCGCTTGAACTTGGTAACATTGTTTCCCTCGGAACACGGGGTGGCTCTTCCATTTACTGTTCTCCACGTACAACTGGTAGCATTTGTTCCATCGAAATACGGGAGTTTGGTCCTTGTAACGGGGCAGCGTAATTCATTTTCACGAGACCTTCCTCTCGATAAATATATTACTGATTCAGCTCGACACAGCGTAATCAAGCGTTTCTTGCCTTTTATATAGTGAACAGGGGGTGGCTCTTCCATAAACTGTTCACCGCGTGTAACTTGTAATATTGGTTCCATCGAAATCCAGGGGGTAGGTTCTTTATAACGGCACAGCGTAGGTCAATTTCATGACACTTTCCACCCGTCTTTTATCTGAAACAGCTTGACACAGCGTATTCAAGCGTTTTCGACCTGGTATATACTGGTATGTGACAATTACTACCGGGTATATTACTGAATATATAGTTGTGGACAAGAGTACATACTATTTTAAACTTTAAAAAATGAAAGCAAGGAGAGTAATTTGGCTTGACAGTAGCTACAAATTGAACCACGCGACACCATTACTTTGGTCTGCATGCTACAGAAGAAATGTGTGCCAAACCGTATTTGAACAGTTCTGTTCAACCATCCGTGAGGTAGACTTTCACCGTAGCAAGTTTTACCGCTTGTTTCAAGCGGTACTATTTTCATTTTTCTTGATATCAGTGATAGTGTTAGCCTTCTCACTGCCTGACGTATTTGTGTATCGTTTATTAGGATCGGGGATCGGCTTTAATCATAATGGACGAATCGGGAATATACGGTGTCCCTCATTCACGTAAGATAAAAGAATGATTTATAGACTAAGAGGAATTTAAATGTTATCAATACGACACAAACCGAAATTCGTACAACAATCTATAGTCATTTTGACCGGAAAATACACCAATTATAATAAAGGGATAAGGCATCCTGTGGCAAATATGGAAACTAGTCTGACACCAGGCCTGTGAACAAGACCGGCGTCTATTTAAGGCCGGCGTTTATTCTTCTGGGCCATTGTTTTGCCCCGGCGATTGAATAAGGCAGGCGACTATTTAAGGCCCGGCGTCTGTTCAAAGAAATACGGTAACCCCTTTGTCACTACGTCGGTAAGATTATTTTTGATGAACAATTTCCTATTGTTAAGATATTCCAGTCGGGGACGGATGATAATGAATTTTTTATTTTTTTCAGATCCAGGTGTCAAAACATTATATTACTTCCTTGTAAAGTCATCTCCAACCAACCGACTCCAATGGTGTAACAGAGAGATGGATTTTCTGCAACATGTTAGCAGAATTTGAGGCGATTGGTTCGTCAATGTTTTAACGTAATCTAGCAAAATATGCGGAGTTGCCTCAGTACTTTAATTACGTACGAGTGGTTAAATATTATACAAGGATATCTACGTAACACTGTACAGATCTTGAATAAGTGGGGAAAATATCATTTTATAAGCTAAGTGATCATGGGAGTTAAGAAAAACTCAAATGTTAGAAATCCCAGTCCTCACTATTTTCGGAAAAGTCATTGTAAATCTCTGGATGCTACATGCTTGTTATACACTCTTTCTAAAGTGAGCCTGTTTGCTGTTTCAACAGTAATATCAAAATACACTTAAAAAAAAGTGACCCCTACCGTACAACACCTCGTATCTGGCTATGTCCGCACTGTGCTCAACATGTTTCATTTCTTTCCCAAAAATGTGCGTAGGTCGCTTTTTGTACACAAAATACACATTTGGTATGTCTTTAAGTGTTGTATACCACCATTTCCCAACTGGCTGAGAGTCCCCATGAACGTAAATTACTTCTGGTTTTATGAATTTGTGAACACTTAGGAATGACAAATAACCTAAGAAACGAAATTCTTTTACATTTCCTTTAAACCATACATAGTGTACGATATTAGGCACTACTTGAGCTTGGTTCAATGTATATGGTTTATAATGCGAATCTTTGAACGATATCAGTTGTGGGGCCTGTCCAGTGCAGCGACTTATAAAATTATGCACAGCGGTATGATCCTTTAAGACATCCATTCCGGGTTCATCACTAATATGTAATTGGTAATAACAAGGAAGTTCGTTATACTCAGTGCCAGTGCATATTGGATTTGTAGTAATTTTAGCAACCCGCGACGGATGCAGGTCACCTTTCCTTACAACCGTATTCAATGCACGAATAATCAGTTTCATGTCAATGCTAGCGCATAGCGGAGCCAGAGACAACATGTCCACAGACGTGTTCATACACACGGCCTTCCTCGCTGCCAGAACGCAATTACTGAAGTCTTTGTCAGACATCCTCTGAGAATTTTCATTGCCTTTAAATGGAAGTATATGTCTACGTTTTCCAGTTGATGTGAACAAAACGATCGCGCACAGGAAAACACCAGCTATCATAATAACCAAAGAAAGGACGAGAAAGTGTTGCATCTGGCGCAGTCTTATTGCCATACTGATGAAATTAATTCCAAAAAGTCACATGAAGGGTTAAACTGAAACAAAAATGAAAACTGCTGAAAGTTCCGTATTCTGTCTCTCTGTTATGGTATAAATGTAAAATCATGTTTGGCGTTTAGCAGCTGTTTCAGTGAAAGGACATTCACTACTATAAAAGTCAATTATGGCTATTAACGATTATATGTGGAAACAAAAGGTTGTTTTTTTCTTCGCCAAGTGTCAAAAATTGTTATGAATTGCTAGCATTGCACTCCAAACGGGTTATTATTTATATAGAAATATCACGTAACAGTAGTTTTCTGTTTTCATTATGTTTCATGTCAACACTGACTTCGGAAATGCATCGCTCTCTACCATTTCCAATTTAAATTCCCCGATTACCATCAGCACACTCTGTGCTGCGCAACACCTTGTAGCGTACGGTTAAGAAATGTTTGATATAGAAAGCTGATATGTGTTTGGTATATACATCTGGTTGGAATGGCGTGACCATTTGGCCATCAGTTCCAAATGGAGCGACTTTATTATAATGCTATTATTATTATACCAATATTTGTAAGTTGTGCAAAATATTGGATCATTAGTTGCAAGGTTCAAGGGCGAAGGTGAGTCAAACTGCAATGTCAGTTGGTCTCATTGTTACAAAACACGACCGCACTTATGTAGGCCCTAGTGCTTATATTTCCAACCACACTCTGTACATTTGGTATATACATTTACATAAGTTCTATAGTGAAATACCGTAAAGCTTTCATGGTTCATGTGCAGCATATACTGATGGTGATGGAAAAGGTACACACAGATAATTTGGTTCACTGCCGGTGGGAATATATATATATATATATATATATATATATATATATATATATATATATATATATATATTCCTGTTATGACAGCTATCAATATTAATAAATCTACAGTGCAAACTTCATTGCTTTTCATAGCATATATCACTATAGTCTGCAAAAATATTATTCACAAAAATTGAATTGTGCCGATGTATCAGAAAGGTGGTATACTGCGCGCGTCTCCAGGGTGGCATACCGCGGTTCGATCCCGGCATGATTTATTGTATGACCCTAACTAATGCTGTCCTAATTGTGGGTATAATGCACAAGTATATATATATATATATATATATATATATATATATATATATATATATATATATATATATATATATATATATCACGGGGTTAGAAAGATACATTATTTTAGAGGGAATAAACATATTTTTTTCGGCATTGGATGCACAAAAATAGTTGATTCCTTGCGCATTAGACTCTCCTTTCTCGCAAGGGAGTTGTTTGCCATATTTTTACAGTGCAATTAAGTACATACGGATTTAATGTTAGAATTACATTAAATCAGACATTCTTTTACCACCAACTCTTAAAGCGCAAACTTTTCCAGGTGTCCAAAATGATTTTTTTTCAAGCCTGGAAACTCCCCAGGAGATCCTTTCCAGGGATCAACCATCTTCATGGGCGTGACCCTCCCGTTTCAAAAATCCTTTGTTCGCCCATGTGAATGGGGATGAACTCAAACCATGCTTGCAGAGGCATCCAGACGGCAGCTAGTATAAACGTGTCCCTGCACAGGGAAGCACTCTTGGGGTACAAACGTGCAGTTGGGGGGAGGGGGGTAATTAAGATACATGCAGTTCATATACATTTGGCACGTTTCGTCAGCGACAAAAGAAAATGTCCTCATGTCAAAATAGCAACACTTAATTCATATCCTCTATTTATTTATTAAAAAAAATTACATCTGGTCATAACTGGCAGTGAGCTTTTGCGTATACGTTTCTACACCATAGGTCTAGCTTTCTTAATGATGACACCACATTCGTCTTATCGGACTTTATTCCAGTGATCAGATTTTTTTTTTTTTACAAGTCGGATCTACCAATCAGGCAATTTCTCACATTTTGTTTGCCTAACGCCTATTTCTAATAATGCTGTTCAATATAACGTGCCACAGCTAACGTTTATTTACTCAATAGGGATAAGACTGGAGGAAGCAGGAACAAAAAAAAACTGTTTGTTACAAAGATCAAAGACGAGCTGACAGGGGCGGACTTTTGACACACACACTCTGGTGACAAGACCTGCCATATATTGACACGAAAATTTATGATATGAAATGTTTGTAATGCTTTTATGTATCTGAACGCTTAATTCTAATGATTGTATTTTTGGGGGGAACTGCCTGAATCTGGAAACAGTAAACAGTAAAAAAATTTGTATACAGTTAAAATAGTTATACATTTGTTTTCACAAATTCACTCCTACACACAGCGACAGACGTGATAGTTAGTTATATGTTTATTAGCCTTAAAATAAATGCGAGGGGGCGGATAGCAAGGGTTTTGGAATCAGCTGAGAACTTCAACATCAATGTAACATTTTATGATTCGTAACAAGAACAAAGTTAACATATCAATCTTTATTGCCGATTCAGGGTTTTTATTATCAGTTTCTTAATTATCCTATGGCAATTTGAGATATTTCCAATATAAACTATTTTTTTTTTAACCGCAAAGCTTGTATCTTTTTGTAAACATGAAACAACACCAATTTATTTACATTTGGTTTTGCAGTCTTTTTTACTACATATCTAAATCCATCCTTAAAATAATCCACTGATAATAGATATTATTTGAAGTGCTGATTTGTGCTGGTTGTTTGGAAGTTTAGACATTTTTTTGGTAAAGCCTTCTATAACTCTTCGCTTTGACTGATATTTCAAGAGTTCTCGATTTGGCCTTAACGGGTGAATAATTTTAGCTAAGCAGTTGAATTGACGAAATTTTTTATATGGAGAGGTATTATATATCCCCCTGGTTTTCTGTTAAAAACGTTGCTCAAAAGGTGCTGAATAATTGTGATAAAAGTGCGTTCAGTGTTAATTAAGATAACATGTACCAACCATTCCATTTAATTTTAGGGGTAATATAAATCCCAACATATAAATCGTAACACATTGTCCATTCAAAGACTCTTTTTTATTTTGTGGCCATTTATGGGTTGATCAACCAATCAGTCGATTTTCCACAAGAATAATCTCTGTTGTCAATAAATTGTTAATTTTGCTTCATCTTTAATATGATTCTTTTGATAAGAGTAGTAACCCCCCCCTGTGTCAATACCTTGGTAAAATTATTTTTGATGAACACTTTCCTAATGTTAAGACATTCCAGTCGGGGACGGATGATAATGAATTTTTTATTTTATCGAGATTCAGGTGTCAAAACATGATATTACTTCCTTGTAAAGTCAGCTCCAACCAACGGACTCTCAATGGTGTAACGGAGAGAGGGATTTTCTACAATATGTTAGCAGAATTTTAGGCAATGATTGATTCGTCAATGTTTTAACGTGATCTAGCAAAATATGCGGAGTTGCGTCAGTTGTTTAATTACGTCCGAGTGGTTTAATAATAAAGGATATCTACGTAACACTGAATAGATATGGAATAAGTGGGGAAAGTATCATTTTATAAGCTAAGTGATATTGGGAGTTAAGAAAAACTCAAATGTTAGAAATCCCACTTCTCACTATTTTCGTGAAAAGTCATTACAAATCTCTGGATGCTACATGCCTGTTATACCCTCTTTCTAAAGTGAGCCTGTTTGCTGTTTCAACGGTAATATAAGAGAGAGTACACTTGAAAAAAGTGACCCCTACCGTACAACACCTCGTATCTGGCTATGTCCGCACTGTGCTCAACATGTTTCATTTCTTTCCCAAAAATGTGCGTAGGTCGCTTTTTGTACACAAAATACACATTTGGTATGTCTTTAAGTATTGTATCCCACCATTTCCCAACTGGCTGAGAGACCCCATGCACGTAAATAACTTCTGGTTTTATGAATTTGTGAACACTTAAGAATGACAAATAACCAAAGAAACGAAATCCTTTACATTTCCTTTAAACCATACATAGTGTACGATATTAGGCACTACTTGAGCTTGGTTCTATGTATATGGTGTATAATGCGAATCTTTGAACGATATCAGTTGTGGGGCCTGTCCAGTGCAGCGTCTGATAAAATTATGCACAGTGGTATGATCCTTTAAGACATCCATTCCGGGTTCATCACTAATATGTAATTGGTAATAACAAGGAAGTTCGTTATACTCAGAGCCTGTGCATATTGGATTTGTAGTAATTTTAGCAACCCGCGACGGATGCAGGTCACCTTTCCTTACAACCGTATTCAATGCACGAATAATCAGTTTCATATCAATGCTAGCGCATAGCGGAGCCAGAGACAACATGTCCACAGACGTGTTCATACACACGGCCTTCCTCGCTGCCAGAACGCAATTTCTGAAGTCTTTGTCAGACATCCTCTGAGAATCTTCATTGGCTATAAATGGAAGTATATGTCTACGTTTTCCAGTTGATGTGAACAAAATGATCGCGCAGAGGAAAACACAAACTATCATAATAACCACAGAAAGGACGAGAACGTTTTGCATCTGGCGCTGACATATTGCCATACAGATGAAATTCATGCCAAAAAGTCAGGTGAAGGGTTAAACTGAAACAAAAATGAAAATTGATGAAATCAGATAAGGACATCATTCACTGCGATGAAAGTGAGTTTTGCCTGTTCACACATATATGTGCATACACAAGTTTGTTGTTGTCTTCGCTAAGCTCTATGTCGTTACCGAACCAGTATAGCGGACATTTTTAAATAAATTACGATATATATATATATATATATATATATATATATATACATACATACATTATATATATATATATATATATATATATATATAAAGTATACTCGATCGCTGAAGCTGTGTCATAAATCGATATAAATTGCTACCATTGGCACTCCAAAGATACCAAATTCTATACGCATGCACAGTTCCTGTTAACTACATTGTTTGTTTGATTCTATATTGACGCATTAAAAATTTCCCCACATATAAATGCCCATTAATACAAATGGGTGCGTCCACTCGCTTGTTTCTGCTGTTCTGGTTGAGTTAGCGCTCATTGTAATTCGGCACACCGGGACCATGCGCTCGGGCCAGTAAGTTCATAGGTCTCCAGTTCGGAGGTGAAAGGGCACGCCTGTGTAAAGGGCTTAGTTAGGGCGTCGAAGCTAATTCATTTTCCTGGGACTACCAAGCACTTTGCTTATTGTTTAGTTTCCGTAATTCATGCACCTCAGGAAGCGTTAGTACCTTTCAGTGGCTTTCTCGTTTCTTGTGTACTTATCGTACCTGAACAGAAGCCGCCAACGAGGAGATATCGCCAGCAGGACTGAAGCCGCAGACCTTAGAGTGCCATCGAAAGGTTGGGTTGAAGACCCGTAACTTGTTCTAGCTTGTCTCTTTCTTGTTACTGTAATACCTAGATTTTTTACTGTTATCTCATAGTATGAATACAGGTCGTATAAACTAAAGACTCTTTTAAAGGCGGGTTCGTTAAGGCTTCTTTTTAAAAAAAGCTAACTTGAGGTTTCGAGAAGTCAGCGTATTTATAATCCCCCGTGCACAATAGCGTAAAATTGCAGTGATAATGTATTGTAAAGCCAAAGGCAACTTAAATGTTTAGTGCACCGTTTTATTCGGGGCTGTCGGTCACTTCATGTGCAAGTTACAACTGAGGGGGAAATACGGGGTTTTCCCATAATTTCAAAATGTGAAGTATCACAAGGATTGTTAATAATGCCACCTACTGTAAGGGCACCACAGGTAACACTGCCAATGTTATTTCGTTACCCTGGGGGAGACACTACGGTGCGGCCGAGAGCGCAGGGGGCACAGAGAGTGGGTATACCGTCCAGCTGACGGGCAAGCAGACATCCAGGGAGGAAGGAAAACTGGTGAGGCGCAGAGGCGCAGACCAGCATCTGGAAGTCTGGTGAGACGCAGACTCGCGCAGCACCGCACGGTCGACGCAGGAGTCATCAACGAGGCCGAGAGAGGGCGCTCGAGTGTGGCCGGCGGAGGAGTGAGGTTCGTCAGAGACCGGACGAGAGGTATCGAGATACGGCTGGTGAGGACTTGGTCGGAAGACTCCAGCACAGAAGGCCTGGGTCTGGGTAATGACGTCAGAGAGCAGCGGATCGTGTTGACGTCCAAGGATTTCCAACAGATCTCGAATTTTTGCTTTAGAGTAGATACCTTTATGCATTAGATAGGGTGAACGTCGTCACAGTTTGATACAGCTACACTGTTCGATGTGATAGCTGAGAAACTTTGCTATAAACATAATTAATAATAATTTTAGATTTGTGTCTCTGTTAAGCTCTCAATTCCAGAAGGAGCGACGTTCTTATAATGCTATTATTATTATCCCAATGTTTTTAAGTAATGCAAGACACTGGATCCCTTAGCGTAGATTTCAACGTTGTAATTGAGTCAAAATGCAACGTCAGTTTTTCTCAGTTGTACAAAACGCGACCGCCCTAGTGTAAGCCCTAGTGATTATAATTCGAGGAAAATTGGATCACACTTTGCACATTCAGTGTATACATAAGTTCTTTAATGAAATACTGTAAGGCTCTCCACGGTTCGTGTGCAACAATGGAAAATTGTCACACGCCAGAATTTCTCTCTACTCTCCTCCCTGCATTGATAGATTTAGATCCTTGAAAACACAGACGTATGTGAATAAAAATTGCAGAAGTTAAACTCTGAATTCCGATATGTATCAGGATATGTAGATCCGAGTCTTAGGGTAACCCCTAATATTCATTCCTAAAAAACGGCTTTTGCAATATCTGTTGCTGATATAATAAATTGACATCATATACACAGCATATAGAAGCGTTACATGTAACATGATAGTTTTATGGGTAATCGTTTGCATGTGACCCAATTCCGTCATGGGCAATTATGCAATCTTAAGACGTTCAAACCTGGTGCTTTCCTTATTGAATACCCTCATTGAATTGAGTAAGTTTCAAACACATAATGATTGTGTTTATTCATGGATGTAATTAGAGAACGAAAATTCTTATATTTCGAAGATTACAAACCAACACTTAAAGATCCATTCTGTGGGGTCTAATAACGAAACAGGAAGAATCAATCAATGTGAACATATATATGTATGTATATACCATTATACACTCCTCAAGGAATATCCCAGTCAAATGTCCATCTCCAATAAACTATAAATAATGCTGCAGCTCGCCCACTATCAGGAACAAAGGGAATAAACCACATGTCTTCAGAATTTTGAAAGTCTACCTGGAATCCCTATGAAGAGGCGTATTCTGGGCAAAATGATTTTTATGTGTAGGAGTCATTTTGTGATGACTCTTTTCTTGAGTACTATTAAAACATAAATAAATTTACAAATCCAAGTAGATTATTACCTTTAGCAGATGAGCACAATCTGTGCTAACCTAGCTCTCACAATGGATATGGAGATTGTACTCGTCAGATTGTACCATATATATAGAATTCACTCCCGCATTGATGCACGGCAGCAGGAACTCTTGTTTTGCAAGAAGAGCCTAAAGCCTTAAGGTATTTATATAAAGATATTTATCCTTCAAAAATATTGAAAACTCCAGCTATTTCAAACTTAACTCCATAAAATCCAAAGTGAGCTGAAATGTGTAACAAAGCTTTCAGTGCAATCATGATTTGGTTCGCGTACAGCAAAGGTGTGATATACTTGAGCAGTGTTTGTATTTCGACCCGTGGGAAATGAGTATCAGAAACTGTAGTTGTATTATTACAGCATCACACGGCTAAACATATTTCTGGTTTCTGTCAAATCAGGTGAATGATCGTTTGACACATAAAATATTATCCAGTTTACCCTTTTGCTCTCCTAAAAGTAAATTTATATAATCAAAATTAAAGGTTTGTGAATAGTTTGCAACGATCAATAATGTAATCATGTAATTTCCTCCACGTGTTTTTAAGAGAAAGTACATTTTCAGAATAAATGTAAGTTTCCCTTTCACTTTTACAGAAAGTACATCTTGTAATTTATAATCTTTCTTTAACAACCTATCAGTGTTATCAGTACTCAAGTCTTCACACCACTTTCTTATTGGTTTTGCTGAGGTTAAATATGTTTTGTTATCAGTTGACGGTTAATTTGTTTTGTGAATATCTTCATGCTTAAATGTTAATCAGTTTTAGGTTGTGAAACACTATTCCTGTCACTGTTTCTTTCTAAATCAGACTTCTATTCCCTAGGTATAGCATATATTTATTCCTGAAAGATCAAGTTATATATTTGTATATACCCAAAATATACTTATTTTCTGAAAATAGATACAATGAAAAATATTGCGAAACGCATGGCAATAGGCTTCCTCAGGTGGAAATGTGTTTAGTTAAATATAAGAACTCTTTTATACTGGTTGGGCTCGGACGAAAAGAACTCAGACCATGGAAAACTTAATGACTTAAAATAACTTTGTTATAAAGTGAATTATACCTGAGAAATACTTAAAAAAAATCCCTATCCTGGCACCAGAGAGGTGGATTTAGCTAAAGGCGTTTAGACTTCTTTCTTTAAGAACGGATGCCCTGCTCTATAAGCGACTTTTATTCAACATGCACAACTTCCCGATAAGCAATTCCAGTAGACGTGGCACATCTCCCATGCGCTAAATGTGGTTTAGCCTTTGTTTATACTATCCTTTCTTTATTGATGAGAGAAGGCGTCTGGGACGAGAAAAATTTAGGGCACGGAAATGGATGCCAGTATAACAGACACGGTCTGCTTATTTCGAGGTCATTGGGCCTACTTTGCGATATACAAAATGTTACGGAATTTAATACCAGATCACGTAATCGTGACAAGCATAAATTTTGTTACGGAGATGAACAAAATAATCAGATTCCGCAACACTAGGCGGCCTGAAATATCTAGGGGAATGAATAAAGTAGTCAGTGGTCACATATTTTCCAGCCGATATTCTCTATTCTCTTTGTTTCCTATTTTCGGGATCAGTCATGATTTTTACAAAGCGCACTTTGCCTATTTTTTTATTATCTTTGTAATTTTTACACTGTTTTTCTGATGTTTACCTCTGGTGTTTGCATTTCCTGACAGGGTTTGCATCCGTTTTACATCATTTTTAAATACTAGAATATTTCCTGGCAATCGCCATATTCCACTAGATTACATAAGGAAACCAATCAATATAATCGTTTTGTAATCTTAATAAAGAAATAATAGAAACAGAATTATAATATTAATGAAATTTTCTAATATAAGTAACCGTACACGTGTATTATGTCATTTCTGTTATGACAATGTCAAATCTGTTACAATAGATTTGTGACAAAAATGATTTGTAACAGTACTGATGTATTTACCGTAAACGCTAAATTTTCTTTTTGGTATCCTATGATTGCCGTCCATACTGTAAATTTCAGGCAATTTCACTCATACTTTATTCAAATATCCAACTTTTTTCAACTCAGCTTTTTAGTTTTCCTGATATTAATGTTACATTAATGAGGCATAGAAAACCTACGCACCTGTTCTAATGATCTTTCCCGCCCGATGCTAAAAGACGCGTTGTCCACCTGACGCGGACATCTAAAATATGTCTGAGGGCTCCCCAGAGAGCCCCTTAGTGTTTATCCCGATAATGAACTATTACAAGTTTTCTTTCTGTGGCATGAAACGTGAGATGTAACATAAATGATGCGTTTTGAATAGACAAAAATTAATTGGAAAATTCTAATACTGTTGTCTGAGTGACCCATACATTTTCATGTTGAAATATGACTAAACATATAAGCACATCATTATACGTAAGCTTTCGCTAAAAAAGAAAAATTAAAACATTACTTATTTGATTAAGACATATAACTCTGGTAAAAAGACATAACAGAAATGACATTTTCACCCTTTTTTTTAGTGGTAAAAAGCGTAAAATAACAGCAGTTGGAGCTTAGAAGTGCCCTATTTAGGAATGGACAACTTTGTGATGATTGTATATAAAACATTTGACCATCAGTTGCAAAAGATATATACGCAGGTGTTATCTATGACACCAAGGGGCCGCTTTTCATA
Source organism: Sipunculus nudus (assembly GCA_026874595.1). Lineage (NCBI taxonomy): Eukaryota > Metazoa > Annelida > Sipuncula > Golfingiida > Sipunculidae > Sipunculus > Sipunculus nudus. Next base: position 57,548,625 of record CM049307.1, on the reverse strand, counting down.
GATTCACCCATTCATCTGTTTCAAGTTCTATGTCTTTCTCAATTCAACACATTTGAAGGTACCACTGACTGTAAACACGTGAGTTTTAACCAGATTCATAATTGTTCCTACCTAAATAGTTTATTGAATTACATGTAAAAGTAGCTTAATCAGGAAAATATAGCATTACTCATTATTGTAAAAAAAACACCTTGAAAGTATAATTATAACAGCGGCTTTTGTAAAACATTTTGGTAAACTAAAAAAATCAAAACTGTTATCGTCTTTCTACTTTTATCTGTTTATTTCACTGGAAAGAGTCATCACACAGAGGTGCACTTTAGTGTTTCTTGCATCTTCTGTTAATTGAGGGTGTAAAAATGCTATCCATCCAAGAAAATCCCCGAAAACCAAGGGAATGCGTAAAATTAATATATGTCGGAAATAACACACATATATATATATAATTATATATGTATATATATATTTAAATATTATACTTAGTATACCTAGGTCCTTTGTCATTTTTGAACGATTGAAATGAGCTCCCAGCTAATGTAATATCAACAAATCGTGTGTGGGTGTATGTGTGTGCAGTAGAACTATCCGTTGAGTTTCACGACGTGTAAAAAATTATGGCTTAATGGAGTGACATATAATAAATGAATAGAAGATCATTTTCACATGAACGTTATATGTCAGGCTGCTACAATTACTATGAGCAAACAGCCATCATTATTAACAGTTTAGGTAATTTCTGTTGAAACAATAATACACCGACAACATTAAACATGCTAATCATCATTTGCCTTTACAGAAAAAAAGATATCCGCAATATTCAATGTTACAACATGACATAAAGCTCAGGTGAGTCGTGATAAAAGCCATATCGAAGAATTCATCGCAGTGGTCTTCCATAATAATGCATCCATATCACGGTGAACAGCCTAAAATCTTAACATTCGGCTGACGAATTAACACAAAAGAATTCATGTGAACTCAAAGCTTAAACTGAATCTCAGTCTCCGTGGTAACGAGTCATTTCCTGTATTGAGTACAAGTTAACTGTGTCACGTAATCCATGCGAGCCATGTTTTTTATTCTTGCGGTCAGACATTCAACAAACATGCTGAAGAATTTACTATTATGCTGAGTTAAAACGGAATTTTTCTCGATCATGTATTCTAAGAAAACTAACGATTGGCGGGTCATGTCTAGTGAGAACATACTTAAAGACCATAAGTCGTTGTGTGAAAGGACGAAAATATTAGCATCCTTATATAGAGCCTTAAGTATTTTCCACGCTGTAGGATGTAACGTTCCTCTGGCGCCAGTACACTGGCCGCAGACTCTCTAATGTCAGAAGGCGTAAATAGCGCTAGTTTTATAATCGTTTGCGTAAATCTTTTCCCTTTATATAAATACTTTCAATTATACTTTAAAACAACTTAAAAACTTAAACATTTTAACAACCGTGTTGCGATTAATGAAACCTAGTAAAGAATGAATATGACTTTGTTTTTATATCTGATGATTCAATAAGATTATGTTTACGCTTGATAAAAGATAAGAAATGACACAGTAGGAGACGCTCAAGTCTTTAAACTCTGGGTGTGCTTAAAATGCAATGTTACTTTTAAATCATTAAACTCGTTGGAGCCTCCTTTGTGAGAACAAAAATGAGGAAATTCCTTGCAAAAGATGTTAAAAGAGAAATTAATCGTCGTAAATATTTTATTGCGACGAAACAAGGAAAAAATTGGTGAAATGGCCGAACTTACATATTCTAAGATTGGTAAACAAGTAGTGTTGTTCTAATATAATATGCCTGCTTCATTATGTAATAATAGTCTTCATATTTCAACCACATGATTCTGATTAACCTTTATCAGTTGGTGTATTTTAGCCTTATATCATGATCGGTATTCTTCATTAATAGCCTAGAAAGAAGAAACAGGCTTAAGGTCTACCTAAAACCAGCTGGTTTGACGTGCATTAAATGACAATGTCAGTAATGAGATATGTGCAACAAAAGATTTTTCCATATCGATTCAGTCAATGTGTTAAATAAACTGACTGATTTGTCTGTCTAATTATATGTATGTATATATGTTACAGTCAATAAGTAAATCAGTCAATGTGTGATTGCCTTAAAATTTAAGTCATTTTATAAAGTGCCTGAGTGAATGAGGCAATTTGTAAATTTACTGAAAATTATGAGTATATATATATATATATATATATATATATATATATATATATAACTCTGGAGAAAAACAACACTGTATATTCACAACAGTCTGTTTCACGGAATACGACCCGATCATTAGGTGAATGTGGTTAGAATGAAGCTAACGGTGTGGTAGCTTGTGAAAAACTCAAACTAAATAGTTTCCAAGTAAACGTTCCTATCTGTCCCTTTTACTGGCTATACTCAAAATAGGCTCAGCGATGTGCCCTTTCGCCTCTTGAATGATAAACATTTGTATGACAATTGAAAGAAACGACCAAGTCTAAGAATTGAGTGATATGGTAAACACTACACAAAATGTTATGTATTCCGTGTATAGTGCTCTGGCTTTTATAGTTTCAATCACTAAAGCCGAATTATAATTCTGTTTAGTAAATATTTTGATTTTCTTTTAATACTACTTAACTGTTTCCACTTTTACATGATGGGTATGATAATGGACTAGCATTATTCATGACTGCAACAATTCATGCATCCATAGCATGTCATGTTTATCACCGACCTCTGACCACTTTTAGAATATAATAATAATAATAATAATAATAATAATAATAATAATATATAGTATTTATATAGCGCCAAAATTCTCCGACGGTCGTACTCACAGCGCAATTCACACACACACACACATACTCCCATACAATTTCATGAAAATCTACTCCCTATGCCTGACCCAGAAAAAAAGGATGTTAATTACCTAGCTTGACGAAAGAGATACGTTTTAAATTAGTTTTAAATGATACAAGAGTTGGAGATTTTCTAAGTGTAATGGGAAGTAAATTCCAAACTTTCGGGGCTATGAAACGGAAGGAACGTTCACCGATTTTCATATTACACTTTGGTACTTTAAGAAGATTTCCGCCAGCCGAGCGCAGCGTACGCGATGGCCAATAAGTTATTATTTTTCAGTTAAATATGATGGAAGTGAGTCATCAAAACGGGATAAACAAAAATAGCAATTTTGTATTGTATACGGTACTTGACGGGAAGCCAATGGAGCTGTTTGAGCCGCGGGGTGACGTGGTCGGTCTTACGCTTCTCAAGAATGAGACTCGCCGCATTATTTTGGACCATCTGTAGCCGCGAGAACTGAATTACAATAATCCAGGCGAGATATTACTGTGGCGCAAATGAGCCGACAGCACGCATTAATAGAGAGGAAACGCCGGATTGAAGCTGTACGGCGGAGCTCGAGAAAGGCCGCACGACATATACTAGTAATATAATCATGCATTGAAAGGTTACGATCAGTCTTAACACCTAGATACTTCACTGAATTTTGAAAAGGAACAGTACAGCCCCAATGCTAATAGACTCACTGTCAGTCATCCTTAAAAGGGGTTTAGTTCCGACAGGCATAATTTCAGTCTTGTCAGTATTCAATTTAAGTTTGTTGCCTGTCATCCATGATAGTATATCCTCAATACAAGGTTGTATACTTAACTGGACAGAACTGAACTCACCTGGTTCACTACTTTTTGACAGTTCAGTGTCATCAGCAGACTTATGAAAAGAACAATCATTATGCGAGATAGGGGTTGTGAATATAAAGTGAACAATATAGGTCCTAACACGGATCCCTGGGGAACCCCGTACAACAAAGTACATGGGTCTGATTTTCTACCGTCGACAATAACAGCTTTGGAACGATTGGCTAAGTATGAAGTAAACCATGAAAGCGCGGTGCCGTGTATACCAAAGGTAATTTCTAGTCTTTTAAGCAAAATGGAATGATCAAGCGTGTCAAACGCTGCACTGAGGTCCAACAATTCTAAGAGAGAAACGCGTCTCTCGTCTGCCGCCATCAGCAGACCATCCATGACACTCAGTACGGCGGTCTCTGTACTATGGTTGCCTTCTATACGCGGACTAATGGATTTCCATTAAACTATTTTCATAAAGATGACATTGTAACCTCTTTAAAACAATCTTCTCAAGGATTTTAGAAACGAAGGGAAGTGAACGTGAATTCTTTTGCAGACAAGGAATAATTGGATATATTAAGTCACTGGACAGTTCACATCTAGACAGACAAATTAAACATTCTTCACATAAAAATATATATAAACATAGGTCTTGCCTTATTATATTTCCTCATCTAATATATCGGGAAATCAAAATATCCGCCAGCGATCAGTTGACCTCATTATTTTAAATAATGTGCGAATGCGCGTCCTAATCATCGGGAGGTCTGATCACAAGACGTATTGGCCTTAATATATGCCCCCCACCCAATGTTTTTGCATAGGGAGATGGTCAATTTAATTAGCCCCCCACCCCCTTGATGTTCAGATAACTATTTTAATATACTGAAAGTGAAATATTACTAATTACACTTTGGCTGTATTTCTAAGATCATTATGAAATATTATATTTCTAAACCTGGGTTAGAGTCAACCTATACTGGAAACATACCTTTTTTTTTAAAAAACCTTATACTAAATTGTAGTATTTATGAAATGTGTCACACAGACAATAAAAGGTTAATAAAACAAATTGTCCCAACTTTGACTACCCTCACACGCCTGTGATTCATCCCCACCCTTGGAGATAAATTGACGCCACTGACAACACGGGTTCCATCTGGAACCTTATTATAAGATATGATGTCCACAAGAACCTCCAAGTGCCAGATAGAACCTTTTTACTGAGAAAATGGTTCCTCCTGGAACTATGGTTCTAACTAGAACCATGTGGGTTCTTGGAAGAACCCACAGGAACCTTTTACCTAGAATGTACCTTTGGGTTGCAAATGGAAAACCGTTTTACCTTTATTATGCTTATATTACGTGTAACATTATACCTTCCGTGCTGTCATTAATATGTTAATAGTTGACAAATGACAAAATATGTCAAATATAAGTACCAATAATTTACCCTTGATGTCATTGTAGAACTGACAACCGCAACACTTCTGTCACTTAAGGATTAATAGTCATCTCTGGGAACATGCGAGAATGCCGAGACTGACAAATCATACCATTTAGCAGTTAAACAACGTTAATCTGGCTGGTGAATACTGAAAAAAAATATCATAATTATGTGTGGTATAGTAAGTGGCCCAGTCTATTAAAACAAGCTTAACTGGCTTTTAAGCCGTCAGCTTAGATTGGCTGATGTGCAATTGTTAGGGGCGTCAATATAGGGATGGGGGTTGGGAGGTTGGGGGCAGGAGGGTATATATCCCCTCAAGTTTTGGCAAATGGGGGTGGGGTGGGGTGGTCAATGTAATCATTCCCGCCAACTATTAAGAGAATAATATTTATATATTACAAATTAAGATATTAATAAATAGAATTATAGACTTTGGTTTAATTTGTGAGATAACTGTGAAATATTATATAAAAACGTTGAATCAATTTATACACTGGACACTGAATACCTTATGTTCTAAAACCTCATACGTAATCGCGATTTTTTTTTAATGTGATTAAATATATATATATATATATATATATATATATATATATATATATATATATATATATATATTCGAAATGTGTCCAACAGACGATATATGTGTGTGTGTGTGTCCAAGTCACCCAACCCCCTACCCTGTAAGATAAAGTGACGCCACTTGCTATAGTCGTCACCCATGAAGTCCGTCCACAGTACCGGTTCCAGGGGGAACGAAAGGGGAAGGGGAGGGGTATGGTGGTACCTTTGTTGAGTCATAATTAGGAAACCACAAATCGCTTTTTATATTCTTAAAAAGGCTGAATATATTATGTAGTACTAATAGTAGGGATGATATAAAATTACATCATTGATATACTATAGTATTTCTAATATCCATCAACCGCCAACCCAGTCTTATCGACCTCATGATCGTTTATTTATGTCTTTAAAACTTCTGGCAGCAGTTGCATCACGTTAATTATCAATGAAAGCACGTGCGCAAGTTTCTGTTTATATTTATAATACCGAATCACAGATATGACACCTGAAAAAGGTCCGCTAGTTTATCAACATAAACAATATGTTTCACGGGCAAATGCGTTTGTTGGTTATATTTGGAATGGATGTTGTCGAAGCATATACTTTTTATTTGCTATTAACTATTGTAATTTTCAATTGCGCGCGAATTAGCTTGCAATCGGCTAGAAATAGTGCCTAGCGCACATTGATTGGAAGAGATCTATCCTTTCATAGACGAGATCTCGCGTGAGGAGAATGACCCTGTGCACAACTACCGTTTTATTGGTTTACAGGTATGTCGATCTCTATACATTCAGAGGTATCTTTCTAAGATAACCATGGTTTTAATGGTTCGGTGGGTTCTCAATCTCAAAGAGACTTGAAAACATTACATTCCCGTACCAAAGTTCAGCATATGCTGCTTTTGGAGCAGCTGCTGTATTTCTGCTGTAATTGTACTCCAGTTATGCATACGAGGGGAGCAGCAAATCAGCAGATGTTTATACCTTCTGGTCCATTCTGCTCTATCTCTGCTGCGAGAATCAGCAGTTTTACAGCATATGCTGTATTACTGCTCCATCTCAGTTTATTTGCAGCAGATATACTGAAAATCTGCTCTCCTGAAATATCCGTCAAGGCAAACGCAACAACTTCTGCGGTATCCCTGCTGCCTCAAGATGTACCAGAATGGACCAGAGAGCAGATTTGCAGCAGATGCTCATACACTGCTGCTTTGAGACAGTGCCATCAGCGACATATAATATATTCTTAAGTTTGGAGAGCAGATCTGGAGCATATACTGATTCACTGCTGTTTTTAAATAGACATTCTACTGTTCAATTAAATATAATTCTTTACACGTTGGGACAGCATATTATGAGCATACCAGTACGCTGAAGCCGTGAAGGTTTGCTGAAATAAACCACGATAATTACTTAGCCCCGTCCCCCTCCCCTAAGTCCCGACCACCTTTTAAATCACCTTATTTTACTATTTAAGTCAAGATAATGGACGAATTTACACGACAATCAGGGCTTAAATGATTTATTATTTTGGCTGACACTGTCACAGGGACACAATCATCAGACCTTTCCCTCGACTGCTGAATAAAGATTGAGAGATTGAAAAACATTATCTTTACAGTTTGGGTCATCTTTTGGCAGATAAAATAGAAAGGAGATCTAGTATTCAAGTGTAATTGTGCGCACTGTATTTCTCAGTTCTCTCACAGAAAGATCCAGTATTCCAGTGTAATTGTGCCGAGTAGAGGGGTCCACTGTTGCCCCCGGTTAACACATTGTATCAAATGCCACTTGACTTCAACTCGCGTATTTGGATACATGATACACAGCAACACTGCCCGACCTTGAACTTGATTGACCTATAAACCGCGGCCCATGCTGTTTGAAACAGCACAAAGCTGGTAACGGTAAGAGGAAAGAGGACATATTGTCAACGAAGGCACACAAAAAATGTAAGTTCTCCACTTTCTTAGCATGTCTGATAGAATCGAATTTAGGCAGATCTTTAATTGTAACCATAATAATTATAATGTGCTGGTTAACATGTTCTGGAGATCTGTAAAACAGTAAATCAGCGGAGTTGCTGCACTCTGATGGTCTGCCTAGGCGCTTCTCCTGTGCACTGTCATGCTCATGTAGGACATTTTGAAATCGGGAGGGAGGGGGTGATGTGGGGTTGGGGGGGGGGGGGGGGGAGCAGATTATAGCGTAACTAGAGAAAAGGGACACGGGCTTGAGTTCCAAACATTATTCATCTTCAAGGTTTGCTCAAGACAAAAGTCTCAGATCTGAATTTACAATATCCCAATTAAAATAAAAATTCTTCATTTCTGTTGGCAAGGCACTAAAAACGTGGCTTAGGCTAAGGCCGTAAGGGGCAGACATTTAACAGTTAGCAGTCATGCTTCTTATGCTCTGCAGTCATGCTCTTTATGCTCTATCTCATGAGTTTATGGGCACAAAGTTGTTCAGAGCATATTATAATTCTAGCCGTTAAGGCAATGTTTTTTTTTTTTTTTTTTTTTTAATTTGTGTCCAACTACAAACAAGAAGGAAAATAATATCCTGTTTAAACAAATCTTTTGTGTATAATACCAACCTCTCCCATTTTCGAAGTTAGATATTTCTCACCAGGGATGTTCATTTTATAATTTTTTAATAAAAAAAATCGGATTTTTTATTTAAATAAGATTTTTTAAAAAATCTATTTTTTTTTATTTTTTTTAAATTAAATAATTATGGTCATACTTCACAGAATGTAAACTGTATTTAGACTGCTTTTAGACCACTAAAGAAAGGATTTTAGCTCTGCTGACTATAATTCATATGAGCTATAGTATAGTCATGGTCCTTTGTTGGTGGTCCATCCGGCCGGCAGGCCGTTAACAGGGCACGTTTTGAAACCATTAGACCTACGAATCCAAATATTGCATACAGGTAGATGTCCCCAAAATCTCCTACCATACCAAAAATTTGGGTCACTTGGTTTTTGTTCCCCAAAGATAATAAGGAAAAACCTCAATATTTCATTAAAAACCCATTGTTACACTTCAAGACTGTTTAAATCAACAGCACTGATATTTTTTTTTATCAGTTTTAATATACATATTCTTCTATACATTTGATATGTACCTACCAGAAATTAGGTCAGTGAATTTTTGATGTTACGGGCCAAAAATAATGCACTTTGTAAAAATTAGGAAATTTATTTACCCATAAAACATAAGAATTGCTGGAGCTAGAGACTTTTTTTCAGTGATGTAACTTTATTTAATTTCCACTCACTGATAGTTTGAACTGCTGTTTAAATAATTTTTGTTTTCTTTTCAGGCTTTCGTCTTATGCATAACAGTGGAACACCTGGCTGGGAGAATGAAAAATGCTATGATGTGGATCCTCATCTACCCAGGGGCAAGAAAAAGAAGCTTTTATTAACTGTATATAATAAATAAAATTATGTTATACACATTGAAAGGTATGTGTTTTTCAATTCTTTTGAAATTGGTATAAAAGAGAATGCTGCTGAGTGGGCCCTAATAAAAAAAATTATTAAGAAGATCGAGAGCGCAATGTGATGTGATCATCTATAAACACGGGTCTGCTCCAAGGGAGTACTGCTTCAGGGGAGCAGAGCACACAGTTCTGCTCTAGAAGAGCACTGCTCCTGGACAGCACAGATGACTGCTCCAGGAGAGCACTGCTGTAGGAGAGCACTGCTCCAGCAGAGCACATATCTGCTCCAAGAGAGCATACTGCTTAGGTTCTGCTGAAGAACTGCTCAATATCTGCTTCTGATATGCAAATAGGCCTGCTCCTTCGGAGCACTAATTTAAATAATTGGAACCGCTCAATTTGTGCTGAAACCGCTGCTCAAAATCTGCTGCGCAATACATGGTATATACATGGTAAGTGTGGAGCAGTCTTTTAGCATATAATCCATTGGTCTTGGAACACATATACAGCATATGCTGTAACTGTACTGAATAACTGCTGCAGATCTGCTGGAAACACAGCTCTGGCTATCTGCTAAAAAACTGCTTCAAATATGCTGCAAAACTGCTGAATTTTAGTAGGGGTTTACATTATTTATTCCATTACAACTAACAGTACTAATACCAAACATTTAATACTCTTGGAATGTATTTTCCTGAGCCTGCCTTAGCACATCGGTAGCACATACGTACAAGAACTTTGAATGACAATGCACGTGCTACGCATAAAACATCTGTCAACATGCCTTAGACTATCCCTCAAATGACTACACTGAATAAACATCGCGTTTCACGATGTCGTTTGAGCTTCAATTTATACAAAGTGTCTTTCATAATCTTTCGCTGTGCTATATGCATATAATTTAGAATGCATCCTTATACAATCGTTTTATCTAAGATATTTCCCAAGGAATGATGCTGTTGGACCCATTTTGTTTATCGACAAAAAATTCTCACTTACAAAATTTGTACACTCTGTAAATGCCTCGCGTCTCTCTCCAAATCTTATTTTTGTGTGATTTATGAAAAGGAATTGGCCATTCTTTGCTGGTATTTTGAAGGAGGGGTTTCCTGGAGAATTCTAGCATAAGTAATCTTAATATCCTGTAGGTAAAACACAAGTCAAAAGTTTCTGCGAAAACCTTCGGATTAAAAAAGGTGTTGTTACAGGTCATTACGCAAAAATATTTATCATATTGATCCGCAGATTTTCCATGGGTGCAGCTAATAAATATTAATATCTGAATTTAACCATTATATTCAAAGTCACAGGGCTATTTGTAGAAAATATCTTATTTAAAAAAAAAAAATAGATGAAACGGTACATTTTTTACCTCGCGATCTGTCTCTGGTGTACCAAGGAAATGGCATCACCTACAATATCATATATTTATGAATTATTGCCTTTTTGAACAGGATATTATAAAACTAGAAATCTGCATACCAAGGAATACAAGCCTGTGCCTTCACTTATATGGTCCCTATTCAAAGGTTCATCCGTGCATGATTGACTATGCATGTACTAGTATTTGTGATGTTCCTGAATCCCAATCATTTGCTGGATCAACAACAAAAACTGATCCATTAAACCTTGGCCCGTTTCCGAAATGGCCTGAACATTTCATAAGAATCCTTTCATGATTGCGGCAGTTTTGTTGCGAACAGACAAAAAGGTTGAATCAATATACCGATCTGTAGACAAATAGCGATACACCACACCGATACGGTTACCAAAACGCTTTACATGCTGTATCGTCTTATCGATGAAACAGCATACCTCTAACAAATAAAGACACAAACATAATCCAAGCTCTAATATGAACTATTTATTAATATCTTGTTTCATTTTCAAGTTTTTATAAGACTTAAGTAAAATCAAATTTATGTCTTATTTTCTTTGATATGAGGCTTGTATGTGCACTTGTCAGTGCTTCGAAGACAAGCCGGCGCATGCTTACGGACCTCGTTGGTGTTGAAATATTAATTGCATGTTTTTCGATTTTTTGTTATCAGTAGGGCATGTACTTATTTTTCTTATCCATTATTTTATCCCTTGATTGTTTTATATGTAAGCGAAGCAATATATCACGGTCCATTTCTCGACAACATTAAAAAAATGTATAGTCGAAGCTTTAAGGAAATGAATTATAGTTAACTAGGAGAAATGTGATTTGAGGGAATTACGATCCCAGAAACATAAGAAACTGCCAATAACATGACATAAAATATGACATAATCTTCCCAAATGTGCAAACATTCTGATATACGGGTTAGTGCAAGGCCTTTAAATAGACTTTTAATTTTAATTCACATAATATAATACCCCATTATGCATATGAGTTTACAGAAAAGGCAGATATAACGTATATATATATATATATATATTTAGTATCTTATGCCATTTTCGAAACAAAAGAGTGGGCCAATCAGTTTAAATGAGTGCCTAACAACCTCAAAATGGACCCTGGAGCACTGATACTATTGCGTCATAGATATGTGGCTCGCATGTTCGAGCGAAGCATAAGAGTACGCCAGCTTGAAATGACGTGATTCGATGAATGATATATATTCATATTTATTAATCTATTTATATATCATGTATATATAAATATTATATATTATATATATATATATATATATATATATATATATATATATATATATATATACATGTTAACACTTTGTTAAGAAAAAAAATAGGTGTATCATCAGTACGTATCGGGTGTAGTTTTAAGTGTATCGCAAAACGTAATGTTCCTGAATTGGCTGACCGATACCCAGCCCTAACAATCAAACACACAGAGGGGCAGAGGGGAGGGGTGATGGAGGCCCCATTAGGATTCAGATATTTTCTTCATGTTTGACTTTAATTTATAAGACCGATCGTTGGAAGTGTCTGTCTAGTTTCTAACAGCATCTACCATATGCGAGGAGAAATCCCTTTTAATCCAGCGTATTAATAAATAAAAATTGATGTTTGCTGAATTTCCTCTGAGAGAAAGAACGCAGGCATGTCCTGCACGGGTAAAATTTACAATAACTTACTTTTGGCGACACATGCTTTGACCTGTTACCAAATTCTTGTGCTCGATCAAGATTCGGAACAAGGAGAATCATAAAATTGAATGATGTATAATACAGCTGGCCATTATCGTTACTTACAAGCCTTTTGTCGGTATCAATTATTACAGTATATAGAACCTTGGTAGTGCTGCCGCCTGGTGGCCATCTTTTGAAGTTAACTAGCTTTTGAAGAGATTTTAACGGTGCGAATTTTCAAAAGGGTAATTTATCATTATCTCTTGCATGATGCAAACAGGCATTAGGGAATACAGAGCATGAATTCGAGAGACACAAATATGGAGTCGAGAATTTCAACAGAAATAACGCTCGTTTGGTGGTACATTTATGAAATTTGTACAAAGAAAAAAAAAATAAGTAATAATCTGCATTCTAAACAATAGAAGTCCTTATTGTGCTGTGCTTCCAAAACAGTGTTTGCATTCACTTATTCGGTATATTTTCCTAGGTTTATTTGTGCATGACTGACCGTAAATTTATGAATATTCATTTGTGATGTTCCTGAATCCGGACCTTTTCGCCAGATCCACACCAAAAGCTAGGCCATTTCCGAAATGCCCAGTAAAATTCATGAGATTCAATTCATGGTTGTGTGAGTTATATTGTGAACAATCACACATACATAGAAATACACACATGAATCAGTTGCGGATCGGGGGAGTGGGGGTGTCAAGGGGGTCCTGTACCCCCAGCCTCCGCCCCCTTGGAGCCGAAACAACGTTTTCTTTTAAACCCGCTCCTTCCTGGACCAGACCTTTTTTCCAGGTTTTCTTCCATTCATCATCGGCGTGATCCTCCCCTTTCGAAAATCCTTTGTCCGCCCCTGTGAATGGGGATGAACTCAAACCATCCTTGCAAAGGGAATCCAGACGAAAATGTCCTCATGTCAAAATAGCAATACTTAAATCATAACCTCCATTTATCTGGTCATAACTGGCAGTGAGCTTTTGCATATACATTTTTACACAATAGCTCTAGCTTTCTGAATGATGACACCGCATTTGTCTTATCGGACTTGATTCTAGTGATCAGATCTCTTTTTTTACAAGTCGGATCTACCAACCACGCAGTTTTTCATATGTTTGTGCTTAACGCCTACTAGTGATAAAGCCGTTCAATATAACGTGCCACAGCTAACGTTTATTTACTCAATAGTGATAAGACTGGAGGAAGCAGGAACAAAAAAAAAACTGTATGTTACAAAGATCAAAGACGAGGTGACAGGGACGGACTTTTGACACTCACACATTATATTGACAAGACCTGCCAAATATTGACACGAAAATGTATAATATGAAATGTTTGTATTGCTTTTATGTATCCGAACGCTTAATTCTAATGATTGTATTTTTTGGGAAATGCCTGAAACTGGAAATAGTAAACAGTAAATAAAATAGTATGCAGTTAAAATAGTTATACATTTGTATTCACAAATACACCCCTACACAACGAGTGAACACATATAACATTAAACAGCGACAGACATGATAGTTATGTGTTATTTAGCCTTTAAATAAATGCGAGGGGCGGATAGCAAGGATTCAGGAATCAGCTAAGAACTTTCACATCAATGTAACATTTAATGATTCGTAACAAGAACAATGTTAACATATTAATCTTTATTGGCGATGCAGGGTTATTATCGGCAGTTTCTTCATTATCCTATGGCAATCTGAGATATTTCCAATATAAATTTCTTTTTACCCGTAAGGGATGTATCTTTTTGTAAACATGACTTTTTTTTCATTTGGAAATGGTCTGCAAACTATAAATGTCAAAGCCGATACTAAAAAGACTCCTGTGAAAGACTTCTGCGGTACCCACCTGGCTACGCCGCTGCAAACGTTCAACATATAGCCACTTAATTGAAGGATTATAGGATAGATAGATAAGAAAAAGTAAGTGACCCCTCTCTCCTCCGAGGGCTTAATGTAGCCAATTTTGGTAACTATCACTCATATTAAAGTAGTAAAGCATTTTATTTGGTTCACTGGGTAGATATTTGGCTGAGATTACCATAAGAATCTTTTGTTCAACTGAATGCGCACGTTAAATGCTCGATTCAAATGCACTTTTTCAAATTCAGATATCCAGTAATTAAAGGCAGCTTTTCTAGGAAAATATATGGAACGACCAACATACCCTGGATAAAATAAGACATTCGTCATTAATAGTGAATGATGTTATGAGAATCCAAAAGCATAATCTACTCTATACTGTACAAATATGCAATTTTTTATGCATATCTTCTTTTTGCAGAAAAATCCGGACCCAAAGTGACATTTTCCTTCATTCGATATACAGTCATCTCGAGTCTTTTGAACCAAAATAAATGTATTTCTTTAGTTCTCCAAACGTTAAAGAATTGATTAAATACACAAATATAATTTTAACTACTTTTTTCTGCAATCTAAAGTGGCTATATGCGTTTTTTTTAGTAATCACTGATCATTAAAGTATTCTTATATTCCTTTATTTATAATGCCAATACATACTTTATGATTAAAATTCTGTATTTGAGAAATTTATTTACATTAGGTTTTGCGGTCTTGTTTTTCACGACATATGTACATCTATCCTTGAAATAATCCAATAATAATATATATTATTTAAAGTGCTCATTTGTGCTGATGGTTTGGAAGTTTAGACATTTTTGCCTCCTATAACTCTTCGCATGTGACTGAAATGTGAAAAGTTCTCGATTTGGCCTAAACGGGTGAATAATTTGAGCTAAGCAATTAATTTGACCAAGTTTTGTTTTATATGGAGAGGTTTTATATATCCCACCTGGTTTTTCTGTTAACAACGTTGCTCAAAAGGTGCTGAATTATGGTGATAAAAGTGCTTTCAGTGTTAAGATAACATGTACCAACCATTCCATTTAATTTTAGGAGTAATATGAATCCCAACATATAAATCGTAACACACTTTCCATTCAAATGACTCTTTTTCAATTTTGTGGTCATTGATGGGTTGATCAAATATAAGAAAAACAAAGGATTCCAGTCGATTTTTCACATTAATGATCTCCGTTGTCAATGAATTGTTAAGTTGCTTCAACTTTAATATAATTCTTTTGATAAGAATAGTACCGTATTTCCTTGAACAGACGCCCGGGCGTTTATTTTTTGGAGACCCTGCTTTGTCTCGGCGTCTAAACAAGGCCAGTTTCTATTTAAGGCCGGCGTTTATTAAAAGATACATTATCAAGCTCGTCAGACAAACTTAGAACACGTCGAAACAATGAACCCGCCGGTCACTTATCAATGACACAATTGAAAACGTCGCCGGTACACGGATTTTCTACGAATTTTCCTTAGATGCCATAGGTATATGGGACACGTGCAATCTCAACAATCACGCACCATAAAAAGAATTAACAGAGAATCACAGCGAGAGATTGCAGTTGTCCACAAGAATCTGTTCGCCCGGGCCCCTCGAAACCTGGTACCCAGGTGTTTTATGTGGCTGTTCCATTTATTTTACACCGCTTGAACTTGGTAACATTGTTTCGCTCTGAACACGGGGTGGCTCTTTCATTTATTGTTCTCCACGTACAACTGGTAGCATTTGTTCCATCGAAATACGGGGTTTGGTCCTTATAACGGGGCAGCGTAATTCATTTCTCGACACTTTCCTCTCGATAAATATAAAACTGATTCAGCTCGACACAGCGTAGTGAGGGGTTCTTGCCTTTTATATAGTGAACGCGGGTGGCTCTTCCATTAACTGTTCACCGCGTATAACTTGTAATATTGGTTCCATCGAAATACAGGGGGTTGGTTCTTTATAACGGCACAGCGTAGGTCAATTCCATGACACTTTCCTCCCGTCTTTTATCTGAAACAGCTTGACACATGGTATTCAAGCGTTTCCGACATGGTATATACTGGTATGTGACATTTACTGCCGGGAATATTACTGAATATATAGTTGTTGACAAGAGTACATACTATTTTTAACTTTAAAGAATGAAAGCAAGGAGAGTAATTTGGCATGACAGTAGCTACAAATTGTACCGCTCGACACCATTATTTGGTGTCTGCATGCTTTAGGAGAAATGTGTACCAAACCGTATTTAAACATTTCTGTTCAACCATCCGTGAGGTCGACTTTCACCATAGCAAGTTTTACCGCTTGTTTCAAGCGGTACTATTTTCATTTTGCTCCATAGCAGTGATAGTGTTAGCCTTCTCACTGCCTGACGTATTTGTGTATCGTTTATTAGGATGGGGATCGACTTTAATCATAATGGACGAATCGGGAATATACGGTGTCCCTCATGGAAACAAGCATTCACGTAAGATAAAAGAATTATTTATAGACTAAGAGGAATTTAACATGTTATCAAGACAACACAAACCGAAATTCGTACAACAATCTATGGTCATTTTGACCGGTAAATACACCAATTATAATGAAGGGAAAACGCATCCGGTGGCAAACATGGAAACTAATCTGACACCAGGCCTGTAAACAAGACCGGCGTCTATTTAAGGCCGGCGTTTATTCTTCTGGGCCATTGTTTTGCCCCGGCGACTAAATAAGACAGATGACTATTTAAGGTCCGGCGCTGTTCAAAGAAATACGGTAACCCCTTTGTCACTACCTCTGTCAGATTATTTTTAATGAACGATTACCTAATAATAAGACATTCCAGTCGGGACGGATGATAATGAATTTTTTTATTTTATCCAAATCAAGGTGTCAAAACATGATATGACTTCCTTGTAAAGTCATCTCTAACCAACGGACTCTCAATGGTGTAACGAAGAGAGGGATTTTCTGCAACATGTTAACAGAATTTGAGGCAATGATTGTTAGTCAATGTTTTACTGTGATCTAGCAAAATATGCGGAGTTGCCTCAGTTCTTTAATTACGTCCGAGTGGTTAAATATTATACAAGGATATCTACGTAACACTATACAGATCTGAAATAATTGGGAAAAATATCATTTTATGAGCTAAGTGATAATGGGAGTTAAGAAAAACTCTAAAGTTAGAACTCCCGCTCCTTACTATTTTCGTGAAAAGTCATTGTAAATCTCTGGATGATACATGCTTGTTATACCCTCTTTCTAAAGTGAGCCTGTTTGCTGTTTCAACGGTAATATCAAAGAAAGTAAACTTGAAAAAAGACCCCTACCGTACAACACCTCGTATCTGGCTTTGTCCGCACTGTGCTCAACATGTTTAATTTCTTTCCCAAAAATGTGCGTAGGTCGCTTTTTGTACACAAAATACACATTTGGTATGTCTTTAAGTACTGTATCCCACCATTTTCCAACTGGCTGAGAGTCCCCGAGAACATATATAACTTCTGGTTTTATGAATTTGTGAACACTTAGGAATGACAAATAACCGAAGAAACGAAATCCCTTTACATTTCCTTTAAACCATACATAGTGTACGATATTAGGCACTACTTGAGCTTGGTTCAATGTATATGGTGTATAATGCGAATCTTTGAACGAAATCAGTTGTGGGGCCTGTCCAGTGCAGCGACTGATAAGCTTATGCACAGCGGTATGATCCTTTAAGACCTCCATTCCGGGTTCATCACTAATTTGTAATTGGTAATAACAAGGAAGTTCGTTATACTCAGTGCCTGTGCATATTGGATTTGTAGTAATTTTAGCCACCCCCGACGGAAGCAGGTCACCTCACCTTAGAACCGTATTCAATGCACGAATAATCAGTTTCATATCAATGCTAGCGCATAGCGGATCCAGAGACAACATGTCCACAGACGTGTTCATACACACGGCCTTCCTCGCTGCCAGAACGCAATTACTGAAGTCTTTGTCAGACATCCTCTGAGAATCTTCATTAGCTTTATGTGGAAGTATGTGTCTACGTTTTCCAGTTGATGTGAACAAAACGATCGCGCACAGGAAAACACCAGTTATCATAATAACCACAGAAAGGACGAGAAAGTTTCGCATCTGGCGCTGACTTATTGCCATACTGATGAAATTGATTCCGAAAAGCAGATAAAGGGTTAAACTGAAACAAAAATGAAAACTGCTGACAGTTCCGTATTCTGTCTCTCTGTTCTGGTATAAATGTAAAATCATGTTTGGCGTTTAGTAGCTGTTTCAGTGAAAGGACATTCACTATTATAAAAGTCAGTTATGGCTATTCCATTATATGTGCAAACAAAAGGTTGATTTTGTCTTCGCAAAGTGTCAAAAATTGATATGAATTGCTAGCATTGAACTCCAAACATACCACATTTAATACGCATTCACGTTTTTACCGGGTTATTATTTGTGTAGAAATATCACGTTACAATAGTTTTCTGTTTTCATTATGTTTCATGTCAACACTGACTTCGGAGATGCACCGCTCCCTACCATTTCCAATTTAAATTCCCCGATTACCATCAGCTCACTCTGTGCTGCGCAACACCTTGTAGCGTATTGTTAAGAAATGTTTAATATAGAAAGCTGATATACGTTTGGTACATACATCTGGTTGGAATGGCGTCACTATTTAGCCTTCAGTTCAGAAGGAGCAACCTTATTATAATGCTATTATTGTTATACCAATATTTGTATATTTGTAAGTTATGCAAGATATTGGATCATTAGTTGCAAGGTTCAAGGTCGAAGGTCAGTCAAACTGCAACGTCAGTTGGTCTCATTGTTACAAAACAGGACCGCACTTATGTAGGCTCTAGTGCTTATATTTCGAACCACACTCTGTACATTTGGTATATACATGTATATAAGTTCTATAATGAAATACCGTGGCTTGAACATGGTTCATGTGCAGCATATACTGATGGTGATGGAAATGGTACACGCAGATAATCTGGTTCACTGCCGGTGGGGATATATATATATATATATATATATATATATAGAGAGAGAGAGAGAGAGAGAGAGAGAGAGAGAGAGAGAGATTCCTGTAAGGCAGCTATCAATATTAACAAATCTACAGTGCAAACTTCATTATTAAAAAATAACTTGAAATTATTAAAACTATGCTTTTCATAGCATATATCACTATAGTCTGCCAAAATATTATTCACAAAAACCATGCGAGGAACACTTATTGTTTGTCGCGTGTTTTGTTTAATGGAAGCAACTTTGTCTGATGATATAAACGGACCTTCCTGGGACGGGGAGAGGTTTCTATCTACACAGAGGTTTGTCATCCTGTTCCCTAACTAATGCTGTCCTAATTGTGGGTATTATGCACAAGTATATATATCAGGGGGTTAGAAAGATAAATTATTTTAGCGGGAATAAACTTATATTTTTTTTCGGCATTGGATGCGAAAAAATACAGTGGAACCTCTCCTAGTGGGCACCTCTATAAAATGGGCACCTCTATAAAGTGGGCACTTTTGGGCAGTCCCGTTTTTTTCTCTTCTTTATTGTTTAGCTAATGTGGGCACCTCTATATGTTCTGTAAAGTGGGCAGTTTTCCAGAGCTAATGTGGGCACTTCATGGATTTTCAAGTTGAACTATCTTCTAACAGCAACTTTGTAAGCCTTCTCTATAGCACTTTTAAAGTTATTAGATAATATTAATTCTTAATTATTTAATAACTATTTAATATATTAATAAATTTTAATTATAACATTCAAAACAAAAGAAACTAAATTTAGAGGTGTAGGAGTGAACAATGCATAATAATGATCATACTTGACTCCAGACCTAACTTGGGATGCATGCATACTAATTAGATTAATATGCCTGGACCGGATCAAGTCAGAGATCATCCCAGACTAGATGCCCTGTGCTAATTAATTAATATTTGTTTGTTTGGCTACCAAGAGTGGAAGGAAGCCCTGCTCCTTCATCCAATTAATACTGTGTGATTAGGTGACACAGCTTAATGTCCTTCTTACCCATCACAGGTAGTCAGGTATATGCCCACCAGACCAGGGCATTGTTTATTTAACAGTTGTTACATAACAATTCATACTGTTGAAATGGTGTTCAACCTGGACTCTAACAGCAAATGCAAAGCTACAATGTGCACTTTGCTCCAAACAATCTACAATCACAGACTTTTTTTTCACCAAGAATAAGAAATGTGACAATTTAACACATTCATTCAAAGTGTACCACACACTTCAAATGGTAAATGGGTTTCCAGTTACTGGATTAATGTTTGTGATTTACTTACTTGTCTACTTGATATAGAATGTTTTCTTAAGATGATAGTACTTAGATTAGTGACGCATTGTCTTTGCTTGTTTACTTGTGTATTTTTTTTATCAGAAAATGACTAATTTTCAAAGAATATATTATTAAGAATTATTACTTCCCATGGGAATGCTAAATACTGCATGCTACTTTGCCATTTTGTGCTTATAAAATATAAAAAAAATGAATGAATAGATATATCTTTAGCTATCTTATGGACCATCTGCACACAGCTTTGTTTTATTGTGCCTATTTTTTCCGTACTTTTATGTAATAAAATACATATTTTCTAACAAATGTCTTGAAAATAAAAAATAAATTGAAAAACTCGTCATTAAATAAAGAGAGATGATACATTAAATAAATTAATTTAGAAATATCAAAACATGAGTAATTATAGCAATATATCTTATTAGGGGGCAGCACTCATTACCTCCATATAGTGGGCACCTCTATAATATGGGCACTTTGGTCCGGTCCCAAAGGTGCCCACATTATAGAGGTTTGACTGTAGTTGATTCCTTGCGCATTAGACTCTTCATTGTCGCAAGGGAGTTGTTTGCCATATTTTTACAGTGCATTTAAGTACATACGTATTTAATGTTAGAATTACATTAAATCAGACGTTCTTTTACCACAAACTCTTAAACCGCAAACTTTTTTCAAGTGTCCAAAATGATTTTTGTTTTCAAGCCTGGAAACTCCCCAGGAGATCCTTTCCAGGGATCTTCCATTCTTCATGGGAGTGACCCTCCCGTTTCGAAAATCCTTTGTCCGCCCCTGTGAGTGGGGATGAACTCAAACAATCCTTGCAGAGGCATCCAGACGGCAGCTAGTATAAACGAAAGCACTCTTGGGGTACAAACGTGCAGTTGGGTGGGGGAGGGGGTTAATTAAGATACATGCAGTATCTCATTTAGGAATTGTCCATATACATTTGTCACGTTTCGTTAGCGACAAAAGAAAATGTCCTCATGTCAAAATAGCAATACTTAATTCAAATCCTCTATTTATTTATTAAAAAAATACATCTGGTCATAACTGGCAAAGAGCTTTGCGTATACGCGCCTGAGCACATGTACACAAACCAGGCAGTTTCTCACATTTTTTTTTAAACTGTTTCTGAGAAAGATCAAAGACGAGCTGACAGGGACGGACTTTTGACACTCACACACTATAGTGATAAGACCTGCCATATATTGACACGAAAATTTATAATATGAAATGTTTGTATTGCTTTTTTGTATCCGAACGCTTAATTCTAATGATTGTATTTTTTTGGGAACTGCCTGAAACTGGAAATAGTTAACAGTAAAAAAATAGTATTCAGTTAAAATAGTTATACATTTGTATTCACCAATTAACTTCTACACAACGAGTGAACACATATAACATTGAACAGCGACAGACATGTTAGTTATATGTTTAATAGCTTTAATATAAATGCGAGGGGGCGGATAGCAAGGATTTTAGAATCAGCTGAGAACTTCAACATTAATGTAAAATTTTATGATTCGTAACAAGAACAAAGTTAACATATCAATCTTTATTGCCGATTCAGGGTTTTTATTATCAGTTTCTTAATTATCCTATGACAATTTGAGATATTTCCAATATAAATTTATTTTTTTTAACCGCAAAGGGTTGTATCTTTTTGTAAACATGACTGACTTTTTTCTATTTGGTCTGCAAACTATTAATGTCAAAGCCGATACTATAGGTTTTGAAAAACCCCTGCGGTACCCACCTAGCTACGCCGCTGCAAACTATCAACATATAGCCACTGACTGAAGGATTATAGGATAGATAAGTAATAAAAAGTAAGTGACATCTCTCTCATCCGAGTGCTTAATGTTGCCAATTTTGGTAACTATGACTCATATTAAAGTAGTAAAGCATTTTATTTGCTTCACTGGGTTATTATTTGGCTGAGATTACCATAATCATGTTTTGTTCAACTCCATGCACACGTTAAATGCTGGATTCAAATGCACAATTTCAAATTCAGATTTCCAGTAATTAAAGGCAGCTTTCTAGGAAAATATATGCAACGACGAACATACCCTGCATAAAATAAGACATTCGTCATTAATAGTGAATGATGTAATGAGAATCCAAAACCATAATCTGCTCCATACTGTACCAATATCACCTGCAAACTAGCAATGTTTTTTTAATGCGTATCTTCTTTTTGCAGAAAAATCTGTACCCAAAAAGATATTTTTTCCTTCATTCGATATACAATCATCTCGAGTCTTTTGAACCAAAATAAATGTATTTCATTAGTTCCCCAAGTGAAGTATTAAACATCTTGATTTCATCTGGACCCGCTGGAATAACCTTTCCGCGCCTGAGCACATGTACACAATAGTAATTTGAATAATTAAACCCTTTCATAAAAAGCAAATTGCGCGTGCTCCAGGTCGGACCAAACATGGTTCCTCCTTCTACGTGGATCAATCCAGGAAAAAGACGTTGAAGGGTACCCGGCATTTTAATTGAGTGCTCAGCCCAGCCGTTTGGATCAAATGTCTTGTAAGATTCCATCCATATTCGAAAGAAAGGTGCACCGCGACGTGCAATTATTATTGCATTAGAGAGGGATTTCCTTTCAACATTACCCCAACCCATTGTCATATTGTACCGTAACAAAGGCTGAAAAGATTTCACAGCAATCACGTCTGTATCCAGATAGATTCCTCCGTAGTCTGAAACAATAAAGTATTGATAAAATACACAAATTTCATTTTAACTACTTTTTTCCTGCAATCTTAAGTGGCTATATGCGTTGTTTTAGCAATCACTGATCATTATAGTTTTCTTATATTCCTTTATTTATAATGCCAATACATACTTTATAATTAAAATTCTGTATTTGAGAAATTTATTTGCATTAGGTTTTGCAGTCTTCTTTTTCACGACATATCTAAACCTATCCTTAAAATAATCCAATGATAATAGATATTATTTGAAGTGCTGATTTGTGTTGATGGTTTGGAAGTTAAGACATTTTTTTTGTAAAGCCTTCTATAACTCTTCGCAGATGACGGAAATTTCAAAAGTTCTTGATTTGGGTTATCAAGTGAATAATTTGAGCTAAGCAATTAATTTGACCAAGATTTCTTTTATATGGAGAGGTGTTATATATCCCACTATTTTTTCTGTTTACAACGTTGCTCAAAAGGTGCTGAATATTGGTAATAAAAGTGCGTTCAGTGTTAAGATAACATGTACCAACAATTACATTTAATTTTAGGGGTAATATGAATCCCAACATATAAATCGTAGCACACTGTCCATTCAAAGACTCTTTTTCCATTTTGTGGCCATTGATGGGTTGATCAACTAATCAGTCGATTTTCCACAAGAATAATCTCTCTTGTCAATAAATTGTAAATTTTGCTTCATCTTTAATATAATTCTTTTTGATGAATACTTTCCTAATGTTAGGATATTCCAGTCGGGGACCGATGATAATGAATTTTTGATTTTATCCAAATCCAGGTTTCAAAACATTATCTTACTTCCTTGTAAAGTTATCTCCAACCAACGGACTCTCAGTGGTGTAACAGAAAGAGGGATTTTCAACAACATGTAAACAAAATTTGAGGCAATGACTGATTCGTCAATGTTTAAGGTGATCTAGCAAAATATGCGGAGTTGCCTTAGTTGTTTTTTTATTTTCGTCCGAGTGATTAAATAATATACAAGGATATCTACGTAACACTGTATAGATCTGAAATAAGTGGGGAAAATATCATTTTATAAGCTAAGTGATGATGGGAGTTCAGAAAAACTAATGTTAGAACTCCCGATCCTCATTATTTTCGTGAAAAGTCATTGCAAATCTCTGGATGCTACATGCTTGTTATACCCTCTTTCTTAAGTGAGCCTGTTTCAACGGTGATATAAGAGAAAGTACTCTTGAAAAAAAGTGACCCCTACCGTACAACACCTCGTATCTGGCTATGTCCGCACTGTGCTCAACATGTTTCATTTCTTTCCCAAAAATGTGCGTAGGTCGCTTTTTGTACACAAAATACACATTTGGTATGTCTTTAAGTACTGTATCCCACCATTTCCCAACTGGCTGAGAGTCCCCATGAACGTAAATAACTTCTGGTTTTATGAATTTGTGAACACTTAGGAATGACAAATAACCTAAGAAACGAAATTCCTTTACATTTTCTTTAAACCATACATAGTGTACGATATTAGGCACTACTTGAGTTTGGTTCAATGTATTTGGTGTATATTGCGAATCTTTGAACGATATCAGTTGTGGGGCCTGTCCAGTGCAGCGACTGATAAACTTATGCACAGCGGTATGATCCTTTAAGACCTCCATTCCGGGTTCATCACTAATATGTAATTGGTAATAACAAGGAAGTTCGTTATACTCAGTGCCTTTGCATATTGAGTTTGTAGTCATTTTAGTCATCCCCGACGGTAGCAAGTTACCCTTCCTTACAACGGCATTCCATGCACGAATAATCAGTTTCATATCAATGCTAGCGCATAGCGGTCCCAGAGACAACATGTCCACAGACGTGTTCATACACACGGCCTTCCTCGCTGCCAAAACGCAATTACTGAAGTCCCTGTCAGACATCCTCTGAGAATCTTCATTGGCTTTAAACGGCAGTATATTTCTACGTTTTCCAGTTGATGTGAACAAAAAGATCGCACACAGAAAAACACCAGCTATCATAATAACCACAGAAAGGTGGAGAAAGTGTTGCATCTGGCGCTGACTTATTGCCATACTGATGAAATTAATTCCACAAAGTTAGATGTAGGGTAAAACTGAAACAAAAATGAAAACTGCAGAATATTCCCCAGGCCCGTGTTCTGTATCTCTTTTCTGGTATAAATGTCAAACGTGTTTGGCATTTAGCAGCTGCATCAGTGAAAAGACATTAACTACGATAAAAGTAAGTTATGCCTATTCACACATATATGTCTATAGAAAAGTTTGTTTATGTCAAGCTCACTGTCCAGTATAGCGGAAATTTTAAATAAATTACGATATATATAGTATACTCGATCACTGAAGATGTGTCAAAAATCGATATGAATTGCTACCATGGGCACTCCAAACATACCACATTCCATATGCATTCACAGTTAACTCGGCTATTATTTATGTGGACATATTCGTAGTTTTCTGTTTTCATTATGTTCCATGTCAATACAGACTTCGGAAACGCAGAGCTCCCTACCATTTCCGATTAAAATGTCCCACTTATCATCAGCACACTCTGTGCCACGCAACACCTGGAAGTGTAAATGTAACTGCATTTGCTCATGAAAGGTTTGATATAGAATGCTGACATATGTTTGGTATATACATCATAAAGAATCTGGGTACACAGGCGTCACTATAAAGCCCTCAATTCCAGACGGAATTATATTATTATAATGCTATTATTAACATTTCAATATTTGTAAGTTATGCAAGATATTGGATCAATAGATACAAGGTCGTAGGTGAGTTTGTACTAATTTGTGCTAATTGTTACAAAACAGGACCTCCCTGATGGTAGTGATCATAAATCGAGGAAAATTCGTATCACACTCTGTAAATTTAATTTATACATGTTCTATCATGAAATACCGTAAGGCTCTCCATGGTTTCAAGTGCAGCATATGCTGATGGAAATGGTATACAGAGAAAAAAAATGGGAATATATATATATATAATATATATATAATATATATTTATATATATATATATATATATATATAGAGAGAGAGAGAGAGAGAGAGAGAGAGAGTGAGAGATAGAGAGAGAGAGAGAGCAATTACTGTAAAAATAACCGTTAATAATTCTTGAATTGGCTATTTAGACCGTGTCGTTTTACCCAGATTAATATTAACAAATCTGCAGTGGAGACAGACTTCATTATTACACAATCATTTAAAATGTTTAGCTCTTCTGACTGTAAGTCATCTGAGCTATAGCGGTCACTCTTTGTCCGGCGTCCGTCCGCCTGTCCGGCCGTCCGTCCATTAACAGGGCACAAATCGCAACCGTTAGACCTAGAAACTTCGAACTGTACATTCAGAGAGGTTCTTGGAAAATCTCCTTGGAAACCCAAAATTCAGTCATGGTGACCTATATTTTGTGACATACGGCCGAAAACATAATTTCGAGCACCTAGACAGTCGAGGGGCACAAATAGTATCCATTAGGCCTAGAAATTTCTTACCTGTCATTTTGAGAGATAATAGGCAAATGTTCTTGGAAACCTGAAACTAGGTCACTGTTACCTATATTCTGCGACCTATAGGAAAAAGATGTCATATGAGCACCCTGAATGTCAGATGGTGACAAATCTTATCTTTGAGGCCTAGAATCTTCTAACACAATATCCTGGGAGTTTCTAGGCGAATCAGCTTGGAAACCTGAAATTAGTGGATGGTGACCTATATTTTATGACCATGGGGCCGAAAACAAGGTTTTTAAGCATCAGACCGTCAGACGGGGCACAAATTGAATCGATAAGGCCTAGAATCCTCCAACGTAACATTAAGGGAGGTCCTTGGAAATCTCCTTGGAAACCTGAAATTAGGTCATGGTGACCTATATTTTGTGATCTACAGCCCAAAAACATGATTTCGAGCACCCTGCATGTCAGATGGGGACAAATCATATATGTTAGGCTTAGAATCTTCTAATTCAATATCCTGGGAGTTCCTAGGCAAATAATCCTTGGAAACCTGAAATTAAGTCATGCATGGTAACCTATATTTTTTACCTATGGGCCAAAAGCATGATTTCGAGCACCCAAACAGTCAGATGGGGTACAAATTGTATCCATTAGGCCTAGAAACCTCTAACCTGACATTTTTGGAGATCCTAGGCAAATGTCCTTGGAAACCTGAAACTAGGTCACTGTGACATATATCCTGCGACCTATAGGGAAATATATCATATGAGCATCCTGAAGGTCAGATGGTGACAAATCGTATCTGTTAGGCCTAGAATCTTCTTACACAATTTCCTGGGAGGCTCAAGGCATTCCCTTGGAAACCTGAAATTAGGCCATGGTGACCTACATTTTGTGACCTACAAGACAAATGCCTGATTTTGAGCCTCCTGAATGTTACAGGAAAGATGTCATATGAGCACCCTGAAGGTCAGATGGTGACAAATCATATCTGTTTGGCCTAAAATCTTCTAATGCAACATCCTGGGAGGTCTTAGGCAAATCTCCTTGAAAACCAGAAATTAGGTCATGGTGACTTACATTTTATGACCTACAAGACAAATGCCTGATTTTGAGCACCCAGAAAGTCAGGCAGGTCACATAGTATTTGTTAGGCCTAGAATCTTCTAATGTAACATTCTGAGACATCCTTGGCAAATGTCTGTGGAAAACTAAAATTAGGTCAACAAGACCTATATTTTGCGATCTTTAGGAAAATAAGTCATATAAGCACCCAGACAGTCAGTCAGGGCACACATTGTATCTGTAAGGCCTAGAATTTTCAAATGTTACATTCTGAGACGTCCTTGGCCAGTGTCCTTGGAAAACTAAAATTATGTCACCATGACCTATATTTTGCAACCTATCATAAAGGATGTCATATAAGCACCCAGACAGTCAGGCCGGGCACAAATTGTATCCGTTAGGCCTAAAATCTTTTAACAAAACATTCAGGGAAATCCTTGCCAATTCTCCTTGGAAACCTGAAATTAAATCATGGTGACCTATAATCTGCTAGCTATGGACCAGAAACATGATTTTGAGCACCCAAACCGACAGGGTACAATTTGAATTTATTTTAGTTTGAACCCTTTATTGTGACAAAAAAAAACAGAGGGGTTCTGGACAGGTCTCCTTTCAATCCTGAAATTTTTATTTTCAGTCCATTCTTCTCAACACTGAAACTATAGCAATAGGCTACTCTCACAGACAATATTTAACATTAATAAAAAAAACATGAGCACCCAGTCAACATTAGCTAAGCGTCATGGCCCAACGGAGCTGTTTGCCATATTTTTTTACAATGCATTCAAGTACATACGAATTTACTTCAATCAGGGAACTGACACCCCAACTTTAAAAGCGCAAACTTTTCTAGGTGTTCAAAATGATGGTTTTGCGATCACAGAATTCATTGTTAATCTTTAACATGTGAGCGTTAAATAAGCTACAATAAGCTTAATTTGACCACATCGTTCCTAATCCTCTTGTATGCTTGATAATCCGTATAATCTTTCGTCCCTGTGTTTCTTTTCCAGAACCTGTATCGTTTTCTAATTAGGGTTTTCACAGCTCCGTTTATCCACGATTTATCATTTGTCCTAATATAAATGCTATTTTTGGGGGAATGTGTTCTTTAACTGAACCTGTCAGAATGTTATTATTAAAGTTAAGTACGTCTGAAACGCCATCAAATATTTCAAAAGCAGTATCCCAAGGTGTATTTTTCTAATGAATCCACGAGTCCCATCGTATCCGCTCTGTTGTAAAAGAATACTTCACGTTTATACCCATTAAGTTTTGCATGCCTGAGAGCAACTTTCCATTAAAATACTATGATCAAAGGTAGAAATAGGACTCAGAACATCAATTTCATTCACTAAGCCGGGCGAATCTGTAATTACAAGATCTAATGGCGAAGGTGAATATTCTGTTATCCTAGTAGGCTGATTCACCAACTGAAACAACCCATTTAGTGCCACTAGTTCTACAAGCTTGGTTTTCAGGTCACTCGGAATGTGATCGGAGTCCCAGTACTAGGAAGTTATTGGATATTTCTACTGGCTGGCCACGAGGTCTGTAGTATGCACCAAGTAGAATAAAATAATTTCAAAAGAAAATCTGTACCCATACACATTCAATACTATGTGACTCGAAATCGGTCCCCCTGCAGTAATGCTAGGAGTCTTTAATATAAATGGCCGAACCGCCGCCATTCCGTGACCTGTCACATCTCATTTGGTCCTGGAAATGTTCACCTTTTATCAAAGAGTCGTCCACTGATGACTCTAACCAGGTCCCTGTTAAAGTTAGAACACCAATATTGTCTTCACATAGATAATGTAGCTCGTCTATCTTACGCTCAGCTAGTATACTCTCGTATATTCAAATGACTAAACGTAAGCCACGGACCACCCTGATTTGTTTTATCAACCGGGATTGCAGGTCCTGGATTTGGGTGATATATGAGCAAAGTGCTAATATCAAATTCACAAAGCTTTTACTAAAATATATAAAGGAGCAGGACTGCAGTAATGTATGGACTAAATTTGCCATTTTTTTTAAGACCGTGTATGTTGTCTAATATAATAATTACCAATCCTTTCACGGTATTGTTCTATAGTCACAGCCATAAAATCAGTATAAGATTATAGAAAATACTTTCTATGACATTACTTATATTTATGCCAAAGACCAGCGGCTGTTACATGCAAAATAGTAATGTGTAAGTTATGAGATCAACAGTGCATAGGGTTACCCAATCATTTACTATATTACAAGACAGTACAAAGACAACACATGTATAATTACGTTCAACTAAGGTCATATTTTTTAAACAAGTTAAAATGGTATTTGATAGAATGGGGACCAGTTGATTGTCAGATAAATCATGTTTGTAGGGAGGCTGTTTTGGAGCTGCGGTGTGCTACCCATGCAAGAAACAGTATCCCTTCCTCAGATTGATACACATGTAGTTTCTCGTTGCTTTAAGAAAGGTATGCCTACAAACTCGTTCATGTGTGTTGTTCGCAACATAACACAGGTATTCATGAGCTTAATCACTAAAAAAATCGTTTAATTTACAGGGCATTTCAGAAATGCGAAAAATGAAAGACCCGACTTTGTTGGGGATATATTGCTCATGGTCAGGATTCTGGAACGTAAATCAAGGAATATACACAAATGAACAGTGATCTATGCATAGGTCAACCTAGGAATATGGGCTTATTAAGTTTATGCAGACAAGGTTTGACAGCGTCACACAACAGGGCCCCCCAAAACGCGGAGGTTATTAAAGTTACTTTATGGTAGTGCATGAACAATGCAGCTATTAATGGTTTGTGGTATAAATCGTGGATATTAAAAAAAATGTTCCTAAATTTGATCGGATGCGGTATAATATACATCATGTGTTTGAATAGCAACAGGTTAAAGTCAATGGATGTGCGCACGAACAAAATTAATGTAATGTGTTGGAATGAACACAAGTTTAAGGTCATTGTGTGTGCACAAGAACTACGGACCTCGACGCAACAAAAGGACCCTGATTACGTCATGAGAACACTATCGTAACGTCGTCTGTTTGTGTAAATAGCATGGTGCTATTGTCCAACATGTAGATAAAGCCATCAGACATCCAGGTGTCTTTAATTCTCTTGTTTCTCTTTAATACTCTGGCTTAGAAGGCTACACCGACTCGTTGCCTTATTAGATCCTCATTGATGAAAACTTTTTTGGTCCGCCAATCATACGGCAAAGTTTTCGCGCACTAAGAGCCTTGCGCTTAGCGTTGTGGTTTGTGAATTTGACCAGGATTTCTCGCGGTGCTTCCAGTGTATTCCCTTACGGTTTTCCCAGCCGATGTATGCGACAATAGTCTTGTGGACGGATGTTTGTGTTCAGTATCTCTGTGAAGAACTGGTGTAATTTTCTTTCAATATTCTCTCCTTCTTCCTTAACACCAGATATACGAACAGAGTTCCTCCTACTATATTGGTGTAAATCATCATAATTCCTTTTAAGCTTTTCTATGTCAGTCTATTTTTCTTTTAAGTTATCTTCACAGACCTTCAGTTTAAGTTCACAGATCTATCTACCTTGTTGTGATATGATTTCATCTTGCTGGCGAAGTTTATCATTGAACATACAAATTAAGTGTTCAGACTGAATGGTCAAAAACGTTGCAAGGACTCCTACGGTTAAGGGGACAGATTTGTCCATGCTTTCTAGCAACTCTATCATAGGATTAATGTTTGCAAGTGACTTGGGCCTTTCTCTGAAGGCTGTGACATACTTGGGGACAGTGAGCTGACAGACATTGTTCTTTTAGGCGTGCCTGCGTTAGTGATGTCACTAAAGTCTGTTACATGTGGTTCTGTTCCCATGTGTAATATTTCAGAATTAAACATCACATACCTTATGCCTTTTCATGCCTTTCTTGGCTCTTATAACTACCGATAGTTGTAAATACAGTGTCTGGATAGCCCCATAGCTCAAAATTTAAAGAGAGCGAGCGATGGCGCGTCCTGCTGCCATGGACCTTGACCTTGATCCTTCTGTTGTACAAGTTTCATACATGACATATCACTTGAAACATCTAGTCCGACAAATGTTACTAAGCCTAATTTTTCTAATCCACAATCATGGGGTTTAAATCCTGTATCCATATAAAAGAAGTGACACTATGTGTTAATGTTTTCCCTTCTTTTCCGTAAGCATAGCCCCTTTCCTGCGTTCTGCCGGCCGTTAGGTGGTGCTGAAAAGGGGATTTCCCAGGCTTAAGCCCGTCTTTGTTAAACAAGCGTTATTGAATCGGACTGAACTCTTGCCCGGACTTAGGCAAGTCGGTTTTCGGGCTTACGTCCCGGGTTTGGACTTAGTAATTTACAATGTTATTGAACCCTCCCCGCCCCCCCCCCCCCCCCCAAGGCTGCGCCGTGTGTTGAGTACATTCAAATATATGGACGGTCAATGTCAAACCCTGAAGCAAGCTGAAAAGAGTTTTACGCTTTGCAGAACAGAAAAATGGCAATAAAGAATATTTTATCTGCAGCGCAGCGTTTGGTGTGGCCCGGCTTCAAATCGGCTAATCCGGTCAATATTCACAAGAGTACGAATCTGCTGGTCAGGACTTATGGGCGTCATAATCTATCCCTCTAAATGCACCGCGGCTTCAACAAACACCGTCAACGTAGGTAAAATTGCAGTGAACAGTGCAATGTAGGCTTAGTCCGTTCAAATATGTAGGATAAGAATTTTTTCAAGGACAATTACATAAACATGGGTGTTTATGGACTTCACAGATGAAGCAATAAATTGTTAGCATGCGCATGTGAACAGAATATGTTCCATGAAATGTAAAAAAATTTGGATTTAAAAGATTGACTGTTGAGACAAGTTGTCCAGGCCGTCCCAAAGCGCTTTCCAGGAAGAGACTATACGATCTCTGGTGCAAGGGTGATTACTTGAGAGATGGGAGAGAAGGAGAGATCCTTTCCTCTTTTGTCATATTGCATGGACATGTTCATAAGGCATCACCAAACCAGCCAGATCATAATCATCCTATTAGTCGACTGCTAACGACTAATCAATAGTCACTTTAACTTCAGGCAACACTCAAGTAAAACACTTCAACGTGCACCACACATTTAGCCTGGGGGTCAAAGTATGTTTTCAGTATCTTTATAAGGGTATTTATGCCATGCGTGGTCAGTTTATACAGGATATGTAAACTCGGTGATTATATATAAAAATTTAAAAAGATACGGCGGTAAGGTTTATTATTTCAGAAATATTATGCTTTTCTGACACAATGTTTTATATATATATATATATATATATATATATATATATATATATATATAAAACATCTTATATTTCCGTAGGGTATAGCAAACGGAAAACCTTTTTAAACGTTTTCAGGCCTCAAAAACGTAAAAGGGTTCTACATATAAGTAACATTACTCGCCCGGGACCTAACTGTAGACCTGAACACTTGAGCATTAATGTCACTGGAAAATTAATAGTCACATCTTGAAACCGGCGAGTATGCCTGGACTAAGAGATTATACTTGTTAGCACTTGGCAGTTAAATGACGTTAATCTGGCTGATGAACAGTGGCAAAATATCAAAATTTGTAATATGTGGTGTAGAAATTGACCAAGTCCATCTTAACATATATAACTGGCTTTTAGCTCTTTTAGTTCTAGGCTGAATTGCTATTGTCGTCACGCATGTCGGCTGTCCACAGTGGCTAATCTGGGGGGGGGTGGGGGGGGGGGGGGGGGGCTGTATGTTTACATTTTGTTGAGTAATAATTAGGAATCCACCTATCACATTCGTCTGTGAGTATGGAACGGCCCATGCCATTCACCTAAAATTATTCTCTTTAAGTGCATATAGAAAAACTCCGACTATAAAAGGAGATCACCCCCTCCATATCCGCCCATTAACAAATAATAAACTTTAATGGTTTTGGCTCATATTCTTAGGTGAAATTAAAATATAAATTATATATTCTAAAATAGGTTGTATAGTAAATATAGATATGGCAAATTAAAATTACATTATTGATATACTAAAAGGAGCACATACAAGATATCTGATTTCTCATAAAACAGCTGGACGAGACATAATGAACCATGATGTCCTCTTTCTACCTTGACACTGCCTACAGTATCTTAATTTTTATGAGTTGTTATTGCTTTTTAAAACTGTTGCCTTTTGAACAGGATATGCAAATATTATACTTTATAATATTCGTTGATAACATTCTTAAATCCGGGTAATTTTTTAGATCCACGACAATATCTTCTTCTCTGGCCCATTCCTAAAAAGACTTGATAAAGGGAATGAGATTCCGTTCAAGACAGGAACACACACACGGCGCGGAGGCAATGAATTGAATGAATAAACATAGGTGCTTCATATCCCCGGAGGAGATGAAAAACAAAATTATTCATTGGTCAATTTCAAAAAGGGTCATTTGTGCCCCCGCATAGAAAATAATGATATCTTCTTTTTACTGATAATCCCCTCAAGAGTTTCTATCAACATACAAATCTTTATCACTTCCAGCTCCAGACTTGCAAAGGTACTGCATGTATCTCTCGTTAATGAAAAGCCGTTTGCCAGTATATATTATACGTATGTAGAATCTTGGCAGTGCTGCTCCCTTGTGGCCATCTAATAAATGATCTAGCTTTTGAAGAGATCTAAAACGTGATCGTATTCTGTATAGTAACTGCGAATTTTCAGGAAGGGAATAATTCATTATTTTCTCTAAAGTCCCGGCTACAGGCATTGGTAATAGATCATAGAATTAGAGACAGGCATATATAGAGTCGAAAGATTTAACGAAAAAAGAGCTTGTTTGGTGATACATTTATGATATATGTAGATTAATATAATAACTAGGAAAGCAAGCATTCATCGTGCCTGAGCCTCTTATTGTGGCATGCTAAGAAAGAAAACGGCCCGTATTCCTAGGTTAATTCTTAAATGGACATAATCAGGAGCAATATTATGCCTATTTTTTCTTAGTATCAGTTCAGTTTTGCTTTATACGAAAGTTCCCAGCAAAACCATCATAGCACACAGCCTCAGTACCTCACATAGGGCTGTTTAACACCTTGTTATGGCCCTGTGTGTTGGTAAACATGCACAGTCCTGTGTCTGTTAACCATAACAAGACCGGAGGTCTGATAGTGAGCCGCAAAACGCGGTGTTTCAGCCAACGGGAACATGTATTAGATTTTTTGGGCCAAGTCAGTCAGGGCATCTCCTGACTGACACGTTGTGGCTCCGCCCATGCACACGGCCCCAAGCAAAGTGTTTATGTTGACATGTTCGATCGCGCCCGGTCCACTGTTTTTAACACTCGTTTACAGGAGTAACCAGCTGGATTCAAGGAAATATTTTTAGCAGGTACAGATTTATTTTAAAGGGAAGCAGCTTTTTTTCATGTAAATTTGTAAATATATGTATTCCTTGATGACGTTTCGGATTCCGGATTATGTGTCAGATCCACACCAAAATCTATTCAATTCTTCATTCCGTCTTTCCAGTTCCCGAAATGCATGAGACACCTACATAATTGTGTGAATAATGTTATGAACAATATCATTAAAAACACCCTACCACCATTGCATACCCTTTAAACAGCAACCGATGACTTGTCCCGGCAGGGGACAACACTGTCGGATAAACTGGACGGATCAAAAATGAAGGGAGACGGGGATGGGAATGACTGAGATACATGCAATATCTCACTTGGGAACGGTTTAAATTTGGCGCGTTTCTTTAGCTGCATAAGAATGTGTCCTCATGATGGAATAGCATTACTCATAACAATAACATATCAATTCACCGCAAACGTCTAGGTTTAAATTATCCCCAATTAGCAATATACAATTTCAATAGCTTTAGATTTTTTAATATTTACACCACATTTTCCTTAACTGACTTGGTTTTAACAATCAGGGCTATTTTAACAAGACTGATCAACTCACCACGCGCGTCAGAGGCCTGTTAGTGCTTAACGCTTACATACTGATAATGCCGATCAATGTAACGTGTTAAGGAAAACGTTTAATTTACTCAATAGAGATAAACTCAAATAGACAGGCAACAAAAACTTTTGCAGACAGGGACGCGGATGTTGAACCTTTAATAGTTACAAGACCTGCCAAATATTGACACGTCAATTTTTAATTTGAAATGTTTGTATTGAATAAATATATATTTATTGAATATATAAAATTGAAAAGAGACACTCATGCGATCCCCTTGACAGACGTGGAACCAGGCCAGGCGGGCTCTCAGGTTGTTAACTATTGGAGTAAAATCTCATTAAGTCTCTTCACAACTTAAGTTTTTTATAACCGTAACACTCTCACTATTTACGTGTAGCGTCTTCAGTGTTTATGCTTAATGTATGGGTGTGATATATTCTTTCTACCAATGCAGGACACACATTGGCAATATTACTCCCTTTTGGAACGAATTCCGCCACTTGAAGTGACTGCCGGTAATAAGATTAATTTATGAGATTTATAAAAACTTTGGTCTAAATGGTCCTTATCATAGTTTTACGGAACCTAATATCAACAGATCACGTATGTGTGATAGACATAAATTTTGTAATGGAGAAAAAAATCAGATTCTGTAACACTAGGCAGCGTGAAATGTCTAGGGGAATGGATAAAGAAGTCAGTGTTTTATTGTTAACAAATAACAATAATTTATTCTTAAACCAACCCTAACATTACAATACACTAAATCAATACAATGGCACAGTATAATAGCAGTATAACAGCAAATCAATACAATCACACAGTAAAAAAAACAAAGTGCACAGTACCTGGTTACCACCACTTTCACAGCGACAAGTCCTTTAAAATGTATAAGCCGGATGAATAGTTCACACAAATACTCTCGGAGAAGAACAGTCCATGTAAAGGTCTTGTAACAATCCCGAAAGTAAACTGAAGACCAAATAAGAATCGTCACAAATCCAGAAGAAAATCTGAAGAAAATTGCCGCACTTATCGGAACAAGTCTCACAAACTGACATACACTCTTCTGTGTCCGATGGAACACTCTCACACCTCTCTCTCGGCTCTGAAACACAGTCCCTATTTACAACCTTTCATAAAAAAACTCTAGAAAATTCCAACCCAGAAATTGATGACCTGCAATTGAAACCATTGGTTATAATGGAATGACTTTAATGAATGTTTAAAAAATAACATACCTGTAAACAGGGTTCGCAAGTTTCTGCAATTGCTTGTTTCTGGCAAGACAGAAATAACTATTTTCGGCATGGCAGAAATAGGTTTCTGACATTAGTTTGGCAGAAATGACAGAAACAATACTGAAGACTGTGTAATTCAACAAATATGGACATTTACTCAAGTCATAAGAGAGAATAATAATCTGACATCAAATTATTTTCTTAATTGATTGGAGTACATATAAATCCTGTTGTTCATTGTTACATCCAAAATCTACTCCCTCCAAGTGTTTACATAATATTTAACACAGAAATCCAACCCTGTCAGAAACCTAAGCCTTGTGTGTAGTCACCCATAGCATTCCTCCCATGATTCACCTCTTGAGATTCACATAACATAATCACAGAAACCCTGCTGAAGCAGAAATCAAAACACCGATGTGTATTTCTCCCATAACCAACATTTTGATTAAAATCAAATTAAAATGCTTTAATTCCTATTGAGGGAAGTATTGGGGTTAACGGGGATTAGAGCGGACCTGTGACTGCGATTTTTGTGAAATATGCTATGGCCAAGGAGCCCGAGATAAAGGATATCCTGGGACAAAGAAACAGCTACAATCTCGGACCACTCAAGGCTTTTGGTGAAATCGCCATTGTGAGCGATTTAAAAGGAGTAACTTGAGCGTGAAAGCCTCAAATATCAAATAATCTTACACGGATCCAAAATTCCCTAAAATACACAGAAAAAATATTGAATTCCTATCTAAAATAGAATATGGTCTAATATCAATTGCTGATGTCATTTAATTGAGAAAACAACGACATTAACGTCTTCAAACTTTTCAAACAAAATATTTTGTCCACGTGCTCGATCACATTGGCCGTATGTCTTTTGAACCTCCTGTTTAGTCTGATATCAAATGTGTATATAGATAGAAAAGGTAGCCCAGGCCTATAAGTGATACCGTTTACAAAAAGCTAAAAATGAAAGATGGACATGTGTCTGATAAACCTAGTGCTAAAAACTAAGACATATAGAGGTGTCACACAAATTAATAATGAGGGTCATTTTGACCAAAGTTGAATATGAATCTCATGTACAAAGTATCCTATTATTGACCGTTTTATCGGCAGTGTTGATAAGCCAGTTTTTTTTATAATGGATCTCTGACTCTCGGTAATCACTTCTAGTGGTGGACCTTCGTGACCAAAAGGGATTAATATTGTTAGTACATGTCCCGCATTGGTAAGAAAAATATCAGACCCGGGTATTAAGCACAAACGCCCAGGACGCTATACGTAAATAGTACGGGAGCCTCGGGTGTAGATACTTGATAAAGTTATAATGAGACTTTAGGTCAAACTCCTATAGAGAAAAAGTGGACCAGCCAACCTGCTTTCACGTCGGCCATGAGATCGCATTGGTGTTCCTTTTCAATTCTAATTTCGTAATACCAAATGCTGGAATCAATTTGACGACCATCAAACTGTAAGTTTCCCCTGATTTATATTAAATTAGGACACGGAGATAAGGTCGAAGACCTTGAGTGAATACGAAATACACGGTTTCATATACAATATCTTAATAGTCCAGCAATTAACACATTCACTGCCAAGCCCATGTTCACCCCCAGTGCCAGGGCCATACACAGGGACCCCAGCAGCCCGAGAGGTGCAGTGGTACCAAATCTAGGTGCTAATTACCTGATAAGAAGGTGTGACTTCGGATACCACAGGGGCAATAAAACTCGGGGGAGGTGTGAAGTTGGGCACTGAGCCAAAGACCGCGATAGTAGTCAAGGCATGGCTCCGGTGGACTGGTCTCATAGCGTCTACATTGACACCAGCATAAAGCTAACAACTGATTCAAATAAAGATCTATATTTGTAAATGATGAACCAAATGAAAATGTGGTGCGAATGCTGATTTGGGAAGAGTCAAATGACTGAGAGGCACTGACAAATATAGACCTATGTCTAACCAAAATAAATATTATACCGGTACTTTGTTATGGGTTCATAACTGAAATGAGATTTCAGTTATGGGGATCCTCTTATGGAAAAGCGTAGCAGGGGTATATTGGGATATTTGCAAAATAGACAGAGAAAATGGAGGCAATTTATCAAATTTCTTACCAATAATGGCTAATAAACTGTTCTGGAGTAAAAATAAATTATGTAGAAGTGCCCTTACAAGGAAATTGTTAAGATTTCAACTCCTGTGGTGTTTTTAGCCTGCCATGCGGTCATGTTTATCTTTTGTCACATGACCCTGTCCTTGACCTTATTGATATGAGAAAAGTTGTCCTCTGATTATTGTTCCAAATAAATTATAGTAAATATTGTTTCCATAACTTCCATAGGCAAATTTGTTAAAACCTTAAATGATATAGCCATTAACTTATAAAGGACTTATTGAAGCCATATATTATCATTTACTCATAAGTATTATTCATGAAATAAGATTTTTTTATAGATTTATTAGCAATAAATTACTCTGGTACACCAGAGGTCAGGTCACAGGTCAGGTCATGGGTGACCAGGGTTCCTGCCTCTGCAACATGGCTGTGTCAGTGATGGTCTTCTGCTCTTCTCTTCATGATAAAATGCTGTTATATCATATATAACATAAACAGGAGACTCCACATGTATGGAAACTGATATATAAAGGATATATAGGTAGAGTGAACATAGTTTAAGCTGCATCTTATTCTTAATTACTCTTTTATTCTTTCCTTCTGATACATCAGAAGGACCGCTACGATATTTCGTAAGAACATACTCGAGGCTGAGTATGGAGCCCGGGTCACCTGGTGTGTAATTCTCAGCCTTGCACCAAGGCAAACCGGTACTGTATTTTCGGGCACGCGCGATTTTAACATTTATGCAATATAACTATAAAAACAAAATTTGGCATCAGATCCAAAATGGCGCAGTGGTTAGAACAGGTTGTATGTCCGTGTGACACGGCTGACAGCGTGAGTTCGAATCTGTGCGAATTTTTTTTTTTTAACAAACGTACATTTCATACAAAATATTAGGAATTTCGGGAATGGCTTTATGGATTGCTATGAAAATATAGTAGGAACAATGATGATGGATATATTTCTATATGCACATCTGATTCTTAGAAATTTTTAAATTATATTAAAACTGATGAGATAATCATTAACTAATAAATTATGGATTGATATCTCTTTAATTTAGCTTATAATGGGTCTATCCTTGTTACCATTTCTGACGGATCAATAATTTTGACTGTTCAAACGACCTTGACTCAATCTAAAGATAATATTTCGCAGCAACAGATTCAAGGCCTGGTCTCAATATTTA
This sequence comes from Sipunculus nudus, assembly GCA_026874595.1. Taxonomy (NCBI): domain Eukaryota; kingdom Metazoa; phylum Annelida; class Sipuncula; order Golfingiida; family Sipunculidae; genus Sipunculus; species Sipunculus nudus. The sequence continues at coordinate 57,508,437 of CM049307.1, read as the reverse complement.
TTTTGCCCACTTGTATTTTCCGGTTCCATAAGAAGTTTGATGTACAGCTTTTCATACCAAAACATACAGGTCTTAGTAACTGTTTGAGTACAACTATCTAATATATTAGTCTTTTATGCAAATATACTGGCTGATAAACTGGCTCAAACTGGTATACTTGATCAATTTACTTTTATAAAATTACACCTCACAGCTTTTAGATGTAAAATCATGTCGTTTGACAGTAGGTTTCTGGTTGACATTCATAGGTAGACAGTCTATGTGGAGAATGTAAACAAGGACATTATTCGGCCGATAATCAGGGGAAACTGGGCTTAGCCATGCAGGCCTTCAATCAAGAGTTTATCAATTGAACTCTGTTTCCCTACTTTTAGTGGTTTTCCGCTTTAAATACATCAATTATAGTCCCTACAAAACATATTATTCCTCACTATGAGTGGTTTCCCACCATAAGAACTTAGTCCACTTTAAATGCATCATTTATATTCCCTACAAAACATAATATTTTTAACTTTGAGTGGGTTTCCACCTTAAATATAAATTCCCCCTACAAAACTTAAAAAAAAAGGTCTCAAGGTCCAGAAAAGGGGGGCCCAGTCCACACAAATTGGTCTGAAACCCTCAAAAAGTGTGCGGCGGCTGAAAAAAGCTGGGGGGGGGGGGGTTCCGGACCCCCTGGCAGTCCCCTTGGTTCCGCTCCTGCGGCTAATGAGGAATGCATCTTCACGCTTCTTTCATTAGGAATAGTTTCTTTTCCGTAAATCATACATTTTTGTCATCTTTCATATATTCCTTACATCAATCTAGCCTTTATATGTCTAAAAATAATAATATATGTAACCAGTCAAATATCTTCGAAAATATGAATGCCCTAGCATCCTATTCCAGTTGGCAAATGTAAACATCATTACTGTCTTCAAGGTAAATATACAGATGTATGAATTTCTTGCCACGAGTACAGCGCCACAAAATAAATTTAAAAATAGTTGTACACATCTTATTGGGAGAGTATCACAATGACCAAAATGTATTTTGCTTTAAATTTTAGAAGGCAAAAATTGAGCCAACATTCTTCATCTCATTTAATACACCCCCCTCCCCCCTCAAACGAGTTAAAATGCCGGTTACCAGGTTTATTAGCTAGTAAACCTAATGAAATTACAATTTTATCCTGTATTCTCCTAATAATTGATATGATTTGCTTTTAGTGTAAGGTCCCTCCCCCCCCCCCCCCCTGGAAATGTGTTCCTATACACTTGAATAGAGACTTGTGCTTACGCTTACCCTGGTATCAGCGCCGATAACCCGCCCCCCCCCCCCCCCGTTTTTCTTCTCTTGTTTGCCAAGGAATAATGGCTTTGTTTCAACTCCCATGTGTATCAAATTCATTCTTCATTTGTTATTAGTCATCATTTTGTCCATCGTCTAAGCTTGCGTCAAGCGGTGACGGTTTCTTTGGAGCATTATTTTCGAACAAAATACATTTGATCTTTCTCTATTTTAAAATAAAATGCATTTGATCATTCTCAAATTCAGAGAGATGATTCATGTCTGTGACAGCTTGAGCCCAAACGAACATTAGACCTGCCCAAAATCCAATATGGCCGCCAATCGGCGACTTTTAATATTGCCAGATTAACCTTGGTTGCCATAGAAACCAACCGTAAAATTACCGGTAATCTTGTACCACTGTCAATCATATGTATTGTACAGGTGAATGTCTTGAAAAATGCCAAGACTAACAACTGCCCTTGTTTCGGGAATGACAGATGTATACCTTGATTACAGTGAATATAATAGTTTTAAAATAATTATGTACATCAATGCAAAATATGCAGATTTCATTTATAATATTGAAAATTATACTAAGATAATTACTGCCTTTGGCATCTATAGCCAATCAAATTAAAAATGCTTTGCACAACTCACGCAATCATGAACGGAATTTTCAGGGAATTTTGGGAATTGGTCAAAGAGTAATCGCTTACATTTTGGTGTGGACCGGGTACATGATCCGGATTCAGGAACATTATCAAGGAATATTCCCAAATGTACAGTGACTTTTGCACCTAGGAATATTTGCCAAAATTGAATGAAAACACTTGGCGTAGGCTTGAATTGATTAAAATGCAGATTTTTAGTTAATCATAAAATAGGTACCAGAGCTGCTCGCTGGATTAAGGTCTGTGAAAGCGTAGATGTCGGACTTGGTAGAATGAAGATATGTTTACCTTCTGCTCGTAGAGGGAGACGAATACTAGATCCACAGTTTTACTTCTAAATACAGCATCAACTGTATTTACTGTACATTCAAAATCAGTCTTTTCATAGTTCAACTCGTACTTTGCCATAATTTATCTTTTGACTACACGGAAATGCGTGTTTATGAGTACCTGTTGCTGCATCTGCTTGTACCTCACTGCTTCATTTGACCAAGGTGATTTGCATCTACTACTTCCAGAGTAGAATTGAACCCCCGCCTTGTGGAACGTCCCGACTTTATAAGTGTTATTTCTGTTTATAAATGACTCAAACTTACGACCACCCCTGAATTCAGAATTACAGGCAGATTTCCTGGCCCCAGCGATAATGCGACCCTGCTAATGCGACCACCGCCGAAAAGTACTGTAATAATTTTTGTCACGAGTCAATGGCTGCGCCTTGTCACCGCTGCCTAATTGATAGATCAAAGAGGGCAACACTGTATCTAACCCCGAGTTTTAATCTGGTCCTGCATATCTTCCTTACTCAGTGTGTGCGCCGAGACTCACTGAAGCGTACGTGACAGATCAAGGACGGTAACCGGCTGACCGTCTAATTATTTAGCTTGTTTTAATTAATTAACTCGCTAACTAACCTTGTACTTCTGTACCCAAAATATACGTCATAAGGAATCTCATCAGTTCACTTGTACAAATTACCTATTTGCTCCCGGAGGTTTAGGGTGTTAATACGTGTCCTCTATCTTTAAAAAAAAATTTACAACATCAGAGTGTAGAATGATGCAACATTAGAAAATGCCAGGAAGCGGGTGTAACTAGCTCTGTCACGTAGTTCCAAATAGAAATGGAATTCAGTAGATATACATACTTTGAAAAAGAACTGGATTAATGTTAATTTACGTCCCAAATAAAATCCTGAATCATAATACCTTAAACCACTCTATTATATATAAATATATATATATATATATATATATATATATATATATATATATATATATATATATATGTGTGTGTGTGTGCAGGAAGAAATTTATCAATTCAAGAACTAAAGAGGCTTCATTTTCCTTAAGGTTAGGTAAGTATTTCGGACCATGATAGGTCACATGATACAATTGCAGATGTCTTCGTGCCTGTCGTAACTTGTATCAAAGACAAAATGATCATTACGAATATAACGTGTCCATATAATTATTCATAATAGAACTTTCATATATACAGTGAAGCCCCGGGCTGCGGACACTTTTAGGGCGGACACTCCGCTATTAAAGACAACGGACAGTTTTTGACCGACCAAAACTTAAAATCAACCACCGCTAACGGACACCCGAGCGGCCGCCTTGGCTTTTGACAGGATATAATACTTAGTAACTGCGATTGAGTTCTATATCTAGTGATTTCGTCCCATGTTATTCTCTCATTGCCCCTGGCCCGAGGATTAATACCTATTTTCAGGTTTTACACACATGAAAAGTCAAGGGTCATAACCTCCCGGGCGGACCGGGGACAGGCTTAACTTGAGGTGAAAGGCGACAAGACGATGTTTATTAATCACCTGTTTGATGATAGATATGGTTAATTATTGCTCAAAATGAAGTTTTTATTCAGTAAGGATGATAACGTGTCCCTGGCATGAGTCAATCACGGATGGTATAAAATAATCTCCATATAGTGGTTAAAGATGTGAAATAAGTATTTGATAAACGGAATGTATTATGACTTATTACAAACAGAACCTTAAATATAGATGTAACAGAACCTTTCTTATCTCGCATTAATGCATTTTGTCCAGATACCTCTTCTTAATTCGAATTTCGGCATAAAAACTTGTTTGTGAGTAGTCGTTATTTCATTCTCATTTTTAAAGAATGGAATTCCCTTTATTTTACGTGTAAACGTTTTTCAATATCCTGCATGCCTGCCTTATGACATATATATGATGCTATATTTGCTATATTTCTATGTTTATAAGATTTCCTTTCGTCATATTTCATCATCCAAGCACTAAGATTTCATTATCTCGTTTGTTTTATCAACAGTGTGTGATGTTCAAGATATGACGTCACAGAAGGGAGACAACCTGTACATAGTCACTGTTTATCTCAGCAAGGGTGCGGCATCCTGGAAATAAAAAAACATTTTTAGATTGTAGACATTTACAAAAAACAAGCCCAGTCTCCTGTAATATCATGTTGTAATACTTCATAAAATAGTTCTTTGAACTTTATTGTGATGTATCGCATATATTAAGGTACCCATATTTCTATGGTATTGTACAGAGGAAACATTTTGCACTACCAGATCATATATATATATATATATATATATATATATATATATATATATATATATCCAAAATGGAATCAGGATCAATGTTGGCAAAACTGCATTATTGAAAGGTTATTGACTTTAACTTTACTTACTGGTTAGGAATAATCTGATATAGCCTAGCATCTGACACATTTTAACCTTCTTTCGGTGAAATGAGATTCAATCATCAAAGATCCATTTTAATAAGGACCCGTTAGGGTCCGTAAATACTAACCTGTTAATGCCATTGCCGCACTCAACTCTTGTTTTAATAGTGAAAGCACCTCTTCCGCCCCTTCTTGTTCCTAAAACGTACCAAAATGTCATGGTCAGTGAGCCAATGAAATATTGTGCTCACAGTATTATTATTATCTTTGTTATTTGAATACAGAATTTAATATATTATATTCAGTCTATTGATATCTTTTCATTTGCATACATAATTCAATATATTGTTTTCTAATTATTATAATCTTTGTTATTTGCCTACACAATTCAATACTTATTTTTCAACAATAAGTAAAATTTTACATTTATGAAAATTTTTCATAGAGCAGTTTTCATGTACTACCTTATCATGTTCAGGTTTCTCTTGACATTTGTAAGGGTGTAAATATTTTAACCTTAGAGTAAACCCGGAAAATATCGGACACCCGGGTAATATCGGACACTTGCCTAAAATTCCTCAGGATTCGATCATTTTTGGCAGTCCCGACCGACAGCATGCGACCAACTAAAGTTTATAATTTTTTTTGTTTATAACCGATAAATAGAGCCAAAATTTAATAATAGATAATTTTTCATTAGTTTAACACGGCTATCACCGAACTAATGACAGGCCTCAGCCGTCCTGATAAGTTCAGACATGACACACGTGACCGGCGTGACCCTGAAATTAGGTCACGTTTTAACAGTCAGGGGCGATGACACGACTTGTTGACCAGATTATATCACAGTCAGACTGTGTAGCTGTTTACTTGACTAAAAACAAAGATATTTAATATTTTCTATAATATGTGAACAGTCCGATATTTTCCGGGTGGCTATTTTTATCAAAGGGAACCCGGCTAATATCGGACACTCGGCAATCATTGAAACTGGCAATCATTTCAAAGGATAAACAACGGCACATTGCCGCTGAAACACAGATAATTGCTATGATATTTAAATTTTATTTTCACAGTAAATCAGCTGTTTATAATTTAATAGAACACGAGGTCATAATGTCACACATTTGTTATATAGATCGGCATTTAGAGTTTCTTGTATGTAACTTTAACAGTTTACAGTTTAACTTTTAACAGTTTACGAAAATAAATATAAAAATTAAAATTTTACACATATATTATTATTTTATTGTATATGATCATGTTACTTTGCATTTTTGGATTTAAATAATCACTTTTTATTCACAAAGGGTAAAACTATCATTGCCGGCATTTTCCCACGCATTAGAATTATAACAGAAGAAATTATACAATAAGCGTAGACCTGGTCTTTGATTTATTTAAGAAATAAAGATATGACAGATTATATACTTGGAAAATACACATTTTATGTCGGCAGTAAATCTAGAGTGTTGGTTATTTATCGTTATTTTATACAAAAATCAACTTAAAAAATTCAGTTTGCTAATTTGCGCATTCAGTGTAAATTAACAGCCTTTCACGTTGCCAGTCACGATCTCGGAGTAAGATCAATGGAAGAGAATTTCAAACTCGGCGCATCCATGAGCTACCATTGTTAGAAAAACTGATAAAATAAAAGTTTTGACAGTGTTTTCCCATAATACCATACGTTTTGTGCATTTTATGGCATCTGTGCCATCAATCAACGTCAGTTTTCAATGATATAGCTGTCAATCCCGGCGCTAAGTATCGCCGTTCAGTACCGTGTCCGATATTACCCGGGTGGTGTCCGATATTACCAAGGTGAACCTCCGCGGCGTCTCTTGCAGTTTTGTTGTACTAGAGGGCTCCTCACCTATGCGTGCTAAGTATTTATAATAACATATCCTGTTCGTGAGGTTCGAAATGATACCACAGGGGCGGGTCCAGGATTTTTTGCGGGGAGGGTCAATGGGTGTCATGCAAAAAAATTATCCAAAAAAGGTCGTTGGTTAAGAGCAGGAGTGTCTCGACCTCCAAATCCCCCCTGTCATGCATAAGATATGTCTAAAAAAAGTTGGATCCGCGCCTGTACCAGGAAACCGGCGTTGTCTCTATTTGTCATGGAACGGTAAGCCGACGAGGCCAAACGTGTCCGATATAACTCCCCCCCCCCCCCCCCCACACACACCCTACCTTACAAGCGAGCCCCCAGATGACTGGACGACCAAGAAACACGGCTCTTGCCCCAAGTGCCAAAGATTTGAATACATCTGTGCCTGTTCTGATCCCACCGTCCAGGTAGACTTCAACGCGCCCTCTAGCGGCAGCAACCACTTCCGGTAGAACGTCAATCTAAATTTACAATAAGGCGACAACAGTTGTTCCTCAGATAAAATTATATAAATTCATTTAATTCGTGGGCCTATGGAGGCATTAACGGTTAAATGAGAACAGTCTTGGCTTTTGTGATGATCATATATAGTTAACATCCCACATTACAGGGCTTCCTATAAAAAAAAAAAAAAAAAAAAAACTAACCGAGGCCTGTACTGTATCCAGCTGTCTGCCGCCATGGTTTGACACATAAACAGCATCAGCGCCGTGCTGTATCGCCAGCTCTGTGTCCTCTGCTGTCAGGACGCCCTTGACAACCACCGGCATCCCTGATTCCTTCTTTAACCACCAGATGTCCGTCCATGTAACTGATGGATCAATTGCGTCCCCCGCAAAGGTCTTGCCATCCTTAATGATAAAATATCAAAAAGCGTTGTTAGTATATATATAGTAGGGGACGTGGTCTGTACTGGGGTGACACTTGACAGTTACATCAAGAAGACCAAGATTTACATGACATTTACAAATAACGTCCACACAAAGGTTAATCTGTCTGTACGATGTCAGAAGAAAAGGTCCGTTTTAAAATTGCACCATATTAAAACCACTGTGCTAAAAAAGCCTTTCAAGCCTTACACAAAACTGTGGTAAACGTCAGTGTTCCCAATAGGGATACCCCACTTTTATTATGTCTTGTGATATCAATTTTAAATTGGATGGGACAATCTTAATGCATACGCTCTAATACTAACAGATGTGAAGATTAGATCTTAACAGATAAGTTTAAGAATTCACAGGTATCTGAAAAAATAAGGTATCTAATATAATGTTTATCCTTAAAAAAATAAATATATGCCTTTCCTATTATCTGTTTAATGTCATTCAAGAAATGTTTGTACTAATCGTTAAACAAATAAAGATTGTCGAAGAAAACTGGCCTTAGCAAATTGCTCGTCAAAATCAGGTGCAAATCTTTGTTAATTAGATGTTATTCACTTGTTAGTAAAGGACATTATCAATCAAATGTTTTATGAAAGGTTTTGCTATACTTTATATTTTTCGTTAAAGGGATCAATAAAAAACATATGATCAGGGTTATAGCCAAGACGGTCGGCGCCGGTAGGGGGTAGCCGGGATGGACATTTGCCTGCTGGCACAAAGGAAACATTTGCAACGTACCGACCGGCACAAATGATCTAAAGATCGTCAAAAAAACAGCTTCCTGCAATGAAATTTTGGTTATTTAATACCCCTTACGGCATTAATTTTTTTTACCGCTTAAGTATGTTCATAAAAAGTAAATCCATCGAGAGCCAAAATAATCATAGAACAATAGATATTTCACATAGAACAATTAAAAGGTAAAGCAGAAGCGCATCCAGGGGGGGGCAGGGGGTCCGGACCCCCCCTTTTTCACCCGAAGCAACCTTTTTTAAGGGGTTTTAGACGTAATTTTGCGGCCTGGACCCCCCCTTTTCCAGACGTGATGACCTTTTTTTTAGGATTTTCTTTAGTCCTCCTGGGTTGGACCCCCCCTTTTCCTAAATCCTGGATCCGCCCCTGTAAAGCTTGCATATTCTTAAACCCAGTGTTTGCACTTTGTGTAAATACCTGACATTATCATAAATATGCCCGGAATTCCCTCTGTGCTCCAGTTCAACGCGCGTGTATGTCTAAAAGTCGAAGAATCCGCCGAGAACCGGAGAATCCACGGGTAATATTCGTGATCATTTTTGTAAATAATAATTCTTGCAAAATTATTTCTAAGAGCTAGATAAATGTGGACATCTTGCTTTGTATAGTATATATGGATCCCCCCCCCCCCCCGCCGTGGCTACCTCTGCTGTTTCGCCAATGACCGTAATTTTAGCCGGCACTCAAATTTGCATAGCTATATATATATATATATATATATATATATATATATATATTTATATATATATATATAACCCACTATGAGATATTTTATGAGCTGTAGTACCTATAAGATCAACGAGAGGCAGAAGAGATCCACCGATTGCGCAAACCAATCAGCTGATACCTCAGATTGATCAAAAGACTCATGAGTTAAAAATAATATTACCGTGGGCCACATGGGCATTTCCAGGTGCGAAGGGGATATATCTTGTTTGACTTTCCCATGCACCGGCGAGTCTATAGTATACACAAGAGCTTTAAATCCAGCTTCAGCGGCCCGTCGTGAGATCTTCTTTGTTATGTCTCTGTCTTTAAAGATGTACACCTGGAACCACTTCAGACTGCTTGGAGTGGCGTCAGCTATTGTTTCTACTGAACTCGTGGCACTCGAGCTCATGACATAACAGCATCCAATGTTAGCGGCCGCTGTACCATGAAATGAATAAACATATATTAAAGCGGGACAGGATGCGTATTTAGTAATTATGTTCTTGCTTAACGAAAATGAAAAGCACACCTTGATACATCAAGTGCAGTAAAAATAGTATGAAAGTGGCCTATTCCTGTATCTGATGTCTATGAAGTAAAGATAATCCGTTTAACCTATAAAAAAGAAGGCTAGATCCCACCCTCACGCCAAAATAATCCAAACACATTCAAAAAGGTTATAAGGCGGCAAGTCCGATAAACCAGTTTTATAAAGATTTTTTTTTTTTGTAATTAATGACAATTCAGCTTCCTAACATAGACAACCAACCACCTTACGGGTTTTTTTCTGTTTGTCAGCATTTGCCCATGTACCATGTTTACTAACAGCTGGTAGATAAACAAGTAAATACATTTGTGACAGAGTTGTTATAAGAAACTTTCATAACAGGAATTACCAACAGAATATTAATACGTGCCTAGATTAAGCCAGAAATTACATAAATTCTACAGGAAATGTAGGTGAATAGTGGCTTTAACAAAACTTTGTAATACTACAATAGATACAAAAATCACTGAATGTCTAAATTTCAAAATTATATTTTCGTTTGTTACTTATATAAATGTTTATATATAAGATACATACTTTGTGTGTGTATATAGATCATATTATATATATGATATTTAATATAGATTTCATTTACCTTTTGCGGTCGCTGTCTCGCCATCGGGACAGAAGAGGGCATGGAAAGATGTTGGAGAGATTCCTATTGGGAGTGAGACGGGGTTTCCCAGCAGGGAAGTGTTCATGTCCCTGTTTTTTACATCACGAACCATACGAGGGCGTAGTCGGATTCTGTGAATGAAAATGGTCAAACCTTCTGCTAGTTAAATGTCATGTTCAGGGTTACAAAGAGTGAAAAAGCTCCTAACATAAGCTATTGGTAATAACGAACAAAACCTTATACAATGTTCTTTATTTTCCTTATATAACTAAGCAACATCAATATCAAGTTAATGCCCACAAACCGGATTCTGTGGCTCAGGTGTAGAGTCCAGAACTCAAAGCCGGGAAGTCGTGAGTTCAAATCTCTGCCGAGGCAGTGAGATTTTCATGGTCGGCCCCCACCCAGGGTGAGCGCTCTGCAGGCTTAATGGGAAAGCTGTGCCCCACAACCGTTTATCATTCATAAGCGAGTGCGTCATTGAAGGTTCCTCGGTGTTATGACCCAGCAATGGGGAGATTACACACCCGCAGGTGCGGTAGACCCCAGGATACAAATATAGTATGATAGGAAGCGAGTGCTCCCGCCCTGTCACGAAGTCCCGAACCTAAATGGAACTCTGCAGATGTACATACTTAGATTAATAATTAGATAAGACAGCATAACAAAATAGAGGCGGTTACCTTCATAAAAAAAATCTTTAAAAAAGTTAATGCCCACAAGCGGCGCCTTAATGATCAAGATCATAATCTGGACAATGCCGTTCAAGAAAATTAATACTCGGACGAGTCTGACTTAATCAATTTAATGTCTACCGGAAAATAGGTGATCCCGCATATAGCAAATTTCTGACATTCTAATCATTTCTGATAAAAAAATACGTAACCCAGACGGCTTACTGTCGTTATAATATAAAATAATTCGGCTTATTCACATAGTTGAAACACTAGGAATTATGGTGTTCGCAGTTAGTGTCATTTCGAACCCTGAAAACATGATTGTACATCGGTTTGGGCCATTGGCCATGAGAGCTTGGATTCGGTCAGGCATAAATAATACAGCGGATAACACAGACTTCAGGATCAAATAAAAGTGATTGTGGGAATTAACCAAAAACCATTGTTTTTTTTTCTCACCTTTTATAAGCCTCAACGTTATCACGTAGTGTAACACCTTCTTCTGCACCATAACTCACGTACCCTTTGGCTCTCATACTTAGGCTTTTTCTGGCCCACTTCTCGTAGTCTGACACGCATACCAGGTTAGCCATCTTACCTATAAAAAAGCGCTACAAATGTCAGTTTCAAATGTTCCAGGGAAACCATACCTTTAGTCTGATTCTTTGCCATCTGTTGAAGTAGGATACGCCAACTAATCCCATTGTCTACAGCAACATTACAACGACAGATAACTAAACTTCTATTCCTTATAGCTAGATACGTACTCAGTTCCCTGTAATCTGTTCCATAAAGAGGCGCCCATCGCAATTATACAATGTGTTGATATATCGATACATAAAACTATTTATTAGGCACTAATAAGAGAAGACGACACTAGATTCACATGCACAGAGTAAGCATTTGGACACTCTTGGTTGTCTTTGGGTATCTTCGATATTGTAAAAGACATTTAAACCTTTAGTCCTACATTCACTTCAATAATATATTGTACAACAACAATTAAGACACTGGGATTAATCTAAAAATTCCATTGGTTACCCCCTGTAACGGATAATCTAAAGAGTGTAATAGCAAATTCTACATGCACCTTTTCCTAAAAGTATTCTTATAATGTCTCGAAAGATATTTTAGGCATCACTGTGTTAAAAATATATCCTTTCTTTTTCTTAGTGCTCACCTCAAAATATGTTTGAAGTGCAGATGTTTGACTGATGTATGATAATACAGGAGCTGGCTTCAGTCCTTGTAATAAATATATTTGACCAGTGGTCAAACGTACAAAGTAATTCGCCAAAATTAAATAGCTCAATTACTTGGCACGTTACTGTGTCACTTAATAATGCAAATCTGACACTGATACCGATCAACAATGTATTCAACTGGCCCTTTCTTTATTACCATGAATACATAATACTCAGGAGGTCAAACGGACAAAAGTACTATTATACTCGAGGGGGATGCCCATCGGACTGGTCCGTCGTTGTCGCGACACTTCGTTAGAGTTAGCACAATTACTGCGTCAGTTGATGCTTTCGGCAGCAAAGCGTAAGCAATAGTGTGCTAAATGAAATTTTGTACAAGCGGAAGTTAAAGTTTATTGCAAGCATATAAAAGTACACATTCATGAGTAGTCACAGGCTACCGTATCCGTATATACTGGTTGTCATACTTAGCGATTTTGTTTTGGGGTCCTGCTGCTTTTAATCTCAGTGTTTTCAATGCGAAACTGTGCAAGTTGTTTATGTAATAATGGATATTACTGTGAATATGTTATTGTATCTGACTTGACCGTAGAGTTAAACTGTTATTTTTTTAAATTTTTCTTGAATGGATTTTTCTGCTGAATGTTATGCTCGCCATTTATCTAATGTCTTAGTATCTAACTTTTCGATGAACCAATTCAGCCGTTCCTAAAGACTGTTCTGTTCTGGCTGAAATAAGTAGGACGTGCCAATTCAATAACTGCTTTTCGCACATTTTATTTTTATTTTGTTTATACGAGCAAAACCATTTAAAGCTTCTGTGAAATTAATTCGGTACTAGGTAGAGTGAATAAGCAAGCACCGGTATCCAGATCAAAGAGCTTTTGTACTTAGGTGTAAAGTTTCTTATTAATATCGGAATCAACATCTGCCGGACCCCGCGTTCGAAGTAGACTATCCTGTACAAGTTTAACCTGCTTGACTGGACCGATCTCGCTTTCGAACAACCGTCACTGGTGATGCGTAGCATAGAATCGATACTAAAATCGATAACTGCAATACATTTCCGATCCAGCCCGGCCAGCAAGATATCTAACCTACATTTGTCTCCTAAAATTGGAATTCCCGCTTCTTAAATTGATGTTCTTAAAGGAATAGTGACCATAATATTACAAACTTCAAGGTTGATCCGTGATTCACCCAAGAATAAATGCCACAATGCCTGAAAAGGGTTGCTTTCCAGAAGGCATCACATGCTATTTTGAGAAACAAGCTTTTACGAATGATAGAATAGCAATGTCTATTGTTCATTTAGTAAAATATTATTTTACTATTTTACTAATAGTACATGTTTAAGGGATAAAAAGATATTTTTAAATTGGCCTTGGCCCCTTCTCAGGGATAACTTTGTCTTATGTATGGGATCATGAGAGTTTCTTATCAATATGTTACTTATATTTGTATTTTGGACGGAGTAATGTACGGAGCATTTTATGTGCACTCGGTAACCATGAATGCCTGGGTTTAATGGCAGGAAACATGATTTAACACCTACATGAGCTGTTTCACCAGAGTATTGCCAAAGATTTTGACATAATGAGGTCACTGTGATATATTTTCTTCGAGTTGCGGAATTCTGGAATCATCATGAGATACAAATAAGAAACAAGGATTTTCGCAACATGGTTAACTGAATATTATAATAGTAGTCGAAAGGGTTATGATCAAAAGTCTTAAACATTTGGGTTATATATACGTTATAACAATATATCAACACTGGCACATAAGTGAAAACGGGCCGGTTATAATGTGACAATAACTACGGTGTCAGCAATGTTTCAAACACGAATCTATTTCATCTGACGTTAATCGATAATTAATCTTTTACGAATCTTCTACATAAGTTACATTTATATTGACTTTACTTTCATGGTGTGATTATTCAAGGGGCAACTATTTATATATTATTCCGTTATTCATACAACGCTCTGTAGACAGAAAAAAAGAATAATATCCGCACTCCATGTCAAATTCCCGTAATGTTTGCGATCAAAATATCAAACCTAACTAGACATAGTATCCCGTAGATATTTAATGCATATACCCTTCAAATAATGGCCCCGATCATCGGAAGCATATACTAACACGTGACAAGCCACCAGTGTTTTTTCAGATGTGACCTTCAAACCAAGGTCAAGTTTATTAGGTTTACAAAAATCCTATAAATCAACTGATTTGACCTTGAAGGTGAAGGGGAAGGTCACAGGTTTTTAAACTTTTTCAAAAACTTCATCATCTGACATCTTTTATTTTGATAAATCTGTCCACTTCAGAAACAATATTTTTCACCATATATGGAAATATTCAAGGTGGAGGCCACTCTCATAGTAAAGGTCATGACAAAATTTATATATGCCTCACCAAATAACCCATATTTGTGTATATGCATTATATGAAAGAAATATGTCCATAAGTGATAATGCTTATAATTCTAACAGTAATATCAAGTGGCAATGATGAGGGTATTCAAAGGCTTTAAAACAAGAAAAGGACAAAAGGTGGCGCCACCTGTCTCCCATAGAAGACAAAGCTATCCAAGATGTTCGGTCAATTTGATTTTTTAGACCAAGCCATGGATCCCTTATTGAGATTTTTAAGATTTGGTGTAATTGTCATTAAGTATGGAAATATTCAAGGTTTAGGCCACTCTCAGAGTTAAGGTCATGACCAGAGTTTAAAAGTACCTCGTCCCATAACCCTCTATTTTTGCATTTTATGAAAGAAATCTGTCCAATTGCTTTTTATTTACAATGCTTACAGAACTATCAAGAGGCAATGATTGAGGTACTGAAAGGCGCGAAAACAAGAAAAAGATATAGGTGGCCCCAACTGTTTTTCCAGTTATGACCATATGCTATGCAAGATGTTCGGTTTTCTCCAAAATGGAACCTATTCTAGGTCAAGGTGACTGTCCTAGTAAAGGTCATGTACCCATTTAAGTAGGTTTCGTCCTCTCACCAATAGCTATGCACATGTCAAGTTTGGTAAATATCCGTGAAATAATTTTTGACAAGATTTATCTGTGGCGGCACCAATTTTACAAGTACATAACTGCCTTGGCTTTAGAGTGTGATTTGTATCCCTGACTTGCTATTCCTTCAGACAACTGCTGGGTAACTGTAAGGTAAGCACACATAAAAAAACCCTACGGTCTTACCAGGATAAAGTGTATTTCCATTTTATTACCTTTCCATTTCGCTAGCGACACCTATCGGACATATCTGACATGTATGATTCGGGGTTGGTGACATACACGTTCCGGCAGTCCACGCCAAAAACAGTTGCGTTTTGGGCCCTGTTCCAGTGACATAACTTGAATGAATGAATGAATATTTTATTCAGAAATATAAGGCCTGAGGGCGATTGTTTCATATGTACATATATCACATGAAGTAAAACAAAAAAAAAACGTTAGAAACTTGAAAAACAACATAACAAAAATAAAAAAAAAAACAGAAAAAAATGAAATAGTAAACAAATGATGAAATATGACATATCCATTCCAAAATATTAACAAAGAAAATCATCATGTAGAGGTCATTTCAACCATATATATAATTATACAGTACACATAAAATTGATAAATATAAATTTTAAGTTAATAAATTCACATATATGCGTGAGCATACACATACACTCAATACATTTGCATACATAACTTATAGCGTCCTTGACAACCGTGAAAATCTGAACGAAACAAGGTTGAACTTGGAAACGCTGTATTTTTTAACATATACATATCTGACAATCCATGCTTTCTCCGTCAACAAAATTATCATGTCATTTCCTTTATTTTTGATCATATAACAAACATGTCGTTATCTGGTCATACTATAGTTGAATTCTACAAAGTATTTATTATTGTAACTGTAAAAAGAAGTATATATATATTGATAAATGTTATTTTTAGTCATTAACACTGCAGCGATATCGACCTTGGTACAAGCAAAACTGTTGTAAAATGTTTCCTCTGCTTCTCCCGGTGAATAATTAAATGGAAATGGATATTTATTTCTAAAATAGATGAAATATTTAAAAGAAATGAAATTTTAATGACAGGAGTAAACCATTTACAAGGCAGTGGACATGTTAAGTTTCTGTTGTCATATTAATTCACATGAAAGAAGTAATGCTTTTGGTCCCCTTTGGAAACTCATAACCATTTTCTTCTTAAAAGAACAGCTAGTTCTAAATATCGCTTGATTTTCTTAATATCTCACCGGTTTTAAGCTGTAGTTCTATCCCAAATAGTTCAGGCCAAATGAGGATGCTGGATATTTCATTTTGAGAAAAAAACCTAAGGCTTTTTTTTCATTTTACTTGGATATATATATATACAGTGAAACCTCTTTGTGTCGAAGTCGAAGGGACTGGAGAATTTACTTCGACTCAAGTGGAGTTCGAGACAACCGATGTTTATTATATTCAACCATCTTCGGCCTTGATTATATCGATAAATACTGCACAAGTATAGGGCTTATGTATTATATATTTATCACAAATGTTTTCCTGAAAGAACAAGACAATAGTTTCGGTCCAACACATCAGACTTCCTAAAAAGGCTGTAACAGTCCCTCGTTTAAAACGAGAACGCACCTCGTCAGAAACAAAGCTCTCAATTCCCGATAGGAATCTGAATCAGTCATCAGCGCCCTCTGACAACTGTAGCAGCTTCCGCAGCTTGTGGTCAGCATAGGCCGCCTGGATCTTCTCAGCATTCTTGATCCATGTACTCAGCGTGCTGGCGGGAATGTTGAAATCCATTACAATCAGTGTCTTGGTCCTGTCAGCACGTGCAACCTCGAGCCACTGGCTTCGTTCTTCTGCTCATGGTGTTAACATCAAGTTTACGCTTTCCAGGCCGCGAACAAGCCATAGCAAACAGGATACAAACAATATAAAAGTGAAGCAGTAATACAGTATAACGTATGCTAAAGGAGTATGGCAAATCAGAGTCAATATACATATATATATATATATATATATATATATATATATATATATATATATATATGTATATATATATATACAAATTCGCTATTAATCTGTCTTCAAATAAGAAAACCACAATGCCTTTTTCTCTCGTATCATTATCACCTTCTGCCTCGGTGAAAAAAATTGAAGAAATACCAAATAATTACACGTGCATTTTTTGTGTCCGTTAACCTTCATCAGTACACCTGGGGCGTATTTCTTGCGACATTTTTTCATTGATCAGTTGTTGTCTTTTCTCTTTTTAGGTAGTTGTCAGGTATATTGCTGTCGTTATTACGGTTAAAGATAGTTTGGTTCCATTGAACGATATGATCTGTATTTAAAATATTCTCTTTGGGTCCAAGTGGAACCCAGTGGGAAAGAGTGCACGACATAATAATATTGTTTAATTTTTATCTCTTTTATTCAGAAATACTACCTCTCAGACCCCGTTAGGCACTTAGGGATATAATATTGTGCATTTATTTCATATTTCTATTCAAACACAGTTAGAAATCAGTCAAGCTACATCATATTCAAGGCGATGAGTATAATTCACTGGCGCTACTTTGACCCTTCAAATGGTGAATCATCTGATGTGGGTGAGATGATGGCGATGATCATATTGATTGTACTGAAATTACTTCTGAAGATACTTTTGATTGTCCTGAAGTCAGATCATAAGATACTTCTGATTGTCCTGCCGTCCTTGTGTGAGACCTTTATGATGGCCTACTACACTAACATTAGAAAAATCTCTGGGCAATTCAATAATCTGTGAAATCAGCATTTATACACTTAAGCATGCTTGATGTTCACCAACACGCTGTCTAGGGAACTTCAGCAACCAAAACGGGTTGCTACCTCTGTCCCAGACCGGACAGACAGACAGAATATTTGCCAATGCTGCACCATCTGTGACATTCAGATCACTCTATCCTCAGCATTCAATGCGATGAGTGTCGGTGAGGCTACAGATATATAAGAGGAAGACTGGTTTTATTTTTCATTTCCTTTGAGACTTTTGATTAGTTTCTTAATATCGAATATAAATAAGACTTGCAATTCTTTCCTATTTTAGTTTCAGTTGGTCAAATAAAATCATGCCTTTGCTTGTTTTGAAATCAATTTCTTTGAAATTGCAATGTTTCGGGTCCAATTGGACCCCAATACCAATTTTTATAATTCCAAGTCAAATGTCTGGACTTTGTTTTTTTATCTGGATATATTGTGTTTCATTTTATTTGGCACCACTTAAATTTTCAATAATAAATAGTACTGATATGCTAGCCTTAAACTAAGAGAAAACACGGAAGAAAAAATTATGTAATTCTTGAAAAATATGTTATTGATACCTTCATTTAAAGTATTTTCTCTCATATGTTGTATTTTCTGTTCTGCATTTGTCCAAAAAGCCTATATTAACCATGGAATAATCAAATAACTATGATATTTTTTTATATAATATCTTTATTGCAACAAAAATATACCAAGAATAACAAATATTGTATTATTACATTGCTTTGTCATGTTCACAATCGATTGTCATCATCTTTCTCAGTTGGTCCCCATTTCAAATAATGGAGCTGTAATCTATCCTTCTTTTTTGCTACTCTATGTTCAATATTTTTAACATAATCTACTTTTGACTGGTACGCTTTCAAGCTCAATTTACCTGCGCCCCTGTTCATATAAACATATTGCTTATAAATATTAATCAAAGTACTAATGAGACAGCGGTTGTCACTCTCAACAATATAACTATATACAATAACTAACTCTGAGATATCCGGCATCGTTACATTAACATCTTTGCCCATTCCATGATCTGAAAATACAAATTTTTCGCATGTTGACAACTACAAAATAGATGATTAACAGTTTCTGGTTCCGTGAAACAATATGAACATAATCTGGTCTCAATCAATTTCCATGAATACAGTTTATTATTTACACCTATATAATTGTGAATTACTTTGAACTGGAACTCACGAGAATAAGTATCATAACAATTTATATATATATATTATTACATATTTCTGTCCAGTCTACTCCATCAAATTTACTTACAAAGTTTACTTTTGCCGATGATTATTCACATAAATGGTATAGCAGCATTTTATATACCTGATTTGATTTAAGAAGTTTTAGGTTTGCCAACTTACCGTTACATACAATGTAGTCAGAACACCTATATTTGTCAACTAAACCTTGTGTAACATTATTAGCAGTGAGAGAAAACCATTTAAGTGGAATTGTACATAATAGAGAATTATATAACATGACACAGCTGTTGTATTTGTCTTCTGGTAATATTTCATTAGGTTGTTTTACACAACCATTTCCATCGACTAAATCTGCTATATGATTTATACCAAACTTGCCCAGCTGGCTAAAGTTTATGGACTGGGTATTTATTTTAATTAGTTTATTTCGCCAGAGAGGTTGGCCAAGTACTTCTTCTGGAGTTTTTGGGGAACAGCTTGCAAACTGAGACCATATATGAAAAGCATTCTTATAGAAAGACAACTTGTATGACACTAGACTCTTAATATAAAAATTAGTCCCCACGTTCAACATATAGACTCCAACTTTCAATAAACAATAAAGTGGAATGATTTTCCATTTCCCGATTTTATCATCTAATAATTTTTTAATCCATATGATTCGTTGAGTTTTAATTCGAAATCTGGTAATCTAATTCCTCCAATACTATAGTCCCCAATTAATGACTTATATTTCACTTTTGGCCGTCGCCCATTCCAGATAAAGTTGGTAATGAGTTCTTTGATTTTTTGGATATTTTTCACCGGAGGATCAATTATATTGCTAACATAATGTATTTGTGACATCCCTAATGACTGGACAATTTCTTTTCTTCCATAAATCGTTAATCTCCTACATTTCCACAAGTTCAACGTATTACTAAGTTTACCTATCACCTTTTCGTAATTTAGTTTTACAGAAAGGTCTCTATTATAGGTGTAATATATGCCTAATACTTTAATTGCTTTCGTTGTTAAGTTGGTCCATGAGAACTCTCCAATCTTTTCAGATGAATATCTGCTTGAACCAATCCATGCAATTTCTGATTTACTTTTGTTTAATTTTAATGTAGAATAAGTTGAAAACTCGGCCATAATGGAAAGCAAATATTCGAGTGAGTGGGAATCATTTAAGAAATAGCTGGCATCGTCCACAAAAAGGCACTGTTTTATGACACTATTATTAATGCTTATTCCCTTAATATTATCATTATCTCTAACTTTGGCCGACAAACAATAGCAAACAAGAAAAGATAAGGAGCCAGGGGGTCACCTTGTCGGGCTCCCTTCTGTAGTTTGATATACCCTGTTGATCTCCCAAAATTCATCACACAACTTTCGGCATTTGTATACAAGATTCTTACCCATTTTATAAAAGTTTTAGGAAAATCTAAACGCTCAAGAACTGTTAATAGAAATGTATAATCCAAACTATCAAAGGCAGCTGCAAAGTCTGCAGCGAAAAAGATGCCTTTCATGTTTTCTGACTTCGTGTATTCCAATATATCTGATATAAGCCTGTTCGCCTCTGCTATTGACCTTCTAGGTACAAACGCATACTGATCGGTATCAATCAATTTAAACAAGATCGGCTTAATACGCGATACAAGAATTTTACAAATAACTTTTTTTTTCAGTATTTATAAGGCTTATTGGTCTCCACCCGCTCAACAGTCGGTTATCCTTACCCTGTTTCTCTATGAGGGTGATGACAGCCTGATTTTGGCTCGGACTCAGTGACCCACATTCAAAAGATTCATTAAAACTATTTAAAATATCTTTACCCAAAATATAAAAAAAAATGCAATTATAAATTCTTCTGGAAGCCCATCATTACCAGGTGTTTTTCCCTTGGGCATATCTTTTATTGCTTTATGGAGTTCTGCTATTGTTATAGGAGATTCTAGTAAAGTCTTTTCAGTCTCACTTAAAGTTTGAATGTTTACATTTTGAAGATAATTTCTACAATCCTCTTCGGTAACATTACTTTTCCTTTTATACTTATCTGAAAAGTGAGTTTTAATTTCCATAAGAATGCTAGTTGCATCTGGTATTTCTTCATCATTTATTAATAGCTTTCTGATATGACTTTTATATTTTGTTTTTTTCTCCAGATTGAGAAAATAACTGGTATTCTTTCGCTCTCCTCGTACCATTGTATACGAGATCTTATTATTATACCCTCGGTGATTTTTTCATACATTTGGTCAAGTTTACTTTTATATTCCCTGTAAAGTTTACATTTCATAATATCGTCTGATAACGTGTTTTCAATAGATTTTACTTTAGCTTCTAACTCTTGGCGATCTTTACGAAATTTCTATAACTATGATATTTATGTAGTATACATTGAATATGCATCAATTACTACTGGGGTCCAGATGGACCCCAGGTGTACAGATTGATAAGTTTTCCGACGTGTACTAATAAAGGTTAAATATCATTGCTTTAATTATTGTATTTTATTTACTGAACGCTATTTAGTCATTATTTTTTTTTTCATTTAATACCTCTTTCTTCAAAGCAGCCCTAAACATAAGGAAGGCAGTTTTAATGTTTGATACTGTTATTATTAAAGTAAATAACAATATATTTCAAACGTTTATGTATCGTCACATTCAGTCTAAAAGCTATTCAAGCTTATTATCTTGAGGTAAATTAAATAAAATGTCCTATGTGGAAAATTCGCAAACAATAATTAAGTGGGAAGAAAACAAGAAGTATTCTTGTACTAAGATTTTCAATTATTTAACGATTGTTATCTATAAAACTACCTTACATAACCGTGGCCAGCAACTTTGTCTCTAAGGAATAATTGGAACGCTGGGGGAATAGGGCGTGTCAGCTTTTTATACATCATTATATTTTCTCTTTATTTTTATCCATGCAGAGCTCAAGCAGCCAACACGGACTTCAACATTTTAATTTCTTATGTGATAAGTGTAAACTATAATGTTGTTATTAAAGTCTGAAGACCCTTTATTTGGATCTAGTATTATCGTAAACATGTCTTCAGATGTCAGATGGAAATTAAAGTAATGAGGAAAGATTTATGTTTAAGACTTTTAGAGCTTTGACGCATTTGACGTGTAAGCGTTCACTTTGTCTCTAGAGATGGCCGATGAAAAATATGTTTCAGACTTCAAGAAGAGGGCAGAAGAAACTCTTGGTAAAATAGTTGAAGAGTACGTAAATTCTGGTTCTGGTGAAGGAATCACACTGCGTGAAAACGTGGAGGCTTTTAAGAGGTACCTCAAATTCTCATTTCATATTCTCATTTTTACACATATTGGAAAATTTTGAAATCCCACCGACTGAAATTTTATTCTCTGTTTATTATATTCGTGATCATATATGAGAGAAATTTATAATGTTATTTCCATTCAGTATTTAAGCTTTCTTTTCTATATTCATACTATGGCATATAACTTGATTTTTCTCCATCTTCCTCCCCTGACCCGGCATTCTGCTAAAAATACCTCTTTCTCCATACATAAAGGAAGTTTTGTTACGCTTCAGCTAATTTATCATTATATCTGCTTTAAATGGATATGCATTCCATCCATTAACTAGAATTTGAACAACACCAGTTCTTTAAAATTTAAATTTTGATATTCAGTATATCTCCTTTTTTCAGTAACATAAGCTACAAAAGTGTGATTTTTTTTTAAATTTAGCATGGCAATCTACTAATTATGTTCCCATTAGAAAAAAAAATAATCCAAGGATGTGACTGAATTGTGGCTTGGTATCTAATTTTTTGAATGTCTGACCAATAAAATGTTAAATTTAAAGACAAAAAGAGGAATGTAACAGTTAAGTTACGCAATTATTTGTCACATAAAGAATTAATGAAGTTGACCTCAGAGATGATGGTCAGCACGGGGAAAACGTGGCACCTTTTTATTGACAGAATCCGACTTCGCCCTCGTATGCTTCGTGACGTTACAAACAGAGACTTGAGCACTTCCCTACTGGGGCATCCAGTGGCTGTCCCAATAGGAATTTCGCCTTCTGCTTTCCATGGTCTTTTCTGCTTGGAGGGGGAAACTGCGACCACAAGAGGTGTGTGAAGACAAACCATAATTTATGGTGCATATCTCTGTTTTTAAAATAAAAGATTTGCTAGACGACAGTTTGATATTACGTCAATCATTACCTTTAGTCGTTTATAAAAGGTATTTCAATTGAAAATGTTTACCAATCTGGATATATTCGGGTGCGTTTCTAGCAAAAAAAAAACATGTTTAATAAATAAAGCGCAACAGGTCTTGCAATTAATAAGTTACAAAACAGCGGCACAATACAGAGGATGTTATTGTATCATAAGTTGCAGTGCCACGCGAATTATATATATATATATATATATATATATATATATATATATATATATATATATATATATGTGATGTATTTAACTATACAGGAGCCAGGAGAATCGGGTGTTGTTACATCATGAGTTCCGGTGCCACGAAATCAGTGGAGGAAATAGCAAAAGCTACCCTCGATAGTCTAAAATGGTTCCAAAAATTCATCCATAAGGACAGAGACATAACCAAGAACAACATCCGACGAGCCGCTGACGCTGGATTTAAAGCTCTTGTTTTTACAACAGACGCGCCAGTGTCCAAGAAACCACATCCAGTTATCCATCAAGCAGACCTTGACACCCCCATGTGGCCTCCGGTGGTATGTCTATATCACACCACATGCCCATTTGGTCAATCAACTTTCCACTTCAGCTCATCAGACAATGCATATTAGAGAACTGATAAAAGTACAAATGGTTTGGCTATCAAAATAAAATTAACAAGAAGTAGTTAGATATGATACCCAAACCTTCGAAACAGTACTGTGTATACTAAAGTCAGAGTTACACAACCCCCATGTCACTCCAAAGGAACAAAACTGCTCCAAAATTCCATTGACCAACTTTAAAGAAGGAAGTAGCAACAGGACGGAATTCTTTTATTAATAATTCTCATGGTGGTGCAAATTACTTCCAAAATTAAATTGCATTGTTCGTAGGTTTTTCGGTTATTGGAGTCTTTCCCATTTTATTCATCCATAATATATGTACCACAATGTATTTGGAAATTGTTGCCTTGTTACACCGTAAGAATAAGCATAATAGCTCTCCCCAACTGGCCATTTTGATGCAGACATTATGCTTTATTTTAACTCAAGTTTACATCTCATTCACGATAAGTAAATTGGTGCAGTGGGTATCATTAGGAAATACTTTATATGAATAAGTTCACAGTAATGTGTTTTGGGAAAAGTTACAAAACAGTTGGACAGTTACTGACGTCTGATAGAACCCTGTAATCTCGGGAACATTCATCATGATTGTTGAGCAACCCGTGTTTTTTCAGCTGAAGATATCAAGTTAGATTGCTAGTCAGGTGAGCTTGAAATCCGGATTCAAAGTTACGTATTCCTTACATATAATATTCTTTAACCATTGTGACACCTGGAAAAATACAGTTTGGTCCTTTTAACAGGAAAACACAAATTTTCTGAAAAAAAAAGTTTTGACGATAAATATTGCTAAAACTTTTATCTTTAAGGATGGGAAGTCTTTTGCGGCGGATGCGGTTGACTCGTCAGTTACATGGGAGGACATTTTGTGGTTAAAGAATGAATCAGGGCTGCCAGTAGTGGTCAAGGGAGTTCTGACAGCAGAGGACACAGAACTGGCGATACAACACGGCGCTGATGCTGTTTATGTGTCCAATCATGGCGGTAGACAACTAGATACAGTCCAGGCTACGGTTAAATTATCTTATTTTGGAACCTCTTAATTGGGATAAATGCCTTTAGAGAAGCGCATTTTACTCAACGGTCTCTAATTTTAATAAACCTGGCTCTGAGAAGGTGTTAAATATACATGTTTTTACTATTATTCCAGGGTAATGTTAATACGATCTTTACAATATTGTAATGTTCAAGATTTCTTTTTTTTTTTTTGGTTTGTGAAATATGGTACTAGCGTTGGCTCCAGATAAGTCGGTTCAAGATCTTATCCGAACAGATCTAATAATTTAGTTGAAACAGTAATAAAGTATTTCTCCATTTTTGTTCCGTTCATAAGAAAATTGTATATTACTTAATTTTGTATTATTGAAATTTAGATTCACGTTTTACCTGAGGTGGTTGCTGCCGCTAAAGGGCGCGTGGAAATCTACTTAGATGGTGGGATCAGAATGGGTACAGATGTATTGAAAGCATTAGCTCTTGGAGCCAGGGCTGTGTTCGTTGGTCGTCCCGTCATCTGGGGTCTCGCGTGTAATGTAAGGTTAAAATATTTAGATTTGTACAGTATTCGAAACTGAACTGAGCATGATAATACCGTACCTAACAACTTTATAATATTAAGCTAATTTTGAATTTACATAAGATCAATTCTGTATGCTGATATATGATGGCATGTCTTAGTTCTGTATATATTATATGTTTTCTTTTGCAGGGGCAGCAGGGAGTAGAAATGGTACTGTCATTGTTGACGAATGAGCTGAGCAGGGCGATGGCGGTAACCGGTAAGATACTACAAACGCAAAATTGATTTTTGATACACCGCCTAGAAAAAACGAACACCAGAAATTATATACACGTCTATAGAACTAGTGACATATTTCTCTATTGGTCATGCATAGTATAAATAAAAAAAATAGAAAACAAGATATTACAATAGTTTCAGCTCAAATTACTATATAAACAAATAACTATACGTTTTAATTTAAGGTCTCCACTCATGATGACGTTACGATAAAAAAAAAATAATTTCATCTAGTTACATTTAAAACCCCCGATTCGTGATCAACCGACTTACAGTCGGCCTAATATTTTAAGCTATTGCAAGGCAAATGCATTTTTCTTCAGTAATGTACCAGTCATGTCACAGAACTGTGTTTGAGACATGTGAAGAAGGGACTGACCTCGTTTCTTGAATTTCTGCATAAAAATAATCTTTTTTTTGCTTCAGGTTGTTGTTCGCTGGATAAGATCAACAGTGGTCTTGTTGCACATGCCCCAAGGCTGTGACCTCATATGTTTAAAACTTTTTCTTGAGCACAATTAACAAGGAGTAAACCGGTACTTCATACATCCCTTGCAAGTTGGATTTATATGTAGTATAGAAATAGATCACATTACATTCGACAGGAAACATACAAACCTGTTCGTTTGAAGTTGAAACAACACGATACTTGACATGAATATAAATACACTAAATCTTCTCTGACATTCATTTGCCATTCATGCCCACTTGGTTCATTTGTTTAATAACAACTTAAGATTTTTTTAAAAATTTTTTGTAATCAACTTTATCTTTAAAACTTTAAATTTACTTTACCGTTTATTATAGCATGAATATCATGTCAAAGTTAGTGCCTTTGTGTCTTGTTTTTCTTATTTTAAGGGATTATATTAACGGTTACATTGTTATAGTTTAGTCTTTTTAAGATGGATATTGTACGGCACATGTTTCGTGCAGTCATGATCTGGTATAGCATAACTGGCATTAGATGTATAGACCACCTGTACATGTGTGAAATTGCACTTAGTGATTTGATTATTTAATATCAGGTGTATCAAACATATTTTCTCGGCACTCTGATAAGTTACTGACACTTGCCTGTAACCTTTACTCTTATAGGTTTTAAATAATATCTCTCTTTATATAATATGTTCAACAGACAATGCACTATGTTATTGTTATTGGCTTTGAATCTACTCGAACGGTCCCTAAAGACTCCTTAAATCTAATGTCGGCCACTATCTCTCTCCCGTTAAGGGACGTAAAGCAGCACAATTTATCATCCTACAATTGAATGGCGAGGGATTATGTCAGGTGATCTACACTGTTCAACCAATGTACCAAGGGGTAAAATATGCTTCCTATTAAGACTTCAGTGACATTTGTCATATATATATATATATATATATATATATATATATATACAGAATTTACAACGAAAATGTTCAGTTACACATTAACACGTGTTTTCATGCTGCTGCAATCATCGGATGTGAAATGTTAAGGAATGGTTGGTGACATTATGTAATTACGTGCCAAAGCACTCAGCCATGGTCAAGTGGGAGTGTGAGGGGATTATGATTATGTCTGCATTTTGGAAATGCGCTCTGATCTTTTGTGGAGTCTTTGTGTTTTGTGGAACGTTATGATTTGGACCTTTACTTACAGGCAAAGATTTGTGGAAGTTTTAATCTTTACAATTATAATGTAAGTGTGCTGATATACACAAAACTCCATAGCTGTCACATGTTATATACGAGAAAAGCTTTTGAAAGTCGCTATATTGGTCCCATTCTTTGAATTGGTTGCATTTCTCTATAATCAATCACTAACGATTATGTATGCATGTCCTTAAAAGTCCTATTATGGATATAAAATATTCTTTTTCGTCAGAAATACAGTCTTGAAAAACGGGTCAGAAAACTGCGAACAGCCTTCAAACGCACCCTTGTGCAAACGAATTATGTATACAACCAGGCCATTGGCTTAGACCTTTCAGCGTCTAAAAGAAAACGCAGAAAAAAATTACGAAATTCTAAACAGATGTGGCATTTGATTCTATCAAAGTTATGTGTAATAGGACAAACTTCCTTACCTTCACTGGGTTCTAATATATCTATTCCTCCTGGAACCTCTATGTTTTTGTTTCCAAGAACCGCAACTATTTCTCCTCTACTTGAAAGTATTTCGGTACGTCTGTATGGTCCCCACTACCCGTCTTTGCCTTTTTTATTAGTACAAAATGAAGAGTTCACATAAATCTTCTCAGAGAATAACAGTCCAGATCAATCACAAAATCAATTGGTTGTAATCCAAAAGTGAAGTTCGGGTAGTGATCCGAATGGCAAACTTAAGACTTTATAAAATCGATCACGCATGTCGAACATCTATAACTGCCGCAATTATCGGATAAGGTCCACAAACTGATACACACTCTTCTGTGTCCGCTGGAATATTTTTCTTTCCTCTACCTCGGCTCTTAAGCACAGCCCCTTTCTATAACTTTTCACCTCAAGCCGAGAACTTTCCATTTCCCGAATAATCCAAAGCACCCAACAATACACACGTTACAGGAAACATCTAGAACAAAGAATGCTGTGTTTCTACATGTCAGGGTTCACACGAGGGCCGGCCCGGCTCGGACAGGCGATGCTGCCATTGCAGCGGACAATGCTAGCGCTGCACATACACATGTAAGACTGCTGCCTACCAAAAAAAGCATCTGTAACAACCTCTCCATACGAAATATCGCGTCTCTCAACCGTGTTGTCTATGTCATGAATTTGTAAATTGAATCTCTGATTAAGCCTCACTTAATCCCCAAAAGTGTTTTAAAACACTTTAATGCCTTTAGAGAAGCGCATTTTACTCAACGGTCTCTAATTTTAATAAACCTGGCTCTGAGAAGGTGTTAAATATACATGTTTTTACTATTATTCCAGGGTAATGTTAATACGATCTTTACAATATTGTAATGTTCAAGATTTCTTTTTTTTTTGGTTTGTGAAATATGGTACTAGCGTTGGCTCCAGATAAGTCGGTTCAAGATCTTATCCGAACAGATCTAATAATTTAGTTGAAACAGTAATAAAGTATTTCTCCATTTTTGTTCCGTTCATAAGAAAATTGTATATTACTTAATTTTGTATGATTGAAATTTAGATTCACGTTTTACCTGAGGTGGTTGCTGCCGCTAAAGGGCGCGTGGAAATCTACTTAGATGGTGGGATCAGAATGGGTACAGATGTATTGAAAGCATTAGCTCTTGGAGCCAGGGCTGTGTTCGTTGGTCGTCCCGTCATCTGGGGTCTCGCGTGTAATGTAAGGTTAAAATATTTAGATTTGTACAGTATTCGAAACTGAACTGAGCATGATAATACCGTACCTAACAACTTTATAATATTAAGCTAATTTTGAATTTACATAAGATCAATTCTGTATGCTGATATATGATGGCATGTCTTAGTTCTGTATATATTATATGTTTTCTTTTGCAGGGGCAGCAGGGAGTAGAAATGGTACTGTCATTGTTGACGAATGAGCTGAGCAGGGCGATGGCGGTAACCGGTAAGATACTACAAACGCAAAATTGATTTTTGATACACCGCCTAGAAAAAACGAACACCAGAAATTATATACACGTCTATAGAACTAGTGACATATTTCTCTATTGGTCATGCATAGTATAAATAAAAAAAATAGAAAACAAGATATTACAATAGTTTCAGCTCAAATTACTATATAAACAAATAACTATACGTTTTAATTTAAGGTCTCCACTCATGATGACGTTACGATAAAAAAAAAATAATTTCATCTAGTTACATTTAAAACCCCCGATTCGTGATCAACCGACTTACAGTCGGCCTAATATTTTAAGCTATTGCAAGGCAAATGCATTTTTCTTCAGTAATGTACCAGTCATGTCACAGAACTGTGTTTGAGACATGTGAAGAAGGGACTGACCTCGTTTCTTGAATTTCTGCATAAAAATAATCTTTTTTTTGCTTCAGGTTGTTGTTCGCTGGATAAGATCAACAGTGGTCTTGTTGCACATGCTTCTAGAACGTGTTTTCCCAACTAGTTAAGTCATGCCAAATTATCATGTTTTTCATTTATCCTAGAACACATTAACCTTTCTAAAGAAATGTATATCATAAACTGTCTTTAATTGGATTAAAATTAAAACAGAACTCAATTTGAATTTTGAATTTTGAAAATTGAACTTATCATACTTGTTACAATAATTTGAATCTCTTGCCATACGTTTATGTCTTCTGTGTCTCCCAGCCCAGATGGCTTATAGAGAATTTTTTTCTTTAAATAATATGTTAAACAGAACTCTGGATCTGCCATTCTAATTCTATTTAGCTTTGGGTAATGCGCTCAATATTTTCTTCTCATCCCGCTTGCGAATTACCATGATAGTGACGCCTAACATGAAATTGATTCATTAAGCATATCACAAATTATATTGCCCGAAAGATTCTTGAATATCATATGGTATTGGCTATGATATAGCATTGCCATGTTCATCAGAAGTTAACTCATCTTCTTTTTCTTTTACTTTTAGAAAACACGAATATATGAGAACATATCACTATAGCCTCCAACATTTTGTCTAAGGCTTCCTTAAATTCCGAGTAAATCCCAGGCCAATACATATATCACAAGTGGTTTCTTTGGCCTATGTCTAACAGGTCATCTACATTGACTGTATCTTGCACATCGGCTTCATAATGTACCAAAGGTTGCCCATATATATCATGAAGCTTCACCTTTCTTATGAACCTATTCTTTTACAGTATCACAACCAGTAAGTATTCAGAGATACAATGAAATCAACGGGTGAGCACTATAAACAGAATCACCGTAACCCTCTGTCACCAATGTAAACGATCTTCCCACTGATTAAACTTAGTCCCCCTACTTTGAATGCCCATCCGTCTTAAATATGTTATAATCACCTCGTAATATATCTTCAAACAACTTTTCGAATTTTCTACTTGGCCGCTTCCACTTATTAAATTTTAGACACAAGGCATGATTGGTTACATAAACTCAAGACAGGTCTTGGGAAGAGTATACCATGAATGTAAATTAATGTTAAAAAAAAAAAAACAGGCAACATTATGAGAGTGTCTTTAAAGGTCTTTTACCACACCGACGGGAAAGTATTAAGCTGAACAAATGAATCATATTACCTTATTTTGTAACATATATCATTAGTGGTTTGATTGATTACATAAACTCAAGACAGGTCCTGGGAAGAGTATACCACGAATGTAAATTAATGCAAAAAATAATAATAAAAAAAAACAGGAAACATTATGAAAGTGTTTTTAATTAAAGGTCTTTTACCACACCGATGATAAAGTATAAAGCTGAATAAATCAATCATATTACCCTATTTTGTAACCGAAGTAATATAAAACTATTGCATATTTTCCATACCAGTGGTAGGCTAACAAGGTTCCTTTCGGTATATCATCAATCTACACTTCGATCTTGCATAAAAAAAGTGAGGGCTTAGGCTTTTAGGGCCTTAATATCGCTAGGTACCAGTACATCTAATCACCCCGGACAAAAGAATTTCGTAACGAGTAAATATTCAGTTCTCCTCTTTGCATTGAATGTTGTCGTTTCGAAAAGCAATTGATCAAGTTACTTAAAAAAAAACCTAGAGAAATACTTCGTAATATACCAACACGTTTGTGTGGGAATTACCCTCCACGTTAGTATCCGCAGATGTGCAAAATCACATAGAATAGTGGAACATTTTGACATAATGTTGAACAGGTCTTCGTTCGGAGCGATCTAACCATCGTGTAAAAACAGCCTCTATATAAATACATTTTCCTTAAAATCCAGTTAGCTGGACATCTCAAGTACATATTTCTTCATGAAAAATAAATTTGCATACCCCCTTAGTGGTATTACACTATAATTAATGAGCGTCAAAGTTTGTACCAAAACAGAAAGTTACTCTGAGTATTCACCAAACGGAATAACATTATAGAAAAGAAAATGTACGCTTTCCTTAATTTGACATCACTTTATTTTAAGGAAGAAACTTTTATGGCACCTAGTTTGCAATGAAAGTATCTCATAATTTGTATTACAGATTTGAAATAATTCATATTCTTATACATTCCATCCTTAAACACTCGCTTTTTAAATCTGATTTCCTGTTTAAACCTATGAATTGTTGGTTCAATATCTATAATGAAATCCAGGTATCGAAACAGAAATGTTTGTGTAGGTTGCTTACAAACTATCGTTTTTTATTAGAAGATTATTTTAAGTGGAATTTTGCCAATACATGACATATGATACGATATGTCCTATGACAGTGTGCAACACTCATGACACTTATTTTCTTTCTTATTATGCGAGACATCTTTAATCTGAATCCTGAGATATATAATATAGAAAAGCGACTCGATGATTTTATAAACTTTTAGTGTTGGTACTGTAATGTCAACGTTACATCATTGCGCCGCGTTGAATATGGCTACTGGTGATCTCATTCAGGAATCGACATCCTGGAACAAAGGAAAATAGTAATGAATAGGCGTTTACAAGAAATCAGGTCAGCTGCATCCTATATACTTGGCAACCGGCTTATATACCATTGATGAAGATTTGTTATATATACAGTACTCCATTAAAGAAAATACACTGCCATTGCTTAGTCTGTTTCGACTGTGTCCGTCACAGCAATTGTGGCTGTCATGCAAGCTTTGAAAAATGACCAACATAAAAGATAAGGAAACGAATTTTTTATTGAATTTTAATTTGACTAAATATGGAACTTTTGTTGGTATATATTAAATATACACAGAGCCTGTTTAAAAAATCTCCGACAAGTGCCACAATTATTCTGGGAAATATATTACTTCTGGCTAATATTGAAGAATATCATGTCTATCATGTTTTTTTTAAACGTACATTCATCAAAGATCTAATTTTAAAGATGGTCTTTCAAATAGGTAATGCCTTACCTGATAACGCCATTGCCCTACTCAATTCATCCTTTAACAATGAAAGTACCTCATGTACCCCCTGTTCTCCCTATAATATAAAAAAAATATGGCGGCTAGACAACGGAGAATTCGTGTACTCAAAGTATCGTTAACTAATTTCTGGTAAAGGTAAGTTACAATAATATATAGATAGAGACAAATGAAATGAAATCTCATTGTTTATCTGTTTATGTGTAAACTTATTTATTTTTAAATAATTTGTAAACTGAAATCGTAGGAGACTATCCACAAAGTGATTGTCGTGTCCCATATTATGGAACATAAGTGTTATCATATAGATATAAATTCTTAATCTTACCTTACACGCGAGTCCCCATAAAGCAGGACGACCAACGAACACCGCTCTGGCTCCGAGCGCCAACGCTTTTAATACATCTGTCCCCGTTCTGACCCCGCCATCAAGGTAGACTTCGACCCGCCCTCTTGCCGCAGCAACCACTTCCGGTAAGGCTTCAATCTGTATATACATCAGTATTCTTTAAATACATATGGTAAATCTGACATAAAAGATATGGGATTTGAACACCTTCCTCCGCGTTACCCTGCTCAGCAGCAAGCATTCTGCACGAGACGTTGGATCCCGATTGGTGTAAATATTGGATTGTACAGTTTTATATTAACGCTTGACGTTCTCCGACCATTCAAAGTGCAGTGAACCAGTAAATCCTACTTGCCAGTAACTTTCCTTTGTCATGACTGCTCGAGGCCTTTTTCCAGTTGAGATAGAGCACTGTAATTCGGGGAATTTACCATTATATATAATTGTTATAATAAAACGATTGTTATGATTTTCTGTCTCACTATTTTAATTGTAATCAAAATATATATTAATGAGAAAAAGTAAAGTGATTGCCAAAATATTAAAGATGAGATCTTTCTTAAACCAATTTTTTATCTGAGTCAATTTTAAAAATAAACTCATACAAATTTATTATTCCACCTAACGGAGATAAATTTGTTCATACGCTCGGTAATTATAATCGATAAAATATCAATTTATGAATACACATTGCGGAAAAAAAACAAGAAAAAAAAATAAAAACTTTTAATTGTATGCGCAGAGTCTTGCATTTTTGGAAGATATGACGTGCATTATGATTTGGACAATTGTAATGGAGTCAAGCGTGCAATCGCCAGACCCAAATTAACTGACCCAGAAACTGACTTTTAAGACTTATTTGAGCCCACCAAAGAAATTTGTCCTGGAAGAACTGCAAATTCCTTTATACATGTAATCGTGAGGATGTCCTTTGATTTATTCAAAGAGAGCCCAAGTACCCATTTTCCTTAAGCCAGGCACAGTAAATGACAAATCGACAAATTAAGGTATATCAGCTTTCTTCCCTGCTTTGCCAAACTGTTTAAAAAATATGTTACCGAAACATAGAATCATTACCGTCCGTTTTAAAGGTATGTTTTCGCTTGGGTATTTCAAGATCAGATGATACATCCCTGCCTACCCAGATCACGTAGAATTATTTGAAACGAACGAAGGCAACACACCTTCACAAACCTACCTTGATGTTGACAAAAAATCTTGATGCAGTCTGGCCTCATGGACACCGGGTCATAGTTTTGGAAACCATGTGCCGCAAAAAGTTTCGACACTTTTCCACTCCTGACGGACAGTTATCTCAAGGCATATTGTAATATACAGAATTTGAGCCCAACCAAAGGATTCGTTGCGTAACTCTATTTTTAATGTACGCTGACGAACTTCCTAAGACGGCAGTACAACTTTACTGCATCGGTGTCAGGAGCAAAGGGTATCAACCTCGACCCACCTATGACACATAAATTTTATGGAACCTATGAAACTATTATTTGAAAGCCTTGTTTGAAAGAGTGTGTACTGAAGGGAAAATGCTAGGAGAGGGAGAGAAGTACAATAGAGAAGGCATTATTGAACCATCGGTCTGACCAGGTCCATATATATATATATATATATATATATATATATATATATATATATATATATATATATATGTACATACCTATCTCACCTGCAAGTAAATCTCAGTTATATACAGTGAGCAGTGCGTTAAGTGCGTTTTCTAAAACAATATAAACTAATTGCTCACACAGACATACCGGTATTTGAAGACCACTTGATAAAACAAATCACCACCAAACAGGGATTGACAATGACTGTGTATCCTCTGGACTAAGTCCTACCAAACTAAACCTATAAACAGACTGACATCATGTACATTAAATCGACATTAATATTTGGCAATCAATGTTTATAATTAACTCTAGCAGAAATTATGGTGGCTAATTTAATGTCTAATAACTCTGAGTGACAGCTGTACAGGTGGTTGTTAACAATCTACCAGTATAAATATAGACTAACTCGATAATAAAATAATATAATCTCGTCGGAAATCAATACCGACCATTCCATAACATACGCGAGCCATTGATACGGGAACCAGACTTTTGTTAGAGAATCATCTAATCACCTTATACCAGCAAGTTTAATAATCTATCTTGCATGTTACACTACGAGAGTGATGAATGTTCGTATATGTACCGGACGGAGCACTGGACCTCGAGTTTGACGTTTATTGTGTTTATCGAAGTAAGATTGACATTGACATTACCAACACAGCCCTTATGCTCCGCTCTTGTCACCTTATTATGTCAACGAGCCACAAAACCCTTCTGAACAGATGGCTTTGGATGGTTATGGCCACGTCACCTGTTACAAGACAGCAATGACGTCACAAAAAGGTTACAAAGGTCGATACGACGACGCATTTAGGCCAAAAAAAAGTATGGTTATCTGGCACTATTTCAGAAATCGAGGGCGAGCGATTTTTAACTTTTGTATGTATCTTTCGATAAAAATGTAATATGATCAAGGAAAAACACATTAATTCCATATTTGCTAACAGGTAAAAATACTGTATAACTAAGGAAATCTTATCAAAATTGTATTTTTATCTTCTTGAAAGAACTGTCCGACCGGCTAAAGCTCAAAATTGGTTAGTTTCTGACTGAAAATCAAAATAAAAAAATGTTTATGCTGAGGGTTAAAATTGACGCGGGCGGTGCCTGAGTATCAGACCTTTTTTGGCTTTACCGACACATTAGCTGGAGTTGCTGTACCTCTTTTCTCCAGTAATGAATAAATCGCAGTCACTGTGAATCGTTCTGACATAATATTGGATTATTTATTTCATACGAATAAAGTGTATTGTAAGACATTATTCACTCGGCAGTCGACGAAATATTATCTGAACCGTTTACCTAGAACTTTCTGTACTGTCACCTTTGTATAAAAAAATTTCCCAACAAAAAATGCGGGTAGGGGTATTTGTACCCTATGTTTTCTG
Organism: Sipunculus nudus; assembly: GCA_026874595.1. Lineage (NCBI taxonomy): Eukaryota > Metazoa > Annelida > Sipuncula > Golfingiida > Sipunculidae > Sipunculus > Sipunculus nudus. Next base: position 57,472,510 of record CM049307.1, on the reverse strand, counting down.
TTAAGGAGTCTCCCAAACTGTGGAAAGTTTGCGCTTGACAGGTGATTGACTGTTTACCTTGTAAAGGGTTACCTTATTGGTTAACCTCAAACTGCTTTGTTCACCATTATTTATTGAATTAATGTGCAATGAAGGTCACATAAAGTTCATGGTAAGGTCAATGATGTGTGCCACACTAGTGCCACTAATGCGGGTAGTGCCAAGGCTTTAGGTTCCCCAAACGCTTGACTCTGTAACCGTTGAGATTAATCTGATTTTCTGTGTCCTTATAAATAAGATGGCAGAGCTAGTATGTGTATCGGACTACGAGAAGAAAGCCAAAGAAAACCTGGATAGAACGGCTGAAATGTACCTTAATTCTGGCGCTGATGAAGAACTCACACTGCGTGACAATATGGAGGCGTTCAAAAGGTGAGACAAGTATTGATGCTTCCTGATATTTTTTTGTTGGCTCATGTTTAGACTGGCTGCAGGTTTGTCTGTTCTCTTGGTCTATAAGAGGCTTCCAAGATGTCAGAGTGGCTATTCCAGCTTTTTGGAAATTGGCACTGACAATCCCGATAAGTTAACAGATATTTCAAATAAAAAAGATATAAATAATCTTCAATTATTATTGGTTACTTCCTAACAAGAGCCCAGTAAAATTCGAGAAATTTGTTTTAGAAATCTGCATATTGATGAATCACTTTGGACACACGAAATGACAGTTGTGAGAAGGATATTCTTTGCTTTGCGGCTACAATGACTTTTTAATTAATCCATTTTATAATGTTAAGATAAGACTGTTACGATATCGTTTTATATATGGTAGGGCATTGACGTGCAGTTTTCGACATGACTAAATAAAATAAACCTCTCGGTCCATTGACCATTTGGTTCAACGGGTCGTACAATCATGAATAGTTTTAGGCAGGATCAGAAATGTAAAAAACCGTGCAGCATTTGATATTTCAATTAAAATTAGATACCAGCATGTCATTCTGTACGATTTAATTATAGCAACGGTGTCATGCAAAACGAATCAAATGCATGCTCTGCGTAGATTTATAGAATATGCTATACCCTCTATCATATTTAATTATCAGAATCCGACTGCGCCCTCGTATGCTCCGTGATGTCACGAACAGAGACATCCGCACTTCTTTACTGGGGCATCCTGTATCTATGCCAATAGGAATCGCTCCGTCGGCTTTCCATGCACTCTTCTGTCCGGATGGCGAAACTGCGACTGCAAAAGGTAATTCAGATTCAAGTAACTTGCGACGGCGACATGTATTTGATATCGACATTTATTTTAAATACATGTATCGGCGACATGCGTTCTCTTGGTTTAACTGATGTTTAAGCTTATTATTTAATTAATGCTTTTCTGAGTTCTATTTAAAGAAGTGATTGTATTCATTTTTTAAAATTATTCTGCTTTAATTTACACTTATAGAGATCAACTCACTAATACTACTTGAAATATTAGTTATATTCATTTAACATTTATTCTGTTTTTTTCTGGGTGCTTATTGATGTATTTGCAATTTAGTGTTATGCATACATTTATTTATTATAAGCATATACCTAAGTGCACAAATCATCTATCAAGATTTACTTTTGCAGTCAGTTAGTCGCACTTACTTTCAAACTAAATACGGATAGCTTTCAATTTTGCAGAAAATATATGTTAATATTTATATTTGTATTTAATTTAATATATTTATATTTCATATTATATCTAATCGAAACGCACAGCAGCCAGAAGAATCAGGTGTTGTTACATCATGAGTTCGATAGCTACAAGGCAAGTAGAAGATATAGGAAAAGCTACCCCCGAAAGTCTGAAATGGTTCCAACTTTACATCCATAAGAACAGAGATATAACTAAGAAGAGCATACAAAGAGCTGCGGACGCAGGTTTTAAGGCTCTTGTATTCACTATAGACTCGCCTGTTGTTGGGAAAAAAAGACGAGATACATTCGCTGTACATTTGGACACGCCTATGTGGCCCGAGGTAATGTATTAAGCCGTATCCGCACGTATAATCGGATTATAATAAACCGGTTTACTGTAGTCCCAAAGTTGTACGCTTTACGTCCGCATTGAGTTCGTTTTACACAAGCCTTAATTTGTTTTCCCCCCCACAAAACAAGTGTTGACTATCTGCACCTTGGTCTTACTCCAATATACTGTGATGCAAAAACTGATATTTCGCGGGAAGGATTCGGTCATATGGTAGCAAAATTGGCCTCCGACAAACTAGACAGGGATTTTACCTGTACAGGAACCCGTTTACTGTAAACCGTATATAAGTAAATTGAACTATTGTAGTCCGCTTGCAAGGCGACCTACACTTAACTGATGCGGGTTAGTTTTCTAGTGCGGACAGAGTGAAACGAATCATGATCAGAATTATATGCGAGTTTAGATACTGCCTTATGATCTAGGAGATAAAACAGGCCTATTAAGGTAGCTAAAAAATCACAGATATTTATTATATGTCCAAAGTAACCAAAATATCTTGCAATTTAAGTTGCCGGCCGACTATCATGTTCCTTCGTCTATGTTCGCCTAAACTGAATTCCAAGTATATAAATATAGTTGAATGATAAATAATTGAACATAGGGAATCTCTTTACCGTTTAGGTTCAAAATGATATTTCTAGAGATGTAACTTATTTCTAATACATAGCGTTGTACGAACGAGAATAGGACAAATACCAACATCCGACACACTCTCAATTGAAGGTTACAGTCACGTAATCAAAACACTATCAATTAACTGTTACTGTCGGTTGGAAAGGTACATTATATACCTTCATCCTGATCATGTTGTTCTATGTACGAAAATGGAAAACGTACACATACCCTTTAAAAAATTAAAAAGCACATAGTAATAATGTATAAACATGATTTGTATGTTTTATTGTTTAAGTCTTCTCCGGATGCAATTGATCCAGCAGTGACTTGGCATGACATCTTGTGGCTAAAGAAAGTATCAGGACTGCCTGTTGTAGTTAAAGGAATCCTGACAGCAGAGGATACAGAGCTGGCTATACAGCACGGCGCTGATGCTGTTTATGTGTCAAACCATGGCGGCAGACAGCTGGATACAGTACAGGCCTCGGTAAAAGGTTTATATATATATATATATATATATATATATATATATATATATATATATATACCAAATTCTGTTCTGTTTCAAATGAGTATCAATACTTACATTTAGCTAGAGCAGAACTATTGGCTGAACAAATAGGATGTGGGCTGTAGAGGAAATCGGCAACCTGTTTTAATATACCTCCCTGTGACATATCGACAGGCAGTCCGTGACGGTTACCATTACTTTAAACATATGTATATATAATTACTTGTCATTCTGGTAGTAGTAGTTCTGTTTCATAGTAGGTACCATGATACCAACCCAAGTCGGTGTTTCTTTCCACCTTTGATTACATAAAGCCATAATTATTGGATGTGTATGGTGTCATTTTCAAGCCTTTTTAGTCTTAATATCATCAGATTAAAGATAGAAAATGTGCCAAAATTAAGAGTGCAAACATACATATTCTGTTTCAGTATACGTGGTTTAGGTTATTTTTATTAGGTTTGTGTTTAAACTGAAACCATGTGGAACGTTCATAGATTTAATCCAAAGTGTCTGCTAAAGTCAAAACCCAGTTTTTGCCCATTAAATTCCAACCTGAATCAAGATTAGGGATGGACAAGGCCTATAAAGGGGTCTTGATTGGACTAAAACGCGAACGGCATTGGGTCTAGAATTGGTCCAGATCAATCGGGAAAAGGACCAGACCTAATATTTGATCGGGATCGAGACCGGCTTAAACACTGATGGGATCATAAGGTCTTGTATTATTAATATTCAGATATAAAATGTTGAATCCTACGTCATTTCCAATACTCTATTAATGTTTCCACTCAACTATTATCTAATGCATAGTGACCCCATAACGATGCGTAGTACGGAGACCGGGAGATGATATGGTCAAAATATTTATCAATGCGTGCGCTCGGATTGCTTATCCGTAATCACGAATAGTAACGCAGTATCGTGAGTTGTACGGAGTCCGGTTAACGACATGTTCAAAATATTTATTAATCTGTGCGTACGGAAACCAAACCTGGGCTGTGCAACCTGGCAAATGTGTAGGCAGACATATACGTAATCCGTGCGCACAGATAAGTAATTCGTAGACACAGATTAGTTATCTGTGAGCACGGATTAATAAGTAAATGTTGACCAGGTCGTCGGTGTAGTGTAGAAGACTAGATATAGTTTATTTTTCAGTTGAATAAAGTGAACTACTTATTTTTTTACGTCAAACCTTGTAGAGTTTAAGGAACACATCATCCTAGGCTAAAGTGCTAATCGAGTCCTAGGGAAATTGCTGTTTCAAAACATTTTCGTTAAAAATGAATAAAAACACATTTTATTTCATATTATCAATCAAAACTTACCTTATTATATTTCCTATTGAACCAAAGATAATATGCTCTCATGTATAACAAGTATATACCTTGGACGTTCTTATATATATGGTTCGGCCCGAACGCCGGTCAGCGTTATGCAGAATCTCACAAACATCTGGTGTTTGATTTAAATTGAAACCAGATGCCCCTCGGACATTTTTATTCAAAATAATGCACAGTGTATGTACAACGTCGTTAGCAAAAAAACCTTTGATTTGGTAAAATATATAGAGGATGGAATGCCATACGACACACTAACTGGACACACCTCCAATGCATGTGAAAACTCAAATGAGTTCGAATAGATTTATTGAACCACTGTCTTTTTTCCGTCCGGTTAATCACAAATACTTTAATATTTTGTTACTAAATTTATGTTTTAACAATGAACTAACTTAGATCTTGACAAATTATTTTATTTAATTATTTTGATAAAGCTTACTTTGTCTTGTTAAAGTGTGTTACTTTTGTTTCACCGACGGTTCAATGAAACTTATGGTAACTATCGACCACAATAAAGTACCATCCTTTAGTGATTTCCTATCTCATAGATTTGCTCTCACCTATTCGGTCCATGTTCCCATATTTCCTATTCGTTCCTGAATCCGGATCATGTGTCAAATAATAATTCTTTTTTACCCATTCCAAAATGCAAATAATATTTCATGATATTCCGTACATGATTGCGGAGTAAAAAACAAAAATACACCCCAGCATACCAGCATACATAAACGGGAATGAATTTTCTGGCGGAGGCAAACATTCCTTAATTTTGTTTATGCAATAAGCTGTTAATGAAGACAATATAATCGAATCCCCATCTATTTGTAGAATCATAAAAACGCTCAATGTAAAGGAATTCATCACCTACCTATTTCATCATCTTGTGCAAAGATCAACAAAGACACGTATGAGTGAGCACCAGCATTTGAAAAGAAGATCTTTTCTCGGTTAAAAGGCTATTTGCTTAATATTGGTATATCTTTTAAAAACAAACAGTATTCAACTGAAAATGGGATCTTTCCTTATAGTACTGTGACCTAGTATCCCATAACTCCCACAAAGGTCGGCATACATATTATTTGAAATGTGAAATGGATAAATACCCACAATGTATACAGGACACCATAGCAAATCTACTAAACTGATCTACTAAAAGGACGACAAGTGACATCTCGTGATTATACATTTGTATTATTTAAATGATTCAATTATTTTTTTCAGTTATAAATATTTAAAGAAGATGTACTCATATATACTACTACATACGGGGATAACAAGTTCTAGGCCAAAGGTTGCACGAATATCCCGTCGACTGCCAAGAGAATAATGTCTTACTATACACTTAATTCATATGAAGCAAACACTTCAAAAATGACAAAACACTTCACAGTGACTGTGATTTATTTATCACTGGAGAACAGAGATACAGCAATTCCAGCTGATGATGTCAGTAAATGCGTCGTCATCCGGCCACGGAATAACCTCCCACATGTTTTACCCATGTGATCGGCGTCTGCTGTTGAGGTAAATTCTACCCTTGTCTTGCGGACTTTACTCCTGGATTCCGCCAGTCGTGCTATCTAAGCATCTTAAATTCTGCCCCTTTGTGTGCAGCCGCAGGCCACGCTGTTCGATCTTGCGCTAGACTTTCCTACGTTTCTGTGTTGAAAGTTTTTTGGCGATTTTTTTTTAAATTTTTTTTTCATATGATGCCTGAGAATAAATTTTCATTTTTTTCAATGATTTTCTTTTCATTATCGGCATCATATGAACTAATGAAAATATAACATCACAAAAGGACTTACATGCAGGATTCGGAATAATGAAATCAGGCACATGAAAAAGAAAAAAAGGACTCACAATTAACACACTTTATATAGTTTCAAAATTAACATTAATTCATAATGCCAAGAATTTGTTACAATCATTAGGATCTCTTGTCATACGTTGCAGCCTTTTGTTTTTTGTCAAGAATTGTATTTTATGCAAGTTTTGTATTCATTTTCTGTGCACTCGATGGTCGGGAACGTCAGGCTTAAATAGAGTAGACCACATGCGCAACCCTCTACTAGTTATCATTTTTTGTCAAGCAGGACTTGATGATTAAATTATCTATTATCAGGAGTAACAAGTTAGTTTGGCACCATTCTATTAAGCAGCTGGCTTGTACTCTTTGCCCAGATGGCTATTAGAGAATTATTTTCTTTGAACAATATGTTAAACAGAACTCTGGATTCGTCACTCTAATTCTAGTTACCTTGTGGAAATGCACTTCCACTTGATTTTTCTCATCCCGCATGTTAGTGACGGCAAACATGAAATAGATTCATTTAGCATATCACAAATAATCTTGCCTTACGGGTTCTGGAATATCATATGGTACTGAGTACGGTATCGGCATGCCTTGTTCTTCAGAAGTCAACTTTATTTTCTAATACTTTTAGCTAACATAAATATAGGAGAAGATATCACTATAACCTCCAATATTCCGAGTGAATATCAGGCTAATACATACATCTCCCTAGTGGATTCTTTGGACTAGGTCTAACAGATCATCTACTTTGACAGTATCTTGCCCGTCACCTTCATTATGTACCAAAGGTTGCACATATATCTCATAAACCTTCACCTGAATTCTTATCAACCTATTCTTTTACAGTCTCACGGCTTGTTGGTACTCAGGGATACAGTTAAGTCAGCGGGTAAGCGATATAAAAATAATCACCGTGACCCACTGTCCCCAATGTAACCGAACTTCCGACAGATTAAACTATCCATCGAAAATATGTTTGAATGACCTCGTAATATATCTCCAAACAACTTTTCGAGTTTTCTATTTGGCCGCTTCCACTTTTTAAATTTAAGGCACAAGCTAGGCAAGATTGATTACATAAACTCAAGACAGGGCTGGCTTAGGAAGAGTATGCCATGAATGTAAATGAATATTATAAAAAGATTTTAAAAAGGCAACATTATGAAAGTGTTTTAAGGGTCTTTAACCTCAACGATATGAAAATATAAAGCTGACAAAATCATTTAAATTACCCTATTTTGTAACCGAGGTAGTCAAAAACTGCTGCATATTTACAATAAGAGTGGCAGGCTAACAATATTCTATTCTGTATATCATCCCTCCACTTCTCGATCAATCATGCAAAAAGTGAGGGCTTAGACTGGAAGAGCCTTAATAATTTTAGGTCCCAGTCTATCTAATCAACCCTTACAAACGAATTTTGAACAAGTAAATGTTCAGTACTGTTTTTTTTTTCAAAATTTAATTGGATGTCAATTATAATAGCATATTACTTAAAAGAAACAAAAACAACTTCGTTACATACCACCACATTCTGTGTCAGAATGGCCTGCCACTTAAGTATCTGCAGATGTGCAAAAACACAAATATTAGTAGGACATATTTTATCATTGTGTTCAACAGGTCTAAGTTCGAAAGGAACAAACAAACCTGTGAAAACAGCCTCTATATGAATACATTTCCGTTCCAATAAGGGAAGCTGGTGAGTACATATTACTTCATGGAAAATAAAATTACATACCTCCTTAATGGCATTCAACTATGATTACTGAGCATCAAATGTTGGTGCCAAAATAGAAAGTTGCTCTGAGTATTCTCAAAACACGGGGAAAGAAAATGTATGCTTTCATTAATTTGACATCACGTTATTTTAAGGAAGAAACTTTTATGGCTTCCACTTAGCGATTAAAGTTTCTCAAAATTTGTATCACAGATTAAATAGAGTTCATATTTTTATACATTCCATCCTTAAAAAGCCACTATTTAAATCTGATATTGTATATCAAATTATCGATTGCTGGTTTAATATTAATTATGACGTGTTTGACATCCAGGCATCGAAACAGAAATTTATGTGTAGAAGTGTGTGCTACTGGCTCTGCTTTTAGTTCTTACTGAGACCTTTTCATACGGTTCATTAACAGGCTTATTCACAGTCTGTCAACGTACGTTATAAGAGCTGCGGTATTAAACGGATCTTTCAATGTCGTCCCTACCCTTGTCACATGTAGATGTGTCTTATGTTTTTAACATATTTTGTTAATATTTCGACTCCTGTTGTTTGTGCGGCTATTTTTGTGCACTCAGTGACCTTGAATATCTGTTAAAGAAAGGGATCTTGTAAAATACTGGAATTCATGTTTTCAATAGGCACGGAATTCATTCATGTCTTGCATATTTATGAGCACATTTGTCCATTTACTATATACCCTTTATATACTTCCTCCTAAGTCTACAAATGTATCGGATGTATCTTTCGTCTTTATATTTAGCTGATTTATAAAGATGCATAAAACTTATCTTTCTTTTACATGAATGCTCTTTGAAGTGGTTCTTGCCAGAACATGATATGTGATAGAGTAGGTCCTATGACAGTTGGGTACATTCATGACAATTCGATACGTAGGAAATTACTTCCTTTACACAGATAAGCATATATACTTAGAGTGTAATAGTAAGGCAGTAGCAGTATTCGCAACAGTGGTAGTAGTAACTGAAGGGGAAGTTAAACTGTTAGAAGTAATATGTCTAATGTTTTCTTAATTATGCGAGATATGTATAATCTGGGATCACGAGATAATAACACGACACAAAGATTTCTCCAACAGGATTTACTGAATTTTTAAACAGGTTATGACCATATGTATGCATCCCAAGGTAACATGATAATAGCAATGCTAAACAAGTAAAAACAAGCCGATTTAACCTGATATATTTCTAAGAAATTGTGTACTTAATTCCTTTGAATCATTTTTTTTTTTTCATATGCCAGGTGAACCACCACCAGGCTACAAGTTCACTTCTTCATAATACATAGTCCTTCCTGTTTTCTCGTCTTATATTTTGAAATAGTAGATATTGTTAGGTTTAAGTATGCGAGCATTCTTCTATATCCTTCCTATCATGGTTAGTGCATTCTAAAATGATGTTTTTCTCATCTACGATTATATTTTTATCTTATTCTATTTACAAAGAAGTTCGATGAGTATTATCCACTTTTCTAAAACCGCTACTTCTGTAAAGTAAAAAATCCAACATGAATATATGATCTGTCAGTGTGTGTACTGTAGTGTCAACGTCACAGCTTTGTGAAACGATGAATAAGTTCACTGCTGATCTCATCCAGAGATCGACATCCTGGAATAAAAGAAACACTGTAAATATATAGGCGTTTACATGAAATAGGTCAGTTCCTTCCTCTTTACCTGGCAGCCCGCTAATATAGGATTCATGAAGATTTCTTATATATATATACAGGCCAGCCTGTCCGAACGAACACCTGTGAAATGGGGACATATGGTTATTACGACCACTAGATATCAGTTCCTTTCGAAATTCTGTTATATTATCTATTGATAAAACCTGGGAAATACGACCACCTGTCGATTACGGATAACGGGCAGTTTTTCCTGATCAAAGTGACATATTACTTATTAATTGACCTGCCGAAAGCCTCGGTTACAACCCGCTGCTGTCAAGGCACACCGTAGAGTACCGCACGATTTTTGGTACCGCAGGAATACTAAAGCCTCGGTCAGAAACCGCTGCGGCAACCGCAATACGTAGATCACCCTTCGGTTTTTGAAACCGCAGGAATACTTATGCGGCCGACTTGCGGTAACGGCACGGTGTCTTCCCCATTCTCACGGCCTTCGAATGGTAAAGTAAGCCAACCCTGCGGACGCCGCAAACTAACCTTTCGGAAGCCGTAAAGACCGCTTAAGACAGCCGCAGGTACACCGTACGTCTCCCGGGTAGCCGAGTAGGCGTTTAAAATCGCACCGGTATCCTACGACACCCGTGCGTCTACAGTACGGTGCCCGTAGGTGGCTGCCTGACGCACGGCAGCGGCATCAACTTAAGCGTTTGCGCTAATGTCAGTTACGGTCATTGCGGAGTCCCTGTGGCCTTTGAAAAACGCACGGTTGCCGTGCGTCTACCGTTCGGAATAGCCCAAAACACTCGCCGTACGGCGTCATTAACCCGGTTGTGACCAAGGCACTCTTTGTGTTACTCACTGACCAGCGTTGACCGGTCGGTTGATTGACAATGCGTAAATTTGCGATCACTTGCACCGTTCACTGTTTGTTTAACCGTGTGCGTGTGTACGGACTGGTGATTATTGGGACCCTGGGCCTACCTGGGCAACGTGACAAGCTCACGCGACCTATCAATCCACACGATTGGAGGTCCCCCGAAATTTAATCTTTGATCTGTGCCCCTGTGAACTGTCTTTGATATATTAAGTGCATAATATTAAGGGCTTTATTAGAAAGAGTGGATAATCTATGATGTTCCTAACAAGCAAGTGATGTTGGTAACCAGTGACGTCAGCAAACAATTTCGAGTCGTTATTTTTAGCACATTCATCGTGTCAGAAGAACCTGTATCTATATGAGTACCTAGAGTACCTTCTAATCAACTGTGTGCAAATTCATTTTATTTATAAATACATCAAATTACATATATAAGTACATGTTCATTTGTGTGCAATTACAAAATACATGTAACACCAAGATCGTTCCCTTCTGCAAATATGTTTTTACTTATAGTCATTAAAATGTCCCAGTATGTATATTTCCGTCATACACGTCATCTAGATCTGTACAGTTCCTTAAAGTTAAAAAAAGATACTGTTTCAACAATCGCCAACAAGTGCCACAATTATTCTGGGAAATATATTACCTCTAGATTATTTTAAAGAATATAATATGTATATATTTATTTTACTATGTTGAATGACGTACGTTCATCGAAGACCAAATTTTAAGGATGGTCTTACAAATTCGTATTGCCTTACCTGATAACGCCATGGCCCTACCCAGTTCATCGATTAAGAGAGAAAGTACTTCATGTACCCCCTGATGTCCCTATAACATACAAAATATTGCGGATAGAGAATGGAGAATTTTCTGTAAAGGTATAGTAGGCTATGCAACATATTGCAAAGATCAAACAGCCAAAAATATAATTCGATCATTGTTTATCCATTTATGTGTAAACTGATTTATTTAAAATATTTTGTTCAATGCAAAACGTCAAAAAACTGTTCCGAAAGTGATTCTATTTCCCCAAATTAAGGAACTTAAGTTTAATCATATAGATGTAAATACCTAATCTTACCTTGCACGCGAGTCCCCATAATGCTGGGCGACCAATGAACACCGCTCTTGCTCCGAGCGCCAAAGCTTTTAGAACATCTGTCCCCGTCCTGACCCCGCCATCGAGGTAGACTTCGACGCGCCCTCTAGCCGCAGCAACAACTTCTGGTAAGGCGTCAATCTGAAAAAAAAATCAGTATTATTTAAATACATCGTAAGAGATATTGGATGCGAACTCGTTCCTACGCGTTACCCTGCTTAGCAGTAGGCATGCTGCACAAACCTTTGAATCCCGACTGGTGTAAATTTTGGTGTATAGTCTTACATTTACATTCTCATACCATTAAAAGTACGATAAACCAGTAAATCCTGTACCCAGTAACTTTTCTTTGCCAGGATTGCTCGAAATTATTGTCCAGATGAGAGAAAGCACGATGTGTCAGGAAATTTGGCATTAATTTTGATAATTTAATGATTGTTATGATTTTCGTTCACTGTATTTTAACTGTATAAAGAAATAAATATAAATGACACAGAGGAAAATGATTCAAAGAATACTGTAGAATCGACCTTTCTAAAACCAATGTAAGTCTTGGTCATTTATTTTAATAAAGTGTCTGATTTATTTCACACAAATTTATTAGTCCACCTAACAGAGATTATTATGCAGGGTTTTATGAAATCAAAGATGGAAGGAAACACCGATCGAGGTTGGTATTATGGTGCCTGGTATGAAATAACAGAATTACAAAAACTAATTTACTTATGTTGAAAGTAATGGTAACCGTCATGAAATTCCTGTCCTACACTTTGTCATCGGGAGGTATATTAAATAAGTTTGCTGATCTTGGGTTTTACCAATAGCTCTGCACTTGCTAAATATAATTAGTAATGAAAACTATGGAACAAGAATCATAGAAATGTTCTATCGTCAAACGTGTATACAGTACTTTACCGTAGCTTCGACTGTATCTAGCTGTCTCCCGCCATGGTTGGACACATAAACAGCATCAGCGCCGTGCTGTATAGCCAGCTCTGTATCATCTGCCGTCAGGATTCCTTTGACAACAACAGGCAGCCCTGTTTCCTTCTTTAACCACGATATGTCGCCCCATGTCGCCCTCAACTCGTTACTCACATATGAAAAAGGTATATTCCGAACCTGGTGTTAATTATTTTTTAGAATAACAACGGGCAGTCCTGATTCTTTCTTTAGTCACAAGATGTCATGCCAAGTCACTAATGACTCAATGAGAGGTTTTAAACAATAAAACCTACAAATCATGTTTAAATATTTTCACTCTGTATCTTTTTATAATTCTATTGTATAAGAGTATGTGAAGGCCTGTGGGGTTTACTCTGTGTACTGAATTAAGATTTCAGGAATCTATTTGCGAATCTAAGCAGTGATTGGATAAACTAAGTTCAAATTATGTATCATGTATGTACAGTTATATTCTTGCAATGCAGAACCTACTTAACACCAGATATGTGAGATCGACTGATAATTATGGTCCTAAAATATTACCTCCGGCCACATGGGTTTGTCCAAATCTCCAGTGAAGGTATTTCTTCTTTTTTTCCCAGCAACAGGCGAGTCCACAGTAAATACAAGAGCCTTAAACCCGGCGTTCACGGCTCGATGTATGCTGTTCTTGGTTATGTCTCTGTTCTTATGGATATAAACTTGGAACCATTTCAGACAGTCGGGAGTAGCGTTTGCTATTTCTTCCACTGACCTTGTAGCAACCGAACTCATGATGTAACAACACCCGATATTTCCCGCTGCTGTAGAGACAAATAAATTTGAAGTATAAATATAATAATTATACAAGATAAATTTTAAAACATAATGTATTTCAGCAAAACTGTAAGCTATTCCTATTTAGCTAGTATGTAATTATGACTCCACAAGATAATTACGATAGATGAATTACGAATTTACGTGTGCGATAAAACTTGAATATTTTTTTTTTATTTATTAAAAAGTGCCAATACATTATGATAATCAATTTACCAGATAATTACAGAAAAATCCATGAATGAATTTAACTAATACTTCAATTATTGATAGTCGACCCCCATTAATGTAAATTAAAACAAATTGATTAAAAAATGAATCGAGTCATTACTTTATTTAGGACATAAAGTGTTAATTAAATATACATCATTTCGCAGTTTCCACCTGGAAATCCTACTTCGGCCGATGTCTATATTTCTGCGAATACATGTCGTCGCTCGCAAGTTTCTTGAATCTGAATTACCTTTGGCAGTCGCCGTTTCGCCATCTGGGCAGAAGAGTCCATGAAAACCCGAAGGAGCGATTCCTATTGGCATAGACACACGATGCCCCAGGAGAAAAGTGTGGATTTCTCTGTTCGTGACGTCACGGAGCATACGAGGACGCAGTTTTATTCTAATAATTTAATAAGATAACGGGCATAAAATATTTTATAAATCTACACAGAGCATGAATAATATTTGCTTTTGCATGACACACCTGCTATTGAAGACGTAGATGAGGGCATGCAGGTAATCTGGTTTAAATTGTAATATCACATGATGCGAGATTTTTCACATTTTTCATCCTGCATAAAACTATTCACGATAACGAGGCTCTGCAGGTAGGCATACTCATGGAACTAACGAGGCCTTCAGCCATGACGAGAACTGCACGTTATTGGTCATCCATATTATCACAACGGTATCGCTGTGCACAGTCTTATTTTAATATAATAATAATAATTATAAGGCCAAAATAAAAAAAGTATGGTTCTCAGGCACTTTTATTCAGAAATCAATGCGGGTGGGCGGTTTTTTTATTTTTATTTTTTTTGTTTCGATAAAAATGTCAAATTATAAGGGAAAAGCATAATAATAACAGATGTAAAACATGTAAAAGCACCACATAATAAAGGAAATTGGATGATTTTATTTTCTTGAAAGAAATTTCACAGTGGCTGAAGCTCAAAATTGGAAGTTTCTATTAAAAAAAAAATCAAAATAAAAATGTTTGATGCGGGGGTTTAAAATTGATGCGGGCTGTGCCTCAGAACCATACCTTTTATTTTTTTTTTGTCCTAATAATATTTTGTTTTATATGGCGTTAAATCCACCGAAGTGCTCCAAAACGCTTTACAACACACAGGCTGAAAGGATTAAAAATTGCGTTAAAGTACCTTTAAAACACATATCATTAAAAGCAGCTGTTAAAACACAAGAGCGAAATATCGTAGTAAATGTGCTGAATGATTTTAGTGAAAGTATAATTAGCTACCAAAATATTTAAAAACAAATAGGTTTTAAGCTTCTTTTTAAATGTGCCAAGATCAGAAGTTTGACGTAGTTCCACAAAGTGGGTCCTGCAACACAAAAAGCTCTATTAGCCACCAAGGTTGACCTTGTATATGGAACACACAGTAATTCTTGGTTTAATGATCTCACACGTCTCGCAGGTATGTAAGGCTGGATTAAATCCTGGAGGTATTTTGGAGCAATACCATGTTTTGCCTTGAACACCAACATAGCAACTTTATCCGTTGACACAGAGGGAGCCAATGTAGGGCCTGTGATTGAGGCGTTTAAAATGTCAAAGTATTTTTGTAGTTGGTATACCAAATTCTGTAGGTGGTATACCAGCTATCAAAGTTCTTCAAACCCAACAAGAAGGACAGTTTCAGGATAATATGATCAGCCATTCCCATAAAATATAACCTTTCTTGAATGCAGTCAGCTGAACGCTAAAAATAACCATGCACATTTTGAGGACATCCCTGGATGTCAAAAGAGAAGATTCTGGGTCCAACAGTAAAGGTTTGTACCCTAGCTGTCTGGCTGTCTGGGAGCTTAAAATGTTTTCGACCAATATTATAGGTCACCATGACCACATTTCAGGTTTCCCAGGCGATTTGCCTAAGACCTACATGGATGTACAGTAAGAAGTTTCTAGGTCTGTTAACTAGTTTCTGTTAACGCACGGACTGCTTAATATGAAGGTCTCACAAATAGAGAAAAAATGCGTAAAAATTAGAAAAAAATAGGTGGAGCCACCAGTCTTCAGGAAATGATGCAACACAAAATGATCACTATTCATGGAAAGAATCATGGCAATCAATGTAATTTTTTAATTATTCTGGGGGCTACATTCGAGCCCCATAGCTCGGAAGATATAGGTCACATTGACCTAATTTCAGAGTTCCAATGAGACTTTTATGGACCTCCAACAGTGATCGTTAGAAGATTCTAGGTTAAACGGTTACGATTTGTGCCATGTTAACGGACGCAATGCGTCATCAGAAATTCTCAAAATATAGAAAAAAAATGCGTAAAAATCAGAAAAATTAAGAGAGCGCCACCAGTTTTCTGGAAATGATGAAACACTCCATGGTCAAAATGCATGGACAAAATCGTGGCAATCAAAGTAGTACTTATTCAGATACCGGAGCTTTTGTATCACATTTTTAATTATTCTGGGCGGTAGTTTCAAGCCCCATAGCTAGGAGACATAGGTCACATTGACCTAATTTCAAGTTTCAAAGGACCTCCATGGGTTTTCAGTTAGACGTTTCAAGGTCCAACGGTTACGATTTGCGCCCTGTTAACGGATAGACAGACGGACAGACGGACGGCACGACAGACGGACAGACGACGGACAAAGAGCGATCGCTATAACTAAGATGACTTTTAGTCATGGGGATCGCCGTCACTTCGTGCGCAACTGCTACCACAGTATTCAAAACAGCTACCTACATGCGAAGAGATTCATAATATATCATAACAGACTTTTTCAAAACATATTAAATCTTGTTAGAAAGTGACCAGAGATATTTGAAATGTTTAAGATACCTGGTACTTGTAAGCGTTGAGTGTTCTAAGCACAGACGAAAATATCTGTAACTTTATCCCGTTTCAATATGGCTCGAGTTGCCACTCTGACACTAACTTGATTCTCATAGACAACAGTGACAGACGAAACTGCGACCAGTCTAAAACATGAGCTAATACGAAATTATCAGAAAGCATTAATCATTGTCTCACCTTTTAAATGCCTCCATATTGTCACGCAGTGTGAGTTCTTCGTTAGCACCAGAACTGAGGTACTCTTCAGCCATTCTGCCAAGGTTGTCTTTGGCTTTCTTCTCGTAGTCCGATAAACACACCAGGTTTGCCATCTTATTTATAAAGACACTGAAAAAAAACAGATTAACCTCACCGAATTCAGGGTCAAATGTCTAGGAAACTGAAAGCCTTGGCACTACTTGCACTAGTGGCACTAGTGCACTACGTATAATTGATTTAACCATGAACTCTATGTGTCCTTGATCGCATATTCACTCAGTGAATGATCATGCACAAAGCAGTTTGCGCGTAACCAATCAAGTTTCCCTCTACAATGAAAACAGCCAATCAACTGACAAGCGCAAAATTTCCATTATTCAGGAGACTCCCAAATAGAACAAACCCAGGTAGAAAAATGCCCTGCACGCATGTTATTTTTCCGGGATGTGATTTTATACAGACGAGACAGTATAAAAAGTTCCAGACCAAAGGTTGCAGGAGCTATTCCGTCGACTGCCGAGTCAATAATGTCTTACCTTACACTTAATTCGTATGAAACAAATAACCTAATATATGTCAAAACACTTTTTTGTCAAAACAATGACTGCGATTTATTCACCACTGGAAAACACAGATACAGCCATTCCAGCTGATGATGCAGCAGTTAATGTGTTATAATACTCGGCCGACCTTTGTAACCTCTTGTAACGTCACTGTTGTCTTATAACAGGTCTCGCAACCATAAGCATTGAAAGCCTTCTGTTTAGAGAGTTTTTTTTGGCTGGTTGCGGAATTAGGTGAAATAGGCGGAACACAAGGGTTATGTTGGTAAGGTCAATTATCTTACTTTGATAAACACAATACACGTCAAATCCAAGGTTCCGATGCTTCGTCCAGAAAATACGTAGATACCTCACATGCAAGACAGATCTTCAACTCGCTTATATCAGGTTATAAGCAGAAGCGGATCCGGAGGGAGGGGGGGGGGGGGCAGGGGATCCGGACCCTCCCCCCTTTTTCATCAGAAACGTTTTCTAAGGGCTTCAGCCTAATTTTGCCTCCTAGAACCCTCTTTTTCAGACCTGAGGACCTTTTTTTAGGGTTTTCATTTGTCCTCCTGGATTGGACCCCCCCCCCCCCCCCTTTTTCCTAAATCCTGGATCCGCCCCTGATTAGAAGTTACTCTAACAAAAGTCTAGTTTCCGAATTAATAGCTCCTGTATGTTACAGAGTGATAGAGATTGATTTCTGACGAAAATATTTTATTTTGCATTCGATTGAGCTTTCAATTTTTTTTGGAGTTTTGCTATATTAATACTGGTAGATCACTATATAACAACCCAGATCACCTGCACAACTGTCATGCGACCTTTAACTGGCCACCATTTCTACTGAACTTAATTATAAAAATCGATCGCCGAATATTCATGTTAATCTGATGGACATGACATCAGTCTGTTTCTACGTAGGATTTACTATGATGGTGTACAGAGGATACGCAGTCGTACTAAGTCCCTGAGTAGTTGGGAATTGTTTGATCTCGTAATCTAAAAATACCGATGGGCCGTATTTTGCAAGAGTAAGTCCACGGTTAGACTGCATTTAATCCGTATGCCAGTGGATCGGGGCGAAACATAAGGACTTCGTTGGTAAGGTCAAGTATCTTACTTCGGTAAACACAATAAACGTAAACCTAAAAGGTTCCAGGGCTCCCCCCGGAGCATACGAACACTTGACATCACTCCCGTA
Organism: Sipunculus nudus; assembly: GCA_026874595.1. Taxonomy (NCBI): domain Eukaryota; kingdom Metazoa; phylum Annelida; class Sipuncula; order Golfingiida; family Sipunculidae; genus Sipunculus; species Sipunculus nudus. The sequence goes on along the minus strand of CM049307.1, from coordinate 57,454,086 downwards.
GTGCCCATATACATAACAGACCAGTAAAAAAGATGGATAGATATTACTCTAACATTCATCTAGTTCCCCAATTAATGGCTTTCGTAAGTCAGAGAGCGATCGATAATGATTTCCGACGAGATTATTTTATATTGTATGTCAATTTTTCTTTCAAATTGATTGCGAGTTATTCTAAATGTTTATACTGGTAGATCACTGAAAACCCGGATCACTTGCACAACTGTCACACGGAGTTATAGGAAATTTAATTTGCCACTAGAATTTCTACTGAGCTTAATCATAAAAATTGATCGCTCAATATCAATAATAATTGTATGAACATGATGCCTGTGTGTTCCATCTGGCATGCAGGACTGAGTCCAGAGTATACACAGTCGTTGCAAGTCCCTGAATTGTGGTGAATTCTTGTATCTCGTATTTTTTTAAATCCCGATGCACTGAAGGCACTCTAAGGGATCTGCGTTGTTGAGTTTCAGTTAGTATAATTGAGATTTTTATGTAGTTGATGCGTATAAACCTAATTAGACCCATTATTCATAAGGGTATGTTGTTCTCTATGATACATCTGCCTTTCTTTTAGCGTCTGGCCTTTAGACCACAATCTTTTAAATATTCACCTAATAAATTTAAAAAACTTCATTTAATAAGGTTTAAAAATATCATTTTTATAGGTTCTATGAAATGAGTTTTAGTTGGGTCAAGCATGAAACCAGGTTTAGCACCTATCATTGATGCGATAAAATTATGCGGTCCAGTACTCCCGGCTAAGTTAATTCTTTAGTGTTATAAAGAGAATCGGTCCCTGGTATGTCCGCACACATTGTATATTATTTTTATTATTGTTATTATTATTATTATTATTATTATTATTATTGTTGTAGTTGTTGTTGTCGTTATAATTATCATTATTATCAATCATTATGATCATCACAATAACCTGTATATGATGATAAAGTATATATGAAACTAGTTTTAATATTAGTTATATTAATGTTAATAGGAACAGCGCCACCGTGTGACTGCGCAACAAAAAAATAGTAAAAGGAGCAGACACTATCAGAGGGAGTGATTCCGCCCATGTCGGGAGTCGAAATTATATATGACTGTGGATCAAATGGAGTTGAGGGGTAAATGAGTTGAGGGGTATATGTTTGGCCTTGACCTGACGTTGACCCTGTAGCCTTTGTCCATCTCTGTAAACAACGTTTGATCCAGGTAATATTTGTGCTTAAAAGAAAAGGAAAAATACAACTATTGTGTTTTTTCAGGACCACGGTGCTTTTCCATAGCAACATGACCGGAAGCAATATATAAGGCTGTTGACGTGTCATATTTGTTGTCATTTTTACACCAGTCGCTATATTAAGCATAAAGGCTTTCCGTTTGTCTTTCCATGTTACCAGAATTAAGACTGTATTTTTTTGTATGAAAACGTCATCAGTAAGATTTATAACAAATCCGCTGATTACGTATGTTAATCGGTAGCCATGACAACATGACACTCAGGCCTTCGGAAATAAAATGATAGGGGCCTGCGACGTCTTCAGTCCCGGAAAAATCGACGTTTGGGGTGGCAGGCTGCCGCTAGTTAATCGGCTGACAATAACTGTATTGCCTGAATCTGTTTTGACAAAATTTGATATAACAAGATATATATATATATATACATGAATGTATATATAACTGCGGCCAGCGGGTTTCCCTCAGCATCACCTAGATGGCGCCGTTGGATATTGACAACAGATGTGTGCCAGTTTACTATCTGGACGCAAGGTGGCGCTTTCTTAAAAATTAATTTGGGTATCCGTAGGTGAGCGGATCAAACAAAGTGCCATTTCCAAATGTTTTGACATTTCTCTTTATATTTTTGCCAATCGTATAGGCTTGCCCCTGGTGTCAGTTTTAATAAAATGCAGACAGAATAGATAACAGGTTATGCACTAAGACCGGAATTTTAATATGATTTCAATAAGGCGAACAAATACGTAGTAGACCATGATCCAATTTCGATAATCGTCTGTGTATCATTTCCGGCATTTTGAATATATTATTTATATAAAATCCGTTAATTCCGTTCAAAGTGCTCAAATCTTGGCCATGGTGGTGGGTTTCATTATCAGGCTTGAGTTGATATCTCCTAATGAACGACACCCTGTATGAATAAATAAATAATATTTTACCAGATGAATCAACAAATTGACACACTGTTAGAAATACAATATATATATATATATATATATATATATATATATATATATAGAATATGTGTATATATTTATATGTGTGTGAGCGAGAGAGAGTGTGTGTGTGTGTAAATAGGCATGTGACCGGCATGACAACGATTAAAATGTGTTATATGTTACGTGGCCGTACTGTACAATGCGTTGGCATGATTTCATGATGGGGTAATATTATTCCATTATTTTGCATCACTGAGTCTTCCACGTGTTATCAATAGACGCTCTTGACAGAGGACTGTTACACACATAATATTATAACGTCCTGTATTTAATCTCTGCCTGTCTTTATCTATATATACATGTGATAGTAAACATATTTATGTCGATTCGTGTGTCATTAAAAATTACATCTAAAGTTACTAATACCAACCGGATAAAGCCATGGCTTGGCGCAATTCTTCCTTTAATAGCAGGAGAATGTCTTCAACACCTTGCTGGCCCTACAGGGGAAAAAAACAGAGAAATGAAACCGGTGTTCGAGGTTTGGATGTTATAGGGTATTGAGAAGTACCGAACCGCATAAACTTAAACCGCCATTCATGGCGATGGTCCATTTCTCCATGTGCCTTAACATCAATCGATTTATGGAAAGTAAAAAATGTTTCAATATATAATCATAGTTCAGTCTGGCTAAAATTAAAAAAATCCATGACAAATCAGTCCGTTGTCCTGATGAAAATTAATGGTCCATAGTCGATGCCGATAAACGTTCAGTTACTTGTATAGAAAAACGTTCCTGACTAATCTTTCACTTAAATTTATATATTCAATCCAGCTACTGAAAGAACCTTGAAGGTGCCTAAGGCGTTCTTTAAGGGTTATGACCACCATTCCTTCTCTATTTGGCATCCTAGGGTTTTGGATATTTATAGAACCTTCTCGTGAATGTTTTTTGCCATAAGAACATAAAGGGAATCCAGTGCCAAGGATATAATCAAACAGTGGATGCAGTAAATACAGTTTCTTAAAAACCCTCTGATAAACTCCATCAGTGCAGAAAAGGGACGCCAATACAAGAAAAGTGTTCCAAATAAAAAATTCTAAAAAGAAAAGTAAGGTAAGTTTAGGATATCTTTCCTCTAGACTATGATGGTGTGCTTTCAATGAGATAATCTCTATACCACTAAGCCACCGCAATCATTTCACTGTAAACCCATTAACTTTCCAAGTTTACGAATGTTATCAGGCAAACGTATCATTAAAACCACAGCATCGTCGGTGGTTTTGTATAGATTCCCATGGTTACCTTACACACCAGTCCCCACACGACGGGTCGTCCTACAAATACAGCTCTAGCTCCGAGCGCCAAAGCTTTCAGTACATCTGTCCCCGTCCTGACCCCGCCATCCAAGTACACCTCAACGCGCGCTCTAGCGGCAGCGACTACTTCAGCCAAAGCGTCGATCTAAGTATAATTCATATTCTTCGTCAAACTACATGTGTAAAATAAAGCAGTAAGTGTGCTGAGAAAATTGAGTTTTTATTTTTCGACATTTGATTTTTTATAATTAAGCTAGAGAAGACGAAGTATATTAGACACGTTTATAAAAATCAAATATTCAAATCCAGTTAGTAATAGGCAGATGAAATAAGTTGTATTTTTTACATGAGTACTAAAAAAGAAGTCTGTAATCATCGTTATTTCCTGAGACCCAACAATGTGGAGTCATAATGCCCCAGTTTGACTCATATGTTACGCTAGTGTATGAAAATGTTAAAATGTGAGCTAGTGATGAAGTTGGAGGCTAAGCCAGGAGCGAGCAAGCAATGTATATAAACTGGTTAGAATAAAATCTATAGATCTGTCTAAAATATTAATAGATTACTTTATAAATACAATTTAATGTGTGGTCCTAATTATGCAAGCAAATCACGATTTCGACTTAATAGTATTTATCTTTGGATTAGAATTGACCTTCATAGACAAACTCCACATGTTGTCAAGTACTGATCTAACAATCTCATTACCACCCTTATTTTCCCAGTCTGTGGTCGCGATAATCGGGATCGAGAGAGGCCACATGAGAAGATGCTTCTACTGTTCCCCTACTAACTATTCATTCAAATGTAAAATGTTAAACTATGATAAGAAAAAAAAGTTAAACAGAGAGCTGAACACCTGGCTTTTGCATTTTCTGTATACAATAGCGATAGCGCAAGATCTCAAATTCGAATCAATTATTTTCTTAAGTTCAGATACTTTGTTAAAATTACAGAATCTTTATATTGCCACGGTGAAAACATGTCAATGCTTGTTTCAAGTTGTTGACGGCCGCACTCAATCGGATGCAGTTGCTCGTTTGGCATTTGCCCTCACTGCTGCCATCTAGCGGTTTATTTCATAACTACATTGAAATAACATTAGCAGACGAAAACATTTCAAAACAATGTCACATACCGAAGCCTGTACTGTATCCAGCTGTCTGCCGCCATGGTTTGATACATAAACAGCATCAGCGCCGTGCTGTATAGCCAGTTCTGTGTCCTCTGCTGTCAGGATTCCTTTTACTACAACAGGCAGTCCTGATTCCTTTTTCAACCACCAGATGTCGACCCATGTCACTTGCGTATCAAAAATCTTGCCCATGCTTAAAAATGGTATAGTTGCCTGATTCTGAAAATGTTATGGAATATACATGACTAACACACACTAATTCATGTAATTAAGTATATAAAATGTTCAAAACCAGGTTAAACTAGAATAAATATGGATGATAATATTCAGTTTGCGCAAGTTATTTGAATTAAAATTAATGAAGGCGAAAACAGGTTAGTTGGAAATTAAATGCAGCTATTATTATATATAATACAGATACATCTCTAAACAAATTGACTTGTGCCGTGGTAGTTTTGTCTATATTGCTCTATCTTATTGGAAATGTTCAGTCATCGTATGGTTTTATTTTTGTTTTGGTGCGTGCGTTTTTGCTGTTTTACCGGTGTTGTCATTGGCTGAGTCAGGTGGGGAGGTAATACTAAAGGATTTCGGGAAATTCCTCTCCGCTTGTTTTGAAATGGAGCGTCGGCAGTAAGTACGAGTGCCGTGAACCCCGCCTTCGCCGCCCGCCGAACGTTGACCCTCGTTATTTCCCTGTTTGCGTGGATGTAAACTTGAAACCAGTTTAGACCAGCAGGGGCCGCTGTATGTACCGCCTCAACTGATTGTGTAGCGCCCGTACTCATGATATAGCAGGAACCAACATTGGCTGCCGCTGTTGCATAAAAAAGAAGAAAGAATTGAATTATTGCTTTTTTATCATTGTTAAAGAATGTAGTCGGGATTTCAAATACTGACTTACAAACAGACGAAGCTATATTCCTAACATAATTTGGCATGTTTTAGCATTTTTTATAATTTTTTAATTAAAGAATCTGACCTTTTGCCGTCCCTGTTTCTCCGTCTGGGTTAAAGAGGCCGTGAACACCTGTTGGGGCAATTTCTATTGGCATGGATACCGGGTAACCTAATATAGACGTCCCTAGGTCTATGTTGGATACCTCACGAAGCATTCTGGGACGAAGTCGGATTCTGGAAAAAAAATATCATTAAGCGATATCAAACACATAAACACTTTTATATGGATTAGAACTTAAACAGGTGCAGTGGAGTGGTAAAACGCTCGTCTCTCTCCGCTGGTGACCTGGGTTCGATCCCCGGCGTGGCTATGAGAGTGGGTTATAAGTGGACCGTCCAGGGCCGGTGGGTTTCTCCGGGTCATCAGATTTCCACCAACCCTTCAGACTAATAAACGCCACCATCCGAGCCTAATGATAGTGCTTAGCATCATTTATTATAACTAGCTGTACAATTCAATATAAAATAAATAAAATTTAAAAAAAAGATGACGGTTTTTTCATCAAAACAATACATTGTTGTCACGAAAAAGGTTTACGTTTGCGTGGAAACTAAGATGTTGAAAAATGTGACATTTATAAAGTTCCTTTAGGCCCCATAGAAGATATCATATAAAACTAACCTGACTTCGAGTATAGCTGAGATGTACCGATCGCTCTCCCTCCACCATTCTTAAAATATTCCTGATAATAGTACACTTCTGTAATGTGGCCTAAGGCGAATTCGGCATGCTGATAAGGAGGTTTGGTTAGATAAATAGGACACCTTAAATTGGCCATACTTATTCTAGATTTTAGGACTTACAGCATTAGGAGTGTTTAGGGAAGAAAAGGAAGTTAAGCATTTTAAAGTCTGAATGTGTAATGAATATAACCTGGCAGTGATTACACATTGTATACCTGTATGTTATAAAGAGCGGGAAGGGGGCATTCATCAGTGTGCTAAACACTGCTATCTTTAACTGAATTTATGCCTTAAAGGGACATAATCAGGAGAAATATTATGCCTATTCTTTCACATTATCACTTCAGGTTTGCTTTATACAAAAGTTTCCCCAGCAAAACCATCCCAGCACATCCCATCCTCGCATAAGGCTTTTTAACACCTTGTGATGACTCTGCATGCTGGTAAACCGAGCCACGTGTGTCTGTGTACCATAACAAGGCTGCGTGACCGGAGGACCGATCGTAAACAGCAATACGGGATATTACAACCAGTGGAACGTGTGTTACATTGGGGGGGGGGGGGGAGGGGGCAGGTCAGTCAGGGCATCTCTTAATTGACATGTGTTGTGGCTACTCGATGCACACAACCCCACGCGCTGTGTTTATGTTGACACCTGTGGTCGCGCCCAGTCCACTGTTTTTAACACTCACAAGAGTAAGCAAACTGTATCAAGGCAATATTTTAGCAGGCACATATTTATTTTAAAGGGAAGAAGCTATTTTTTTGTGTTTGTTCAAACATGTTTTATAGGTGATTGGACCCCTTTTACAATATTTCCTTCACGCGCACAAGACACAGGTAAAGACTTATCTGAAGTTACCAAACATGGGGCTGTCATTTATAACTTTAAAAAAATTCAGTCATGCGTAGGAACAATAATGGGTCCTTGCCGTACACCTTTCTTTTACAAATCGCACTCCATTCGTGTGTCCGCTTGTTAACAGTGCACGTTCCTAAAGCGTAAGGGATTGATTCTTCCAGTCTGACCTCCAGAATTTTTACGGTAAGATCTCTGGGAAACCTTAATTTAGGACACCGTGAGCACTCTTCTGGAAGTAACAAGTCTTAAATTATAAAGGAAAACCTAATTAAGACCCTTATAGTCAGATTGTTCATTAAGTTTTTAATATGTATATTTACCTCTTAAATGCTGCTTCATTGTCACGCAAGGTAACCTCATCTTCCGAACCTGACCAGAGGTATGCCGCCTCCATTTTTCCAACAAGGACCGCGGCCCTCTTCTCATAGTCTGACACGCAAACCAACTCCTCCATATTTCCTGCTTAAATGAAGCTATTACATATATATATATATATATATATATATATATATATATATATATATTTGCAATTTAATGCATAACATTAACAGCACTACATAATGTGTAACAGGGAACTTTAAACTTTATATACAAAAAAGGTTATACAAAGGATAAAAGGATAAAAAAGGATAGCTTTTTAATTATTCAATAACAACTAGGCAGAAATAAAACTGTTGACGTGCAGGTAAACAAAGATATAACATAACCACCAGCATTATAGAGTGGACACTCCAGAATTTGAAAATGTTTAGAGTTCCAGAACACTCATTTACTTGACAAAGTTTCATATGAGTTTTATTAACAGGTAAAATGCCGACATAAAAAGTGAGGATGTCCATAGAATGTTCTGATACTATATTTCTATTTCAAGGTTTGTTGGTACTAATATTACTATTGAACAAACACATATAATAAGGGTTTGTAATAATAAACTATTGCATGAAAAGTACTATTACTAATATATTCATTATTGCCACTGTATTATTCTGTAAACTATAATAAAGCTCATTCAGACCGAGGGGTAGTTAAGGCATGGATACATAACTGCCACTGGCAGTTTGCTCATTATTTACCAAAGAGCTTTATTCAAGCATCTTCTCGGGCGGTGCGGGTCTTATCGCTAACAAACTTTATATTCGTATTTTTCTATCAAATCAAGGCTGATTTCTATGCTGTTCACTTCCGCTTTATTCGTTTAGGCTTAAACCAACGTGTTGCAAGCAACATGTAAGAATTAAGGATATATCGCTAGTGTTGCAAATAATCTTTTCCTATTAATAGGTGGAAATAAATGTTTCGGCATTATTTATCTTCTTCTTATTATTATTATTATAATTATAATTCTGCCCCTTTTTTCAACCGATTTCATTCATATTTTCCGAGAATGTATCTCACCGTTGGTAAATTAATTTGACCCAGTTTCAGTGAACTTGACCTATTTTTCAAGGTCACAGAGGTCATTAAGTGCAAATTTTCCAGATTTTCAATATCGATTTTCTTCTTATCTATAAGGTGTATAGACAGGTGTAGAATCCATGACTCTCTTCTGGCAGTTTCAAGTAGTCTAGTTTAGACTTGTTGTGGCCTGACACAGTGAAACCGAGACACGGACAATTCTATATTAAGAAAAAAAAAGATTCCCTGCAAGGCCACTGTGCAGACTGATTCCAGATATCAGAAAGTTTGACTAAAGGTTGACTATTCTATCTTCCTAACGTTTCGATGTTAGTGTTTAAAGTGAAAACATTTGAGTTCTGAGATAAAAAAAAGGAGACAAGACTGTTACTGCTAAATTACATAAAGTGTCCGAAGTAAAAACTTAATTGGTTATGCTGGTTTTCCTAGAATTAAGCTTGTTCCGTGTTATTATTAGGTCGAAATAACATGTACGCGAGTGGTCTAGAGGATGACGCAGTGATAACTGTGGCGCCTGCATGTGCAGCTCGCTTGGGATTACGAAGTTGAAATTTCTTCACCAGTTATGCAATGATCAATTTCATTTTATTTAGCTAAATCCAATGATTTAATAATGATTCAACAGGCGCTTGTCAAAGTTAATGTGGTTAAAGATATAAATAAATTAACAAAAGGATAGCTTGATTGTTCAGTCAGTGAACTAATTGAATGACAGTCCTTTAAATGCAAAGGCAAAACAATCCTATCCGGAATCGTACTAAATGTAATGGGGGTTTTCCTCATCCATGTCCCTCTTGTCCATTTTTAATGCCAAAACCAGTCGGATACAGTAAGGAACATACGCAGAAACCGACTCCTTGGCGGAGTTGATTGTGTGCTAAACTCTGTGATACCTTTGTCATCAGCTAGAGGTCAGCACAAGAAATCAAAGGTCAACATTCAGTAATTTTCATAAACACGAAAACAATGGATATGAGCAGTTCATTTTCTATGCCAGTTGAACCCTGGTGGATGTTCTAGAGACTATGACATAAAATATATTTAAACTTTTATACTTATTATGATAGAACTAACCTTACTAAGAACCTTATGTTTGATTCACCATCCGCAAATTGAACGTGTACTTGTTATGTATTAATATAAAAATAAAACAGCGATTGCTTAATTTTGCACACCCACACCCACATCTCGTTGCCCCTATCCCCTCCCCCCCCCCTTCCCTCTCTTTCTCTCTAACACACACACATACACACAAAGAAATTACCTGAGAGACACCTGCAATGTGCGTTGGTACTACTCGGCAAAACCTTGAACTTTGGAATCTGAAAATTACGTCACTCAGCATACACGAGGGAGTTCTAATCATAATGTATGTTCATGTTGCTCATATGAATACTTTAAATTCTCTGGTGTCTCTGTTTACAGACTAAGAAACAGTATGGTCACACCGTGATCACATCAGATGTTTCATGCCCGCTTGTTGTACGCCCATATAACCTCTGAGCCTAACTGAACATATTGATCGTATTTGTATGTGCGCAGTGAGGAGTCACTTTACTCACTAGAACATCAAGTGTGAACAGGTTAAAGCGTTCATTATATCTGCGAGAGCTTCGCAAATTACTAATTCTTTTTTTCCCGTATTACATCATTGAATCGGATACAAACATTTTTTTTTTTCAGAAATATGAGTTTTTATTAATAGCATGCACACACAACATGCATGTCTGTGAATACATACATTTATTTCAACATGTCAAAATATCTTAACATTCATTACCTTTTATATGACCCCTATACACGAGTCCTTATTTCGGCATGATATAAGCTATAATTTGAATTACACACTTAAATAATAACCTGCTGTAATCATCAAAATTCAAAATCCTTCACATCTTGGCCATATGTTTTGGTTTCGAAAGTAGACTTGAATTGATATCGCAGACTGACCGACACCCTGAAAGAAGAAAAAAAATTATTTTTATCTATAAAACCTAGTTGTTATATTTCTTTAATATGTTACACAATAAGCATATATCGCAGCTGACGCCCGCCTATTGTCACAGCTCGGTTTTTGTCCAAATTTTATTCCGTATGGACGATGCGACGCTTATGAAGAAAAAACTTGCTAACGTTGTCTAAATGGCAGAAACTGCAAGTATAAAATGGCATTCGTCTCAAAGATCTTTCGTTTCATTGATCGGATTCGGCTCTCGATTTGCATGGCGGGGTCTCCGCTGCTGAGATCGATGGAGGGAATGCATGCTGCTTCTGCCTTTGTGGCGGTTGGGTGCTACCGGTACAAGTAAAACGGTGGCGGCCTCTCGCGGCTTTTTCCTTGATTGGTGGAATCACGTCTGCTGGGTCTCAAAATTATGCTTAAGGAGCGCACAGCGCTGGGGTCTTGACCACAGCAACCTGTAGCTGTTCGACAAAGCGAAAAACACCTTTAGTCAGTCAGACAGACGATGTGACAATAAACGGGTTCGACAGTACTTATCCCAGAAAGAAATTCCATTTGAGGAGGTTTCTTCAAACATGTTACATGCATGTCACTATTATAAGCGATAACGTATCAACATATCACCAGAAAGGCGGTAAAACAAGAGCTTACAAATTTGTAAACAAACACGTTTTTTTTTCAAAGAAATGTGAGAGTGGGAGATCGACAAACTGATCGAAAAAAAAGTTGTCACGAGATGCAAAGACAACACTCATGGAGAAAAGAACTAAATTAGCGCAATGTAGGATCTATTCTATATGGCATCATGAAATCAACAAGCGGACCAATAATGCCATCCTGGATTTATATCAAAAGTATAACATGTTACAAGAAACAAAATATCATTTTGTTTTTTCCTCTTATGAAAACAGGCATATATGGATCAATGCTGAATTGCGAAACTTCCGTACAACGTTATCTGTAATGCTTCTAAACAAGCATCACTCATATAATATTTGCAGTAATGTTGCGATTTATAGCACGACTCTTCAGTGTTTCATATTTCCAGCCGCTTTGCCAAACATATTTGTCGAGTGAACAGCAAAGCATTGATAAATAAAAGGCCATTATTAAAAACCATTGGCACGGCAGATATATCGTTGTCAAGCAACAAGTTCTGAAATATGTGTGTTAGCAGCCTTGCATATGTCGGCTTGACATGGAAAAAAGCATCAACACCTAAAACATGTATAAAAAAGTAGTCTTTCCTAAAAACGAAGAGTGACAAAACTGCTTTTTTGGCAATATCGCTGCTCGTTACACAAATTACAGAGGTCCACAGCGCACGAATTACTTCCAGTGTTATCTTCCTTCTATTAATATAAACGGATAAAGTGCAGGGCAGGTGTCCTGCTTAAGACTTGATTCCTCACTCATGTTCTTTCCATATGTTACTAGCTCCCACATGGAGCTTACTTGATGATTTCATCAACATGCACATATTTTTATAAGATTTACATAAAATTTGAAAACATCAAAACTGGTTCAGGGGAAAATTAATTACGTGCGATTTCATTTTGGGGTAGGTCAAAAATACTGCACTTTAACCTATAAACGGCTGTGTGAGCAAGGGTATATCTGCCAATACTCGTGTGTAATGGCAGTTATATATCGTTGTTATACAGCAAATTATACCAACCAGATACAGCCATGGCCTGGCTCAGTTCTTCCTTCAATAACAAGAGTATATCTTCTACACCCTTCTGTCCCTACGACGCAAATAAGAAAAAAAAACTGCACGATCCAAAAAAAAGGATCTAAATAAATATACAATTTCATAAACGTTTAAACGGCATCCGGGTTATGATAAATGTCACCTAAGCCTATAAACATTTAAACATGAATCGATATATCGAAAGTTCAAATGTTTAAATAAAGAAACTCTCTATGTCAATGCAATAATAGATAAACAAGATAAAACTTGAATTATTTCAGGAACAATTATATACTATTTCTAACGATTCAATGATGATGCACACATATATATATAACAATAATTATTAATCTCTGGTCCAGATAGTTCCAGATTTGAAAGGGTCTACCATTAGGAAAAGAATCATAGATAAACAAACAGGAAATAGACAGAGGGAATTTTTTAACAAGAAAGAACCAGGATGATTCGGCTTATTGTGCTGAGCAGGAACCTGCGAAATTTATTTATATGATATTAAAAATGGGAACTTCGACTGAGGTCCCTTATCACAGTGTTATGTCTATGCATGCGCCGTCATATTATAAACGTCTATCTTATCATTCATTCATCATATATTTGTTTTCAAAACTGTTTTTACATTTGATATTACGACATATCATCACTGTACATGCATAAAGAGGTCTGGGTTACCTTAAACGCCAGTCCCCACACGACGGGACGACCTACAAACACCGCTCTGGCCCCGAGCGCCAAAGCTTTCAGTACATCTGTCCCCGTCCTGATTCCGCCATCTAAGTACACCTCAACGCGTCCTCCAGCGGCAGCAACTACTTCCGGTAAAGCATCGATCTAAACATAATTCGTAATCTTACAATACTATTACAAAAGAATCATCATTGTTCTATTAAGAAATTTGTGAGGGTTTTAATTCATCAGCATGGTTCTCTATGACATCAGTGTGGATACTCAATTTAAATAGAAAATTATTGAATGCAAGACCGAAATATCCAATACCGAGGCCTGTACTGTATCCAGCTGTCTGCCGCCGTGGTTTGACACATAAACAGCATCAGCACCGTGCTGTATAGCCAGCTCTGCGTCCTCTGCTGTCAGGATTCCTTTGATGACCACCGGCAGTCCTGATTCCTTCTTCAGCCACGAGATGTCGCCCCATGTAACCCCAGGATCCATCTCATTACTCAGACTTAAAAATGGTACATTCTGAACCTGGTGGAAATCGATACATTGTATTTTAGGAATGGAAATATGGGATACAAAAAATAAAGACACCATCGATAGCTAACTCTGGTATTAACCCACAAAAATGTTCAATTTCCATAGTACAGTGTTGTTTCGATAGGCATTCAGATCTTCAATGTATTTACATTCAGTTGCATTTGTTTCCTTATAATCGTCCGTTTTCTGAGGTAAAATTTGTTTTCATAAATGAAAACTTTATTTATTTTACATGGATTGTACAACTAAATATAATAACTAATAAAAAGCACTCTCCATGTCTCAAATGGTTGCGCTGGTTTGTCTGTAGGGTCTGGGAAACCACCAGCCCTGGACGAGCCACTACATTCCAGTCTTAATGCTAAACCAGGGATCGAACCCTGCCAGGAAAACGCCGAGAGTTTTACCACTCGACTGTGAGATAATATTGAGTAATATTCCTCTTACATTTGTTTCATCATCAAAATAATTACATACTTTTAGTTAATGCTTTAGCCGCGTGCTGACTCACCGGTGTCAACATTGGTTGAGTCAGGTGGGGAGGTAAAACCAAAGGATTTCGGGAAATTCCTCTCCGCTTGCTCGGAATAGGAGCGTCTGCCGTGAGTACGAGAGCCGTGAACCCCACCTTCGCCGCCCGTCGTACGTTGTCCCTCGTTATATCTCTGTCTGGATGGATGTAAACTTGAAACCATTTTAGGCCACCAGGGGCCGCTGCGTGCACCACCTCAACTGATTGTGTAGTGCCTGTACTCAGGATATAGCAACAATCCACAGCGCATGCAGCTGTTATTAAAACAAACCCATAAATTAATGTATTGCAATCGATTCTAAAATATTTAAATGTCATTTGCGCACTTGGGAATCTATTTTAAGCAGAATTAGAATCATCTTGTCTATCCGCCTGACAAAGCACAGAATACATAGAAAATGGAAAGCTCTCACATTAGATCACTAATATTATGATTTCATTTCACATAAAAGAATTAAAGAAGGCCAGTTTTGGTAAAGATATCTCATTTTAGGTCACATTTTATCGATTATTGCAAAATCTGAATAAATTAGTGTCTTAAAAAGTGCCCCAATCTACATATATATTATAATTGACGGTGGTGACATTCAACCGTTGTGACACAACTGTTGTGCGGCAGGGCTGGGTATCGCCTACAATTTTCGTACCAATTTTAGTTACCAATAAATCATCTTGTAGAAAATTATATTCTCCCGGACGGACCTTTGATCATATGGTCCACCAAGCTCACTGAAATATTTCCTAATATGCTATAATCAACCCGAACAGTTTCTATTGACAGGTTGGCGGCTATCACGTTCAGCCTTTTGTTTGACGCAAACGTTTAAAAGTCAAAATTTGTAACAGAAACCTTATTTATACTACAATAGACCAGTTTCAGTCACGTTTATTCACCGGGCCTGGTTGACGCCAAGATATAACATGAGAGTAAGTCTGTGGTACTGCCCTGTCACGTAGTCCGAAAACGGAATAGAATTCTGCAGATGTACATATGCGTAGTTAAGTTAGCAATAAACAATAGAGCCATTAACCTCCACTAAAAAATTATTAAAAAAAGAAAAAAAAAAACACCTGACCTTTTGCCGAAGCCGTTTCGCCATCTGAGTGGAAGAGACCGTGACAGCCTGTCGGAGCGACCCCTATCGGCATTGACACAGAATGGCCTAATATGGATGTTTGCAGGTCTCTGTCTGCACCGTCATGGGGCATTCTTGGACGAAGCCGAATTCTGGAAAAAATATAATCAAAAGCGACTTTCTAAACAGGCGCTCGTATAACTTTAAGATATGACCGTTTAGTATTTTCATCAAAGCTATAACTTATATCATATAATGATTTTACATAAGGATTTTAAAAAATCATGCACAAATTCAATAAAAAATAAATGTAAACGTTCCCACCTGATGTCATCATAACGGATGTAAAAAAAAGCTAAGCTAACTTGACGTTTAGCTAACTTGAAGCAAATTAAATTATACCGATCGCATTCCTATATCGTTTTCTGTTTGAGGGCACGTAATATGATAGTGCACATTTTGGAACCGTAAATGCTAGAGGTTTAGTAAGATCCAGGGGAAATTAGAAAAGAGTAATCTATACTGTTGATTGTGTGTTGGAAAAGCAATAAACATTGAAATTTCATACTTAAAAAAACTCTTCCCCTACAGAACACGTTTTCACTGACCTCTTAAATGCTGCTTCATTGTCGTGCAAAGTAATCCCATCATCCGATCCCGACCAGAGGTACGCGACCTCCATTTTACCTAAGATGCTCTTTGCCCTCTTTTCATAGTCATACAGGCACACAAACTCTGACATAATATCTGTGTTAAGCAAAGAGCCTGTAAAATTAATCCAAATGGACCTAAAGGGTAGGTTTTTGGTGATGGGATTATTGCTTGCCGAAAATCTTCGATTTCGACAAGCATGTTTGCCAGTTCCGTGTGTCTGTCTGTATGTCTGTCTGCCTTTACTCTACAGGCCGCAATCGCTTTCAAACTTAAAAATTGATTAACAATCAAAAGTCCTAGAAGCCTATCATTTTTGGTCAATATAGGCCAAAGGTCAAGGTCATCAACACTGCTCAAAATGTTTTTTTCTATATATATTTGTCACAAATGGTCGTAGCAACTACAACAAAAGCTCATTTTTTCGTCATTCTATGGCCTTTTTTCTGTAAAATTATCTCATTTTGGTGTTACTATATGGTTACGTATATTTAGGGAAAATTTCTTAAATTAAAAAATGTTGACCTTTATTTCTGTAATTTTGTCATCTTTTCAAGCTGGAGAGATCTAGTTTTTTTGCATCATGTAGTTTTTATCAGTTTTACATGATTTTGTTTTACGTCTTGCATAATCTTGCAAAGTTTCTGGTCAAACGAGATTTTTTTTTCGAGGTTGCACTTTACGACATCAAAAAGGCCGCAGATTTTAAGCAGTCGTTTTGAAAATGAAATTTCTATCTACTACTAAAGTATCTTGAAACATATTGTTTTTAATAGCCACCAGAGGGCGCTATATGTAAACCACTTTAAAATATAATTTTATGCCACAACTCCGAACTTTCGAAGTTGAAAATATGAAGGTTATCGTTCAACCTGTGTCACACGCAACAATTTTGCAATAATCGCTTTAAAATTGAAGCAATTGGTATATATCTATTATCACTCAAAGCCTGCTTTTTTCGATCAAAATTGGATAAAGGTCAAGTCCAAGGTAATCGAAAAACCTCAAAATGTTACCTGTTTCTCAACTTCGTAAAAAAAGTGTCTTATCTACACAAACGATAGCTCATTTTTTTCTATGCATTTTCCATAACCTTTGAAGATAAGTGTCATCTAGGTTGTGTCAGTCTGTCAGTATGCCCGTCTGTTCGTCAACTGTTGTCAGCTTTGCCTGCTAGCTTGTTCTTTTGTCTGACACTGAAAGCCATATACAATCGATAGAAACCGAGCATATGTTCTGCCCGTCCGTCTGTTTTATTTCAACTTCCGGCAAGCACTCGGCCTCTAGTCATCTAGATTAATCTATGAATAATGAACGTTTAACTTGTATAAATCAAATAAATCAAACTATAGGTTGAATATGGTCAAGAATCTGATTCTTGACCGGTATTAACTGCAGCCTTGACCTTCCATCCAACACGCGTTTTTTTTTTTTATAGAAAAAGTATATTGTATTTTATACATAATCTTACAATATGCCAGGATCTCATTTGCAATGGTATAATCCATCTACTGGTGAACACCACAATACTGCACAATACACTTTTGCTTGCTTTACTGTGCAATAGCTGGTACACACGCGATGTCTCCTCGGCGTCACAGTTCGACCATTATCTTATAACGAGTATTTTAGTTAATTTACACCATCCTCAGGGAATATTTCACACAACCATCAAGATCGAAGCGTTCCAATTTGCATATATGTCTGAAAACATGTAATCTAAAATGCGTATTCTTTTATATTTTTTATTAAGCAGTTACAGGTAATTTTTAACAAAGTATCATGGGTAAATTTGTCATTTTGTTTAATTAAAGAGAACTAAGAAGAAGGAAGGAAAATTTATATACAATATAAATAAGCCAGGAGATATTTGTGTGCAATTCAAGATACGATTACAGCTGAATACATACACTATTTGCCAGAGGCAGGATGTATCCGTTTTCTTTTAAACTTTTGCTTCAGATCTTGAAATCTTCAGACAAACAATAAACCCTTTATTTATATATAACAGATTAAACAGAGGATATTTTCTTTATCCGAAATATGCATTTATCAATGAGCTTTTTCATTTGTAATTTAATACTCATTTTAAGCTAAATACACCTAGAGAGTTTGACGAAACGTAGGCATTAAAATAAGCAACAACGGCGTTAAAATATTCGCCTTAATCTTTCAAGAAAATGATAGGCAGGTGCTGTTAGATTATTATGGACAGTGTTGAATTTATGTTTAAGTATTTCAAGTTGGTGAATCGCGTTGATGTATTTTGTTCTACTCATCACCCATGGACAATTGGTTTGTTATTCAAAAATCTTAAATTTACCTCAGGGTGTGCCTAAAATTAGCGAAATCCATTTCAGTTTACGAAAGTACCCACCGGAGAGAAAGACAAGGTTCCACACCCGCTCTCAAGTCCGTCAAATCCGGCCTTATATTACTCCCTGCCCTCTAACAGGCTCCATGAACTTTTGAACTCTACAATACACGGCTATTTATATCCCATATTCGCAACACACCTATTACATCAGATAATCCAGGGTACTGTTGCCCCTTTTGAACCTTCCTTAAAAGCCTCGGTCACAACTGGGATACGATCGCCGTAGGGCGGGTGTTTTTGGCTATACTGTGCGGTTGACGTACGGCAACCGTGCGTTTTTTAAAGGCCCCAAGCAGGCAGCCACCTACGGGCTCCGTATGGGCACCGTACAGTAGACGTACGGATGTGGTAGGATGCCCGTGCGATTTTAACGTCTACTCGGCTACCCGTGAGATGCTAGGCGTACCTGCGGCTGTCGTAAGGGGTCTTTGCGGCTTCCACAAGGTTAGCTTGCTGCGTCCGCAGGGTTAGCTTACTTTACCGTGCGAATGCCGTGAGAATGAGGAAGACACCTTACCGTTCCCTCACGTCGGCCGCATAAGTTTTCCTGCGGTGATCTACGGTGCGCGGTGACCGCAGCGGGTTCTGACCGAGGCTTAAGTATCCCTGCTGTAAAAAAAAAAAAAAACGTATGGTACTCTACGGTATGCGGAAACCGCAGCGAGTTGGGACCGAGGCTTTAGTTAACCGCTGAGACCCAATCTTTTGATTTCATATGTCGTCAGTGAACTTCAAAAGGTGTAGACCTCCCCAGGTATCTTTGGAATGACACCTTATAAAAATTGTTGACCTATAAGTTACCTTTTTTAATAATAATATCCAGAAATAAAAAAAAACACCCCACACAGAACAGATTTCTGTTCATGAATACCTGTGTTGTTTTGTTGTATTTTAGTCAGTTACTGACACTTTATTTGACTTGTCTGAAGGGGGTACCTATGAATTTTCTATGGTACAATTTTTTTTTGTTGGATTTGTGAGAGTAGGGGTCCACTGACACTTTTGAGTTGGGTTGGCCTTACGGCGAACTTGGGCAACATTTGTAATATGCAAACTAGGGCCGCCATTGACGAAAATTCTATTCTCCTCGATATCTCAAGAACTAGCCATGATAATTGGTCGAATATTATGTCTGAGCCCTAGGTTTTTATGGTCAGAGATTCAAATGAAACCATAAAAGCTACGGTTTATTCAGTTTTTTTTTTATTTTATTATGCAAATTATGGCCGCCGTTGATAAAAATCTTCTTCCTTCGATATCTCCAAAACTAATCAAGATAATTGGTCGAACATGGTGTCTACACCCAGGTTTTACAAGGTCACCGTGAGGATAACCCAACTCAAAGGTGCATGTAAGTGAGCCCCTACCATCAAACATCCATAAAAATCTTGTACTTTAGAATGATGTTCGCTATGAAATATATATTTAGGTGGCAACTCGACTACTTTATTAAACTACTAACACAAGAAATACATTTTCTTATGCGTATGGAGGAGGACTGTTTGACACAGTTGGAAGCCAATATATGCAGACAAGGGATACAGCTCGACACTTAGATTGTCAATCCGCACTTTATTAGATTGTATATTGTACGAACTCTATTTAAGAAATGTCAGTATTGAAGAAATATGAGAATGCAATGATTACATGCCAGAAAACACGGCAGGTTGAAGAAATCTGCAAAACCGGACGTTTATCCGTGGATGAAAGGTGTAAAATCTCTCTAAATCATCATGCAAGTTATTTGATTCAGAGACCAAGATGTAATGCTAGCTGTCCGAAAAGCAACAATTTGATGTTTGCAATAATGAATTGCGAAATATAAATTTCAACTATCATTTTAACAAAATGAATGTAGATATGACTTGCAAAGCAAAAATTGCAATTATCGCTAATAAAAAGGGAGGTTCTGCATGTCGATATGATCGGCGGATCAAGAATAGCAATTATCACTTATTTCATGCCAATAATGCTTTATCTTTAAATGTCTTTGTATATATGATACCAGAAATTCTTTAGGAGACATTCCATGCCTCACTCAGTCAATGCCAATCACGTGATTCGGCTGATACACAAAGTCGCTTGTCGGTTTATCATAGTCTGAATGTGATATCAGCCAATACGCTATTTTTGATTTGCGTTTCTCTTTCTCTCTGTCTGTCTGTCTCTGTCTGTCTGTCTCTGTCTCTCTCTCTCTCTCTCTCTCTCTCTCTCTCTATATATATATATATATATATATTTATACATAAACGACATGTCGTATAGAATTAAGTTAACTGTAGAATATGTACATTTATGGCCAGGGTGATGAAGTATGTATAATTCCACTGAACCCTGACTTTATTACTCTTGTTGAGATAAAATGTTGAAACAGACTTTTTTTACCAAATATATTTATTCGCATAAAACATTTACAGTTTGTTCATATACAGTGTGGAAATATACCGAGATATCGACACTCCTTGTTGTGTAACAATATTGAGACAGCTATTTAATATTTTTTTTTTATTCACGTACTATATTTACATTTTTTGATGCAACATAGAAATATAACCTGATATTTATACTCTTGTTCAGAAAAAAAAATATTGAGATAAACTTGGGTAATAAAATTTATTTACTGGTATTCGCATAAAGTATTTACAGTTTGACGATTGTAACATATGTAAGTTACAAGTCTTTTATGTAGTATATCAAACATCATTTTTGCTCACACACACACACATATATATCTATATATATATATATATATATATATATATATATATATATATATATATATTATTAAAGTAATTATTGTGCATTCACAGTATTACAATTTTAGACAAATGCGTATTGATATTTATAGGTCAAACTACCAGTAAACCGTTGTCGATAATAATTGTTCTGGTATGGCACATTTAAAGCGACTATCAACAGTCGATAAAACTATCATATTTCCCGATATATTCCAGGTCAGCAAAGCGACAAGCATGAATTAAGAGTCTCCTCGAGTTGAAGCGTCATTTGGCGGCATTACCGGTTGGATTAGTGGAACCGTGCTGATGTATTAAGCCGTATGCCTGGAGGCTGACAAACACGGCGCCATAGTGACAAGATCCGTCTTATCAACACAGGTATTTGGTGATCAACAGATCTTTAAATTCTGATCGCTCATGGTACTGGGGTCAACAGGTACACATTTTCACATGGGCGCTTTGGTGTGTCTAATCAGCTGATAAGAGGTGGCTCAAATAATTATACACGTAATAACGGAAGCTTGGCATTCTCGTGAGTGGGACCGACGTGGTTTCAGTAAACACTCTCGCATGCAGCGTTCAATACACGAACCGCCTCGATTAAAGTAAACTGTGTGTACATGTATAATTTTATTGAACCCCGGCCGACGTCGCTAAGATCACATATGCACACTCGTCGTTACACAAACACGACTCCTGTTTGTCGTACGGGCAAATATATAATACAAAGATGTTTCGTGTACACAAGCGACGCCAGGACATACACAAGCATTCAGTTGCTAAACATGGCGGATACCGGGATTGAGATATGCCCGTAATACACTGGATTAAACCGTTAGATCTTGAGAGAAAATATCCGTTTATTGATGTATTTACGCCAAGGAATGGCCATATGTGACATCGGCTGAGACGGAAACTCGCCGCGCCTTAGGACGGGGTCTTTACGGTAAGAGAAAATGTCGTCTGCTCAAGCTGCAGCACATGAATACCGAAAGTTGCCTAAAACACAATACCCATGCACTATTGGCAACGGCTTATTCACCGTTGGATTCACATGTTCTTGGCTTAAGGGTTGTTAGTGTATTTGGATACTCTATATATTACTCTCACAAGTGCTACAAGACTTACTGACTGGTCAATAAGCCCGTAACGAGTGGATTTGGGGCCCCTGCAGGTTTGTAAAAACATTTATGATGAGTCACTCGGATAAAACGACTCGACAACCAAGCGATTACTATAAATAATCCTCCAATAATATTTAATCAGCCTCTCATTCTTTTAGGGATTTTATTTTCAACAGGCAGGCAAAATAGTAATGAATTGTAATGCAGTATTTTGAATTATTTATTATTAATCAGAGATTGTTTCAAGCAGGGTTCGACACTATATACACGTTCCCCCCTCAGAATACACAGGGGTTTTTATCATGCACCATGCAGGCCATGAATATTAAACAATATATTAATGTAATATAATATATAAGCAAGGTATGAAAGAATAATATATATATATATATATATACACTTTTATTCGTTCTCAGATATAACCATATCCTTGTGACAGTCGAGATTGAAATCCAGAAATATTAAATTCTACTGCAAAGCTTTGAACTTCAGTATTCTTGTAATGTTTTGTTTTTAATATTCAATTTGCACAAGTGAAACAGTTGCCTCAGTAAAAACGGAAATTGAGAATGGATGACAAACAAGAACTCGGTTAATACATTTTATTTTAATAATTCGTGTGGAATGCATGATAAAATTTCTAATTTATATCATGACAGATTCAGAAATAATATCCCTCCTGGGATACACCTTTTTCTTACTAAAATTTAAAAATTAAAGAATACAATAAAAAACTTTTAATGTGACACTTTTTTACTTTTTGAAAGTTGTTATTATACTATTACTTTCACTCGCAGATATTAAGTTCCTGGAATTAGAAATAAAACTCGGAATAGAGAAAGCAAGATACTAGTAATTGGAATCTGGTTGATCTCGTTACAGTAACACAATACAGCATGGGGTCGTCCCTTGCATGTAATCTCATTTTTGGGGGGTAGGGAAATAGACCAGTACCGTACATCCCTTTTTGGGTAAATGTGGTAGTGTAGCAAATTATGTTTTGCTCTAGGTGTGTGTGTGTGATATTTATTAAAAATTACATTACAATATCTTCCAGGGTTACCTGTTTCTCAATAAAAATTTGTTTTCATAAGGGCCTTGTAACACATAGGAATTGCACTGAATTGCAAAGTCTTTAAGGGTCATTTATAACTACATTAGCTATAAAAAAATGACAGTATACAATCAGGAAATATTCAGCAAAGCTATAAAAAATGACAGTTTGCAATCAGGGGATATTAAGCAAAACAGCAGTGACATAATCACAGCTAAAATCGACGTACAAGTGCTTAATATATGAACAATTGATTAAAAAACATAAAACATAGCACCGTGGCGTTAAAAAAAGGCGTAACTTAAGGGTATATAAGTACGTAAAGGTTTAGATTAAATGCTTATAAATACGATAACAGGAAAAAGAGATGCCGCATGGTTATTGGTCTTAATTTAGTGTACAAGTAGAAAATATGTGAAAAAAACCGGTATCCTATATTAGTAGAGTACGCAAGAAAATAAGAGCCCGCTGCCCTTTTATACTCTTTTGTACACTTGTTGACTGAGTAACCAGAAGACTGCATGTTTCTCAATACACACAGTTTCTGTGTACTGAATAGATATGAGGGGCGAGTCAATTGATAAAGTTATAGGTTAAGATCAATGTAAGGTACAAATATCGTTTTTTTTCATGTTCAATATAATTTTTTTTTGTTTTATACACATAATGATTCTTAAGAATGTTTATTTTTAAAATGAATAAGTTAAAGGTGACATTTTACCTAGATGTCCTAAAATGGTTATAATTAAATGTAATCGATACATTTATAAGTGCCGGCAGAATAACCAGTCTCGTGTGAAGCAAAGACAAACATGTAAAAAAATACCAGATAACGCTTACCTGGAGCAATATTATATACTAGTATCAAATACAGACCGATGCAATATAAAAAGTTTATATTTTTGTTCAGGCCGTTATTGTTACTCGTAGTTTCACACTTGATGTTATAAACCTGATTAAAAAAGCGGGCATTTATGAAAAAAAAAACACGGTAAACAAGCCAGGAACGACAACACGGCCCCATTTGTAGAAAGGCGAATAGTGTGAGATGCCGGTTGAGTGGAGATCCACTTTATGAGCAATCTAATAGTCCCAAGATTATATCTACATTAAAATGTTAGATCTGTGACGCGAGTGGTGATTCAAGTACGCAATTTGGTTCATGCTTTGGGATCCGGCTTCATGTGTGGGGCTTCATGAGTAAAGTACATTTATTGTGATTAACCCCGCTAGTGCTGTGTTATTTGCAGCTTTTGTGACAGCCCATTGAGCACGATCCAGTATATAAAAGACCAGTCCTCTCACTTGACACCACACGATTCCCTTGTAAATAATTGCTAACTCCCGCTGCAGCACCTGCTTGCTTGGTATGGCATAGGTCAAGCGGGAAAAGAAATTGAACTGTTATACTGTGGTAATAAGCATTTATAATTTTAAATCATTTGCGTATGTAGGTAACAGGCATGTTCCTTAATTAGCTACTCAGTGGATGATTTTTTTTCCATGCTGCTGGAATAATCATTTATCAAAGAGGTTTACATGGGCAAACGGTGCGCACTGCAGTACAGAACAAATATTAGCCATATATATTATGTTATTTTCTTATCGATTGTGAGTGTTTTTATATGTTCTTAATAGTCTGTGTAGAAACTGGTTGGATGTAAACAACCGATTACATGATGATTAGTTTTACAAAGGCACCCTTTGCCAGTGTGTATATATCAACGATAGGGCAGTGTGTTTGTTAAAGCTGACAGTTAGCGTCTGTAGCTACACACCTCAAACGGGAGATATCTCAGCTTTCCATAATGGGTAAGAGTACACCTTTATTTATCTAAGTCTATTTTAGCTCTAGTCAGGGCTCCATTTAAAAAACGATTACAGGTATTGGACGATTAACAAGCATTAAGTTTATATAAGTTGGTACCGATGTTCCAAATGAGACTGACTGTATTTATATGCTTTGCAGATCATTTGTGATAAACTGTTTTTATATTTTCAATGTAGTCCAAGTATATAATAACAAGATTCCTGTGTAAAGTTGCTGAGTATATAACTGGTATACATGGAATGTATGGAAAGTAAAATCCGGTGCTTACATGCAGTGTAACAAAATATTTCAGGAGGGGAGAATTTGACAAATATTGTCTTTGCTTTGGCAAAATTTGATAATGTATGCGATCAGGAAACGAAGTGTGTTGACGTGTGTAGGTGTGCAAAAATTGAAATGGGCAGGAAGTTATATGTGTACATCGGTTGTCAATTCGGTTATTTGTGGGATTGCACATCGTACCAAGAGACATCTCATGTAAATTCTACAGTATGACCTGGTATGGTATAAGAAGATAATATAAGAAATATTGAAAATTAATCATTATTAAATAATTAATGAATACAAAATTATTAAATTTTACGAAAGAAGAACAACTTTGTTTAATTTGTGTTGTCAAAAGCAACGGAAAGGGCAATAAAATGGATCCAAAACTAAGGCTATATGCACAGTAAATTTTGTATAAAACGTAAATGACCAAAATGCTTGTCATTTAAAACGTATGGCGACAACTCAAAGTAATATCCTTATTTTTATTCTTTATCTTGAAGCTGAGAAAACCAGAGGTCAGCGACCAATATGGACGACTACGGAGACGATAATTACTGGAATCCTATGCAGGAGTACTTGTTAGGAAACCACAAAAGAAAACCAACCGATGGCGTCAAAGAAAATGAGCAAGCTACGTCATCAGCCAAATCAAACCGCAGCAAGCAAAGAGAGACCGTAGCTTCGGCACACAACAGCGACCCCAGATCTGCAGCCTCGGGGCACAGTATTCCGAGAAATGACAGGAGACATGAGAACACGCCAGTCAGTAATGTAAAAACAGATTCACCGAAACATTCGTCGGGTAAGGCATCTGGCAGGAGTACGGGAGGTAGACTTGTGACTAATAGTGGGTCGCGACATAGCTCAAGTAAAAAGGTGTTTGGTAATGTTTCTGGAGACACAGATCCGAAGTGGCACCAATATGATCAAAATGCTCCCACACCAGTTAAAGACAATTACGTTAAAGAAAGTGAAAAGGGGGATACGGGTCCACCCCAGTCGGTTGCTGATGCTGCAGCATCTTCTGTGATGGGGAGAATCAACAGAATCGAGGATGAAAACGAACAGCTACTTGCGGATAACAAAAGGTTGATTGAGAGTCTAAGGAAACTGGATACGGATACAACCCAGTTTAATGAGAGGGTTAAGTACGCGGAAGACACAATGCAGAAAACCATGACGGAAAATGAACGTTTGAAATCTGAAAACGAAGACTTAACCAGACAAATTCACAAACTGAAGGAAGATAATGATAAACTTAGAAAGTCTTCCTCGGACTCAAGTTCTGCGCTTCAGTCTCGGCTGAATGATTTTGAATCCGAGCGAGAGACAATTGAGAAGCGGATGAACGACGCTAACGAATCTATACAGTATCTAACCAAAGAGGTGGAAACTCTAACAGAGATGAAAAACCAACTTGAAAGTCAACTGCTTGACGTGTCCAGCGACAGAATGACTGCTGAAAACCAGTTGGACAGCCAAGTAGCGGGTTACGAATCCCAGCTTAATGAACTCCGAGAACAAAACGAGCAGACGAAAATTGATTTGGAGGAAACTGAGAAGGAGAATGAAAAGCTTCTTGAAAATCTCGAAAAGATCCGAGCAGAAAATGACAGAATTGCTGCTCAGAATCTCGAAAATGAGGATGTGGTTGATGGGCTGCGTCGACAGTTGGATCAAGAAAGAGATCGTTTCAAAGAGGCTGACCAAGAGAGGACCCAACTCATGCGGGAACTCTCTGATGTCAAAGGTCGTCTTGATGATCTCCAAAAATCGTCTTCCAGTCGGTCCGAAGATATGAAACTTGAAAAGGGAAAGCTTGAAGACGATCTCAGTGAGATGCAAAACAGGTTGAAATCTTACAAGGAGTTGGAGGCTGAGCTACAGAAGAAACTGAGAGATAGGAACAGGGAAATTGCTGATTTGGAATCCGAGTTGGGTAAAGTTAAAGAACGGTTAGAGCGTAAGGAGAAGGAAGAGTGTAAGAAATGTGAGACCTACAAAAAGGAAATTAGGCGACAAGAGAGGAAAATTACGGATCTCAAGGAATGTGTGGAAACCCTCAGACTCAGTGGTACTTCCGTGTCGGACTTGTCAAAACAAAAGCAGGAGTACATTGAAGAACTACAGAGGGAGGTTGTGGAACTGAGAAAAACAAATCTGAATCAGCTTGAAGAAGTGGCCAAATTGAAAGGTAATAATATTACCCGTGAGGTTGTTGATATCCAACTGGATGAAATAAAAGGATCTCATAAACGTTTAATCGAAGAAAACAGGAGACTTAAAGCATCAGTGGCGCAAAAAAATATGGAGGATACTAATAAAAAGAGTGAGATGAAAAATGTAACAGCTAAATATGAAGATGCGCTAGTGCGGTTGAATAAGGCACAGACAAGGATTACTAAACTTGAGGCGATGCTAGATGATATTTACGATAATGAGGAGTTTCAGAATTTCATTAAAAGAGACGATGATAGTACGAGACAAAGTGTGACGTTACTTCCGGATATTGCTATATCGAATACACCGAGGTATTCAACCACTCCCAGAACATGGCGAAAGAGTGAAGTTTCCACAGCGAGGCTGGAAGAGCAATATACTCAGCGGAAGCGGAAACGCTGACTCGGAATCCAATAGGTCATTCAGGGTATCATTTACAAAACGTAAAAAGAGAATTTGTAATAATTAGGATATATGCATAACAAATAGGTATGTGAAAATTACTCATTTTTAGGAACTGAGTAAAATATGTTTAAAATAGAAAAATGAATGCATTAATCGCAAAAGTAGCAATCCTCCAACAAATGATTGAATTTTAGAGTTAATATGCGAATCAGGGTTATATATGGCAACCTGTATTATTATCAAAGCTTGATATTTCTCAACTGTCGGCTTTTTTCGCAGCCAATATTTCTAATTTCGATAGTCGGTGAGAAATGTTGTCTTTGGCGATAAATACGTGTGGTTCAATTCAGGAGAAACTTTCGCATATAGATATTGCAATGATTTCTGCATAATATAACAACTGATTCTTAAGGTGCATGCTCTTGACTTAATTCCGTAAAGGAATTAACTGAGAGCATGGAATGAAAGTGTCATTGTGTAATAGACTTTGATTATATGAATGACTATGACTCCATAATGATGTTAAATATATTGTTTATGCGATGCGTGTTATGGATTGAAAGTTTCAATGTTTACAATAAGGTTTGATGGAATGGTTATAGCAAAGAATATATTTTAATGATCGTATACTTCAACTTTTTCAAAAGGGTATATACACTGGCCTTGCATATTATTGGATGATGGTATGATATTGAAGGTATACCTATTATGACTGAGAAGCCAAATTCAATTGTCTTCCATGTCGTATTACAAGGGTATCACGTGAAGAGTATTTTTCGAATGCTAGTTGATGCCCTAATGCTCCTTGTTAAAACGAAACGAGGCTCCCTTAATGATCATGTGTACATCTCGATCTTCTTGCGGAATACAATATTCCCTTGGTAGCGGGATAAATCCCCTCAGGGAATGTAATATTCCATAGAAAACAAACGCTCAACACTGATCAATTTACGCGAAAACAAACCCGGTAGCTCGGTCTCCTGCCCATTGGCAGTCTGCAGACAGATCACATTTTCGCTTCTTTTAATATCCTATGCATTGCTTTAAATAGAGAAAGCGAAAACGTGAGGACATTACAAAGCATTGGCCCATTCAGACTTTGAATGGTTACCCCTAACAACCGTTGCTCTGCATGATAAATGTAAAAAGGTGCATTGATCGATATACAAGTAGCACTAATTAGTATGGCGCTGGTGAATCTTCAATGTGACTGTGCGGTCCAACAGCAGAGAGGGCTACTTCCTTCATTACACAACCTTAATATTCATTACCAGTTGGTTTGTCGATGGTATATGAAAAAAAAAAAGTTATTGATTAGGCCAACATATGGAAAAAAAGAAATCTGCATTCTGAGGATTCTGTGCGTGTGTGAGGGGAGGGTGGCTATTGTGGGATGCTCTCCGATTTGCATTCACTTGTTCGGTCCATTTTCCCAGGTTATTCTTGCATAAGTAATTTTACATATGTGGCTACTCCTTGGTGGCATTACTGAAACCGGATCATGATCCAGATAAGCTTCAAAATTTAATCGCTGCCTCATTGCCCTGAAAATTTCATGAGAATCCGTTCTTGATTGTGTGAGTTATGTTGTGAACAAACACACACACCCAAACAGGAATGAACGCATACCCTACTGGCGGAGATAATAATTAATATGCTGTCCAAACTGTCATGTCAGAATTATGTTTTTATTCGTTTGTACTCATCACATTAATTTTGCCAGTATACACCATACATGCATGGATTCGTGATATTTTAATACTCAACCTAACAAAAAAAACTTTGTATCAGGTTATGTAAAGTAAGCATTCCACAGTGACAGTTACTGAAGGGGGTACATAGTTCATTGGCCATATAACAGATGCCGCTAGTGGAAAGTCAGCGCAAATAGACGTTTACAACATGCGGTTTTTATGTCTGTTTACGGTAGAGAACCGTCACAAACCGCAATGAGCGGAGGTGCATTTTCTAAGGCCCAGATCTCTTTTCTAAAGTCACGGCTTTCTGCATTTCATTTTGCGGGTAGGAATGGGTAAATGTTTTTCAGGGCTTCCATTCTATTGATAATGTGATAACAGCAAGTTGATGAAGTAAGGTGCTATGACATTCTTACTTATAATCGAACGCTTTTTGTACCTTGCTTATTATATATATAATATATGGGAAGTAAAAATATATATACTTATTTTGGAATTGTGTTGTGTTTTCTCTTCAAAGACATGCATGCACACACTGTACACAGTCGCCCACTAGCGTTGAACTAGAAAATTACGTATATACTCTCTTGTAAAGAGCGTAAAAATATGCAACTAGTTCGTGTTCAGTATAGTCCATATATAACCGGTGATGCTTCGATTGCACTAAGTTGCAACCAATTAAATCGATCTTTCATCGATATGATTGATTCATTGGAAAAAACACTAGTAAATCATATGCAAACAAAAAGAATCTAAGTTTTTTTTCTCATAAATAAAACATGATATAGTTAACATTTACAAGTAATCAATCGACTCTAGACTGTACTCTCAGAAGCTGCAGTTTCATTATCACACATACTTTTATTCTTTTCTATACGTGGTCCCTCCCAAATGATATGTACCTTAGCGTCATCCTCAGTCCAGTCCTGACCCTGGACCTTAGACCTCATTCAACGAACGACATGCATAAGCAGAAGGAATGTTATAAGGTCAGTGCAAAAGGAGTGAAAATCTACAGTGGCTGATTTAGGACCAAAAAAATATTTATCTTGAGATCTCGCAAAAAAAAATAGGAAGCAAAGAAAAATATATATCTTGCTTAAAATATTTGAGGAATAAAATATACATATATATATATATATATATATATATATATTGCAAAAAAAATTAGGAAGCAAAAAAAAAAATATATATATATATATATATATATATATATATATTTATATATATATATATATATATATATATATATATATATACATATCGAGATCTCGAGATTTCATCATGATTTTCCTTCGGCAAAATGCTCTGCTTTGGTCAGACACAATTCACCTGCCTTATTTATAGAATTTTGGTGATACCGGCAAACTCTGCATATTCATATTAAAGAAGTAAAGGTAATCCTTGCTGGGGAAAGGTTCTTAATAACGCCATTTTGACAAATAAACATTTTATCTACAGGCTACTTGTACACAAGGTACTTGAGCCAGTGTTAATATAGATAAAAACATGTAACCGAGTTATTGAAGATCCCTAGCTGAGGTTCGTTAGAGCATGTGAAGCAATGTAATATTTGTCATTTACAAAACTTTGTACTCCCTGAATTGAAGCCAGATGTTTCTGCCGGAAATCGTTCTATTACGATCGGTGGCAATTTTTGCACCCCCACCCCCACCCCGACCCATGTTGTAAACACGTGGATATGGACAAAGACACCGCCTTTACCCCATAGGATTGGCTCATTTTTATGAAAGGTTTAATAGATTATGTTTACCTAGATTATTTCTATGATTACCTTCATTTCTTTAATATTTATATGCAGAGTTAGCCGGTAGCACAAAAATTCTATAAGGCAGGAAAATAGAGACTTTAAGAACAAAGCAAAGCATTATATATATATTGCTTCTTAATTTTTTTGCAAGATATTTTTTTTTTTGGCTTCTTAAAATTTTGTTTGCAAGATATATATTTTTTGTTTACTTCCTAAATTTTTTTTGCGAGATATTTTATTTTTTGCTTCCTTAATTTGTTTTTTTGCGAGATATATATTTTTTCTGTCCTAAATCAGCCACCGTAGAAAATCACGTGGGTCTGAGAAAAAATTGTTTGCCTCTTTCACAGGCTCAATGGAAGGTTGCGGTGCGCCACTGTGTCTAGGTAAGGGACTATAAGTTGTTGTTATTCCCACAGCGACACCAGGTGATCGCTTAAGAACTGATATCATTATATCCTTTCACATCACCCACCACGTTTCGCATTTTCTTCACCTTGTTTACAAGAATCTTAATTTAAATGAATTATAATAAAAGTCCCCAGAACCAGATATGTAGTCAGCGCCTACATGGATTCCCGGATATACTGATAATACGATTCACAACTGAGCTCCATAACACAGAGAATCGACACACACGCCCCTGATACAATTTAATGTGTCCCATGCATCTCTCGGGACAAAGATATTGCCCTACGTCACAACAGTTTATAATAATTCTTATTAAAAATAGTTATAGGGATTATGTCTACAAATTAATGGATTGTTCCTTTTGTATTACCCTCAAAGAAAAAATCAGTTCCTAATTTTTTTTTTTTTTCATATACTTGCTAACAGACGAATCAGCCAGTCAACCAAGGAAACGACAAAATTACCCCACCTGCGGAAGAAACACAACAGAGCGATATATGTCATGAGATGATAGGTCTTTATTCCTTTATGTTTAGATAATTAATTTGTTTAAGAAATTTTACAATAGCTTTGGATGTTCTGGCCCTAATGATTGAGAAAGACAAAAACAGATGGTCACTTTAACGTTATAAACCCTGTAGTCTAAGCAAAAATTATTATCACAAATTACTCATTTTGTATTTCTACTTGCTTCAGGTAATTTTAGACTTTAACTTCCCTCTAAAGTAGTATAAAATAGCAAGGTTAATCAAACCAACCATGATAAACAATCCTAGGCTTGAGCCAAATGTGACTTGACTATCGTTTGCTGTCAGATATTCCTTTCTCCCCGTCATGTCCAATAGCGTCCCACGCATTTGGTCACGTGACCCCATCACCGCACATATATGAAAAATCTGATGACTGTGTCCGAAAATATCAAAAACACCTGGCGTAAACCGTTCGGGTACGTGACTGGTGTAAAAAAATGCGGATAGAAAAGCCATGCAAAACTGCCGAAAATACAGCCAGAGAGCGGTGTTGTTGTGATCTTCTTCCTCAAAAAGCAATATCCGGTAAAGCAGGGTCAGATTCGTGAAGAAATACGGGAGGGTTGAAGCAAACAGTCTCAACACAGTTTTTAGCTTACTGTACTGTAGAAATCTACTTTTGCACATGATCCACATTGGGATTACAGCATTAAAGAATGATATGTACAGAAAAACTGATGCAAATTTTGTCCCGATCAGCGCTCGCGGGAGCAGATAAGCCCTGTATGCGATGGCGCCACCTATGGCGTACATATTTATAGCCCAGTAGTCAACGAAGAAACAAGTATGGCGGGCAGAATCCGAGAGTGCATTTAATACGTGGGCTAGAGCACTGGCAAATGTGAACAATATCAAAGCAAGCATAAAACACAACATAGGCCACGTGTAGGGATCGCGAATATAATTCATATCACGTGATTGGTTGCCTAGCAACCATAGAAAATAGAATCCTGGTAAAAGATGGGTCCACACGTTGAGAGTTTCGTTTGTGAGCTGAAAGCAGCTTCTGATACATTGAGTCACAGAGATGTTCGGCTCCCGGTATCCTGATCGTATGAAGAGTTCCTGGAACGTTACTGGGACCTCATCCACTCGAAGCAGCCGGCAGTGTCTTGAACCCATTGTTTTTGTTTCTTGTATCTCAAAACCTGCAAAAAGTCTGAATGGGATACCATTCCTTAACTAATGGCTGCGGAAAGAGAATAAGCGGAAAGGAATTTTCCTTTTGATGATTTTTAACTAAACAAATATTGATAATGTAGGTGATATTGGTGTCATTTTGAGTTTCAGTATATAAAGCTCGGAGTATTAACCTCAAATGGTTAATGCAAGGAGGCACAGTGAAATGTAACGTGGTCACTTCATATAACTTGCAGATAGTGGCAGGATGACCGTTTTTTGAGGTTTCATTCACTGATAAACTCCTTTATTACTATATTCTGATATATGTTAGTTGTGCGGTCAGAATCGTAAACAAAACAGGATTTTGTTAAATTCACTTATTGGTTAGTAAACGTGATCAAGAAGCTGCAGTATATGATGATATACATATATTATATAGTGCGCGGGTTCTTAAATCATAAATTTCTCATTTGTTTATTTATCTTCCTCCGTGAAAGAACTTTTAAAAAATGTTACGTAACTTTATGATTAAAATTAGTTTACAAGTACAAGTTTGGTTAATTTCATTTGAGACAAGCAGGACCCCATATGTTTACATTTAAATAGCATGAAAATATAATTGTTGAATATCGCACTTTATGACAGGTTAACAGAAATTTATCAAAATAATAAAAAAACAAGCTGCTTTATTAAGGAATTCCTTTGAGGGCCTACCTGTCACCTTTCAGAGTTCTGTGACACGTAACTATTCTGAGATAATAAAATATATATACCATAAATGTTTTAAATATTGAATTCGTGAATCCAAAATGATCGCAACAGCTGCACTGACCTTACCAAGTTGCGTTACTTCTTATCAAATACGTACATTACCTTTGAACTGTTCCAAAACTCTAAGGGAAATTAAGACGGCTCCGAAACAAACTCAGTTCTCTCGACTGTGTTTCATGGTTGAACACTGATGGATTCAACTTTACCAGGATATACTAAAACCATAGTTTGGCTACTCACCTGTACATATACCACTATAAATGGTTAGCGTTAATTACACTTTGATGATCGTAACAACACAGGTGTTCATAAAGAGTTATAAACTGTGGACGGTCAACCAGAATACATGTACCGGACTAAGTATCATAAACCGAGGTCATAGAGCTGAACTATGTACTTCGAGTATTAATTGTTAAGGTCAATAACTAACTCAGATATACCACGATCCTGAGAGCGTTTTTTGTACAGATAAATTACCTAATGATAACCCTGAAGTGATGATCTGTTCTCTATCTAATCATTTTCCTCAGTATCTGATAATCGCGGATAACTTGTAATGGCTTGTGAAAGGCTGGGATCAAATGACAGCTTGTTCTGTGCCTTTTTTACTTGTGTCCAACTGTACTACCGAGATTATCGAAGTGTTCAGCTTTACCAGGATATATCGAGTGAACCCATTTTTGTCGATTTCCTCATCCGCCATATACCGTGCAAAAGGTTCAAAGGACAACGTTCCTCTCTTTTAACATATATTACTTTTGATTTAGAATGTCTGCTTCATTGTCTGTGTCATTCACTCTGTCTGATTCTGCACACTTCTCTTTCTCTCTCTCTCTCTCTCTCTCTTTCTCTCTCTCTCTCTCTCCTTCTCTCTCTCTCTCTCTCTCTCTCTCTCTCTCTCTCTCTCTCTCTCTCTTATTTCTATATCCTGATATCTGCCATCTTTTCTCTGTTCTAATTTTAGCTCCCCTGGTGCATTTACTAGATTCCCCCCTTCTTTCATCTTTCTGTTTTCTAAGAATTCTATTCACAATGAAGGATTTAAATCTGTCCATATTAAAAAATTTCATTCTTCCATTTACCGTGCATGACGCGGTATAGGCATTTATATTGGAACGACTTAGCCTCCTATGTTGTATTTCATTACCAGAGGAAAACTCGCGCTAATCAGTTGTCAGTCGATGGCGAAACTTGTTCCAGCTAGGACTCAAACTACAGCTAATTACCTCTGCGGTGGTGGTTATGTTTACTTCACATCCGTGGTTTGTTGTATGTTGATATGCTTGTCTGTTAGGAAACAAAGAACCTCCTGAACCGTTTTTTACCAAAAAAAACTTGGATGGGTGGAGAAACCCGTTACGTATCTGGAAAGTGGCGGATCAAGCAAGGGAATGTTCGTCCTTGTCGGTATACAGATGAACGATATTCAAGTTTTCATACATGTTTATTGAGATGCAGAGGATGGTTAACACTGACACACACAGAAACCTCCCGCTATATATATATATATATATATATATATATATATATATATATCTATATATAGTTGTGTGTGTGTGTGTATATATATATATAAATATATTGCAAAACCTAGCTTAACGAATATATCAGTTTCGCGACCACCTCAAAATAACGACAATTTGATTACGGTCGATGTTCTTTTTCGCCATGTGTATCAGGCTTCAAAAACGCGACCACCTCGTCGGGGTTTCACTATATATGTATGTATGAAAATATATATATATATATATATATATATATATGTACATATATATTGATATATATATATATACATACATACTTTAATTTCTATATTCGGGTTTACCCATGAGTACCAAGATGCCATTGTACCTGTTTCTCCCTTTATTTCCATCCCGCCTGCTTCCTAACTGAAGAAAAATCTTCTCTGAGATTTAAGCATATGTTAAGACATATCCTTACCTTTATCACCAGCTAGTCTATCATAATACCTCCACCATGTGGGAGTGTAACATTAATCACCTGATTTATTACCTGGGTAGTTCGTTTGTTGCATATTAGCACCAAAAGATTTTAATAGACTTTTGTTAATGATTTAATACAATTTTAATAATGACTATG
Source organism: Sipunculus nudus (assembly GCA_026874595.1). NCBI lineage: Eukaryota > Metazoa > Annelida > Sipuncula > Golfingiida > Sipunculidae > Sipunculus > Sipunculus nudus. The sequence goes on along the minus strand of CM049307.1, from coordinate 57,417,957 downwards.
GTAACACCAAAGGACGAATCCTTTACATTTTAGATCACCATAATACATTTTTAATTGGCAAGATTCCCTACTAATGTGAGATAGCGGAATTTCTTTGTCCTGGCCGAATGTAAGGACCATTCGCTTGTATCAGTAGCTGTATTTGTTCCAGAGCTTAGACACCCGTGATTGTACCATGGAGTTGGTGTATTACACATTCAAGTTTAATTAAGATCGTGGCGAGGGTATGCATGTAAACTCAAACTATATTTTAGGTTCGCCTGTTAATTAGAAAATCTCCGACAGAGGTCTCCCCTTCACGTCTTGATTCGTGTGAGTGATCTGGTATCTTGAGGTCATCCCCGGGGAAGGGAGTTGTGCAGGTTTATACAAATTTAAACCCAAATATTCAAACGATGAACCAAACACAGGGTCACAAAGTCCCGCGAATATACATACAAATGTCAATCGTTTATCAAGTACGTCGTTCATGGAATTAATGGTTTGATCAGTTCTTTCTGAGTGTGGGCCATAGTCACAGGAGTCACAAAAACAACTTCAATACATATAACTTAGCAAAGCAGTGTAGGCTACGATGTAGGCTAAGACAAAATATAAGTTGTGGGTTGATGGTTTTAAACAATAAGGCGAGGCAGACCATGTGGATGAGTTTCATAATAATACCGCTAGGTGTCGAGGTATGTTTTGCTATTTGGTGTTTTGTCTGCTAATATTTACGCAAAATGTCTGACGAAATATTTGAAGAGTCAGGATTAAATCAAAAGAACAGTCCATTATTGACTAAGGAAATTTGGCTCATTTGAGAACCAGGCTGGAAACAGTAAACTGTGTAAATAGGAAAACGGGGACACAGAAAAGTTTAATTGAGATTTTGGCGGAGGTGTCCATGTAGGCTCCGACTGATTCTATAATCTGTTTCACCAGTGAGTGCCCACTGACAATTGCATATATACTTTTAAACCTAAATATTCTCACAAAATCGGACACTAAAGCTCATTATTAAGCAAAGGCCTAATATGAGATGTAAAAATACATAAAAAAAGCAGAATTTATGTTTTTCAAACTTCTGTTTCTTTTTTTATTATTTGACCAAGTGACATTACATTTTTAGGTAAAATTACGACATTTAACAGCCAATCAACAGGTTTTTAAATGTGGTTGGTTGAGCATGTGACCAGTGACCTTGGCCTTCATCAGTTTGGTTGAGATGTTGTAAAAATAGACTGTTTTCTCATATGTTGATTTTAAGGAACTACAAAAACATTTTACAAGGTATGTTTTTTTCTCTGTAGTTAATTACGCCTAAGTCCCATTCATTCATTGCTTGATACTATTTGGAATTAATCTGTCAGTTCAAGAAAATGTTGCCAAATTTCAATGGGCACCCTGCCGTGGAACGGACTATAGGTGTTAACATCATTTTACCCAGGCCAGGATCATGAGACAAATCTACAGACATTTCATGTTCTTGTCCTTATTTCTACGTAGTGATGCAAATTTTATTTAAGGAGATATGTTGTCCATGAGATACCTAATAGTTTTCGTGAAGATATATATGAGGAATATATAAGAGCTCCACGTGACCAATTCAAAGCCCAGGTATATATGGCAATAAGGGTCATAAATAGGTGAAAGAATTCTTTTAGGGTGTATAGTTTCGTTGCACCCTATATCGGAAAGTAAGGGATATAGTTTTGTGAGTCTACGATAGATGGCTCCAAATATTAACGGTATTATAGAAAATAAAAAAGAGAGATAAACGTTTGAAATAAACTTTATTCCTAAACATCAGACACACTTTGAATGATATGTACATGGTATCACAGAAGGTTGACAAATAGCATAATGCACTTTGGTTGAAATACTGCTAATGTAACGATAAAAAGGACAGCAAACACACGCTCACACGTGTAAGCATGAATACTATATGTTCCACAATGTCTATATATAAAAAATCCACATATGTACAGTTGTACGTCTAAAGACATATGTGCCCTTTGGACAAGCATGTATAATATAATTACAGGAATTTGTATGAAAATGCATTGTGCGATTAAATGTCAGGGGCGGGTCCAGGTTTTGGGGAGGGGTTTGACGTTTACACAAGGGGACTTATACCCTACTGAAAGAGATCTACAACTCTATTAAGTGGAGAGGGTTAACCCTGGTTCTGCCCCTGCATGTATATATATGGTGGCACCACATGTAGCAAGTTTGTGCAGATAACCCAAAGACTAATCACGCTGGGTGTTTTAGCATGCGCAGAAGACTTTTCGCATGAGCATGCGCACTCGGCGTAAAAATCGTCTGCGGTGTATGGGTCAAGTAAACAATGATTGCAGGTTTTGTTAAATTAAACATAGATTTTTATTTTATCGTTGGTGTATGACAAATACTATATTTTCTTGTAGATCTAACGGGCCCGAACACCTAATGTCAATCATCGTTAACGGATGTCGCGAGTGCGAAGGAATCGTCTATATTGCGTGCGCACATTGTATATGTCCGCATTACGCGTGGTCCATATTACTGAAAATGCAGGACTGACACAGCAGTTTATTTCTTAAATTAGAAGCATGTCCATTATCGGTGAAACGCACACGTTATCAGATGATATGGGTCGTGCAAATTGATTGATTGTGCGTTCTTATATCCGGGACATATAATCTGTGGGGGGTATATCTCAGCGCGTGGCGCCACTTTGCAAAAAAATGAAGGGGCGGTGTGGGGCGCTGCTACCCCACAAAGGAATGCTTGTCTGTATCACAACTTAGTACATCAGTATATGGGAGGGACCTTCAAATAGAAGCGACATTTGACTAATTTGAAGTTGATGAAGCCCTGTAATGCAGACCCACGCGGTCTGAGATCTTTAACGAAAACTTGCCACTCACTTTAAGTGGATTCCCGGGCAAACACAAATATTTGACTCACTTTAATGTAGGTTAATAGTCCATGGCAACGTGTAATATTAAAGTTGTGATCCTTGGGGGACAGTAACACAGTTTTCATGTAAATGTTAAAAGTGTAATGAGAATATTATCGTGTTTGTGATTTTTTTTGCTAGTGAACGACAAAACACTAACATCAAACTTTTTTTCAGTTGTATGTTGCAAAACCGGTTTCTATATCCTTTCTGGTTTAACTTTAATTTGTTTTTATTGGACTATTGCAAACTTACTGGCCAATATTTATCGAAGACTTGAGGTGACTTGTTAATAGTGCAATAGTCGCCACGATAGTATTTGTGCAAATGATAATGAAATTAATGCATGTGATTGTCAGATCTTTGAATCACAAAATTTGGCACACAAACGGTTTATACATATACGAAATAGTTAAATACTGAGTAACGATGTTAGGATTCAGAATCCTAAATACTGACTGGTATATCAAGCCACGGATTTTTCCTGTTTCCATGTTTGAGATGTCTCCTTGGGACCTAAAATATTATTCAGTGACGCTTTTTGTGACGTTATATCCTGTTCGCGGATTGGCGTCGTCGTGTATCGCAGCTTAGGTTCAGTGGTCAAGTTTGGAGGAGAGCTTGACTTCGGTGGTGGGCTACGTGGGCCGGACAGTCCCGACCTAGGCCGATCGCTTCGGTTCGTGCGTGGTCGGAAGGCATCGGTGGTCACCGCTGGTGGCTTATAGATTTCTGGAAAAGAATGAGAATAACTTTATCGTACAAAAAACTACTATCAGTTTCCCATTATTGAAACAGGTTTCATTGGTGAAATTTTGAATTATTATTAATTTACTGTATAAAACATATATTCCAGTGTATATATAATATAATTTTGTTAGAATGAAGATATCCAACAAAAAGGCTTAATTTCCGATGAGTGGTGAACAATATGTAAATAAATTTTGATTGAGTACATATTATACAAGTAAGTATTGCCACGAACTATGTCAGTATGACGCAAAGGAACTTTACAAAGCAGATTGGAGTAACGGGCCTTTGGAAGCATCATCTTGCAACTAGAGGGCACATACTAGAGCGCATCGATCCGACAAGACAAAACATCCCCTTAATTAATTCATATCCGAAACAAAATCTAATAGGTTTTTCCCTTTTTAGCCTTTTTCCAGTCCTCCACAAGGTTTCATGGAAATCACAAAAACGAATAAACGGGATTGAACTCATAAACTCCTTGGCTGAGGTAAAAATTCAAGTAGGCTCGATTTAAGTCACTTCCAGTCCACCATGGGAGAAATGTGTGTTAAAAATAAGAGGAACGTTCGAATACCTGTTTAACTAAGGTATATACCTTAATTTATACGATTTGAATCAAGACAGTAAACATTCTGTATATGATTATTATGATTTTTTTGGGAATTATAATTCATAAATCACGTACCATCTTCTGAAGTATCGATGTTAGTGGTGATGTTCGCACTAGTTGGTTTTGGTGGCGTCGGCATTCGAGGCTCCATGAAGGGGGAGCGACGCAAAGCAAACGCATCGTCACGTGGCTGAGGCGAGCCATCTAGCGTCAACCTAGAATGTACACACACATCGCAGATTAAACATAATGTTTAAATAACCCTTTCCACTCCTCTACATCTAAAAATATATAGACCTGTTTTAAGTATCACAGTAAAACCTCGCCTAACGAACACCTCGGTCTAGGACCACATCACAGTTATGACCCCTTGTCATGGTCCCAATTATTTTTGCTCTTTTTATCAAACCTCGCTTAGACGACCACCTAGAAAATGTGTTCTACTAAATATGTGCTTATGTGTACATAAATACGCTTATAATGCAAACACCCTGTAACATAACCACTACAAAATCTGATCTTGTTTGCAACCTAGTCAGGTCAAAAGTTTATTTGATTATGCTGAGCTAGGATCAAAGATATGTGGTAGAAAAAAGAGAGTTTACTGTATGTGTAACAATGACATTATTTGCAAAATGATATCTATAAAATATATACAAATATACAAATCGTATATGACCTTTTGTATTTTCATAAAACGTAAAATTAAGAAGATTTGTTAATACACAATGAAGTGTTGAAAAGGCTTGTATTTGTTTTAAAATAATAAAGTAAATTGATATATTTATGTTTGTGTTATATCCGTATTCTCTTATATAGTTTTATTAGGTTTTTTTCAATACTGGTCGTTGTATGCATGGTGCGAAAGCGCCTCTCTGCTTTCATAAGTGATTGCAATTAAAACAACAGATGCAGGATTAAAAATAATAACAATTCACATAAACTACAAAAGATATTTTTTCATGAAAATGTCAATCACACACAAAACATATGTCCTTAAAACCAAGCCTAGAGCTGTGTTAAAGATATTTGTTCAGGGCTTTTGCGGTGGGTTTGTCCAGGGGCAGCCGTGTTATTGATGCGCAAGATGTACTTAAAACTCCACGTGCTAAGCTCTCCTAACGGGACGTTCCCATAGCAATGGAGATTTCTCTTTAAAGTGTCGTCTCAGTTGACCAGATTTACGTGAGAGATTAATACTAAGAAAACTTTGGATTTTAACTTTTTGCTAGCTGTTCGTGGAGACACCCCGAAACAACTTAAGCTACCAGCCTGGTCGTTTTTCTTGTGTTTGCAGATGCTATTTGCTCTGACAAATACAAGGTCACCGGCCGTAGTGGCTTTACTCTACATAGCATGTGGTAAAATAGTTTTTGCTATGAAATTGTAAGCAAATATTTCAAGGTTCGCGTCTGAAACTAGAAGTATTTCTAAATGAAATATTCTCCCCTCATTTCATTTATAGAAATACAAAAAAAAATAAAAAGCACGCATATGAAACGATACAAATAAACCCTAATCACAAGAAATCCTTTTACGGAATCTGAGACCTAAAATTAAATTAAATTTGATGGAAGGATAAAAAAAGGTGTTCTTAAATTCTGGAACTGGTGGTAAGAAAAGGAAAAATAAAAATTAGTCAATTTGTTATGATATCCTTAAAAAAAGATGAAGAAATGAATGCAAGAGCACCAAAACTCAGCGTACTGAAGACTCAATGATCGTAACAAAAATGATTCATAAGGGCTAGGCTGTGAATCTGATAAATAATTTATTTTCGGTGGATAAAATAAAAGTGCTGACCTGTCAACCTTAGAGTTGACGTCATCACCCTCTCCGCCAATGATCTGACCCTCCAGCTCGCCGATGGCGGGGAGTCCCCCTTGCGACCTGGGACGTTCTTCTTGTGGCGGGTCCTGCTTGTAATACTGATCGTTAGCGACCAAGGAGGCACGGATCATGTCCAGTACCATGGCCTTCTCTACATAACAAAGGATAATAATGATAATAAGATAGAAATGTGTAATAATAATGATGTTATGGCATTACCTTTATACTACTTATCTGGCAACCAAACTGACAGGTCCAATGCCTAAGTTAATAATATTAGCGATATCTCTTTGATTTTAGTTATTTTTCATTCCAAATTTTAATTAAATGTATAATATAAATGGATGACAATGTAGTCATTTATTAGAGACTTCACTCGGACTTAAGGCTTATGAATCTTTTTAATCCACATGTTGGGGAAATAAAATAAGACTTAAATGTTAATGATAATATACTGACCTCTGTCCCCGGCAGAAACTAACCAGGAGGTGACAGCATTGACATCCTCTGTCTGTAGGATCTGACACAGCATCTGAAGGACCTGGAGAAAATAAAATAAAAAAGGTGAAGGACGATAGGGGCCAAGGTCACGAAACAGACATCAAGTTCAACAAGGTTTCTCTGGTTAACATGTAAAACATCATTTGTAGATAACTTGAAATCATGTACTTAAATAATCACTTAACCATGTACTATATCTCGGTAAGACATATATCTCAAAAGAGTCTAGATTTCTTGTTAAAGGCACTTGAAGGGATTAGGTTCAAAAATGGTTCTTCTTCTCTCAATATTATATTATTCAGAGGCACTTAAGTGTATTTATCACACATTATGGTTTTGAGAGCATGTCAAACAGTATAATTTAGTCGTGGGTATTCTGTCGGTGATTGAGAGACCAATTGTAATAGATTGAATGTAGCATTTATAAAGAGCAGCAAATGTAAAAATCAATGTATATCATTTCGGTTCCTGCACGTTTTCAATATACCATTCATTCCGAGAAGCAAAAAACATGTATCCAAATTCAGCTGTTCATTTAACATGATTGACATAAATGCTTCAATCTTGACAATCCGGCTCCGTGGGTATTTATTCAATATAATGCCTGTGTCGTGCCACAGCTTTGATAGACCTGTGCATACATGGCTTCGGGTATTTAATCTGTAAAATCAATCGGATTTGACGTTGTTGTTGTTCCGCTGACTCAGCAACAATATGAACAAACAGGGGCAATGAAGAGTTCATACGAAATAAACATCAGCATTTACTACCTTTGTATTGTGGGTTGATACAGAGCTTACCGTGTGTATATGATTGATACACTACCGACGGAACTATGTAAATACCGCCATAGCTACGGCCGTGACTAAATATTTATAAAGGTCTTGAGCGGCCCACCAGTGGCTCATAATCCTCTCTGATTGGGCCTTTTTTCTTGTTGTTCTCAGGGGCCCACCTGAGGTGTAATTGAAAAGGTATTCCACCTCGACATTGCCCAGTCCATTTGTAACCAGGTTCATTCTGTGTTTAGATACCATTCGTGTCACAAAGGTTCTTAGCACAGGCCTTATCTACATAGAAACTGCTGTGATTGTACACGAGGCTGAGTGTCGCAACAATCTAAATAAATTATTCACAACTTTCGTTTCTTTAAGTGTGGTTCAAGGCCGGAGCTTATGGGTGATCATGCAGTACAGGGTCTCTCTCTCTCTCTCTCGCTCTCTCTCTCTCTCTCTCTCTCTCTCTCTCTCTCTCTCTCGCATGCGCGCGCGCAGAGCATATATTTTTGTTCCTTCACACACCAGGTTTGTTTGGGAGGTGCCTGACAATTCAAACTTTTAGATTCACGGTTATTTTCTACACCAGTACTTACCTTTGCTTATTTCACATTTAAGCAGAGGTATTGCGTAAATGGGCCGGGATGTATATTTCAAGCAGATTTTTCTATCTTTATAGTTTTATTTTCTTTAAAGAATGTAACTTTCATCACAATCTCTCTCTCCTTAGTTCTAGGTAAAGGAGGGGTTTGTCATCTATACAACCTCTCGGCTGGAGATACCTGACTCTCTAAAAATTGAGAATCTCCAAACGGGTTTCATGTATAATAAATTAATACTTACCATATTTTCCATATCTGGTTCCTCCGATATGTGGTTGAAGTTGCCCATGAATCTGTCTCTGTGCATCTGACGACTTGATTGGCGGGACATGGCACGTGACGGCGGCGGGATCAGGCGACCGGTGGTGGCCGAGTACTGGCTCGTGCGAGGGCGGGGCTCTTCGGGTTTGACCGGAACATTTTTCCTCTCCGACAGACCAAGTGTGTCTGTAAGTGCTTTAAGTTCATCTCTCCAAGCCTCATCGACCGGAACTACAGAAAAGGTGTATTTAACACATAAATAAATGGTTTGATATACTTCACAATGAGAACGACCCTTATTGCGAAATAACAGGTCATATTTCAGAATGTGATGTTAAAAGCAATTAAAAGATAAAGATCCAATCGTATTATTACTTGTGTAGTATAGATTCATCATCCCAGTCAGAATGTGTTGTAAAATATCACCAAATTAAACAAAGCCCATATCGGAAATAACAATTTTAAAATTTAAAAGACTATTTTGTACAGGCTGAAGTTCCAGACCTCTTTCGCGGTAACCACTTTTTTGTTAAGTAAGTTTTTCCGGTTTTCAATACCAGGGCTGCCACAGGACCAAGAATCCGACCAACGTAAGGTGTGTTGCGCGTTTAAAATTTGGATGCCAACTGGGGTACCATTGCCCTCATGGGTCTAGTTACGAATGATGTGTATTAATGCTGCGTGGGGTATGTAAATGTGACTACGGCTTACCAAGTCCCACTCTGGGCACGGCTTTTTCTCGAAAGATCCTCATGTTGAGTGGTTTACCCAAAAAATACTGGAGTCCCGTGACAGTGTTGATCGGGTATTTCTGTGTGTTCACGTTGATAGAGTTAGCTGGTACATTGTAGTACTTGCTGTACATCTTAATTTTGTTACTGTCGAAGTTGCTTGGCGGCCACTGCATGGAATACCGCGGGTTGGAGAAGTATCCGTCATCATTAACGGTGCAGATCGGTACATCTAGTAAACCTGGAAGTAATGTAAATGTATTAATTAATCACACACATATATATATATATATATATATATATATATATATATATATATATATACGTAAGCATATCTTAATTACCCTTCTCACTCTGCCTGTCGAATGTTGGGTGCTTTTCTTATGCTGCTGAGATCACGACAAACGTGTTTTCAGCTTTTTATTTCTATATATGTATAAAATATAACTGAATGTAAATGATATAAGCTAGTCCAGGAACATACTTTCTTAATGACCGCCAAGTGACGCAAACTTTGGGGCAAGAGCTATTACATGTATCATGTATGAATTATTAAACAATATTTCTTTTTATATAAGCTTCTGTGTAAATCCTTTATTTAGGTAGAAACACAATGATAATACCAAAGTTTTTCTGGTTAGTTTATGCGTCTTAAAGCAATGATACAATATCAGATGATAAATGTACATAAAATAATCCGTAAAAATATTCGTTAATACACAAATTGTACATTTAAAATGCTTATAATGTTATCGGACGTTTGATGACCACATATGTTGATCACGTAATGCTTTTGATCTGATGTTTATTTAGTGGTTAAACGTACCTTTTAGATGTCTGACTCTGCAGGGGTGAGGGTTATGTCTGGCAAAGAACGAATTATGACTGAGCTGTCCAAATCTGTAACCTCCCTGTGTCTGGGGCCGGCTGCCTGGATTTACGGGGTCCCTTTTCTTGAAAGCATCGGCTGAACCACCAAGGCCGTCAGCAATATTTCCGCGCACCATAAGTGGTCCGTTGCTGGGACGAAACACCTCTGACGTCATGCCTGTCGAAAACGTTAACAAGAAGAAATGTTAGAATTCAGTTAACAGCAGTATATTATAAAGCCATTATTTTAGCGGTCCGTTGCTGCGACGGAACGCCTCTGACGTCATAATTGTCGATCATTTTATCGAGAAAAAAGGTTAGAATTAAACTATCAGAAAAGTCGTTTGCATGCTCAGACTTACTGACATATATATAGACTCCGCAAACGCCAGGTCTCTATATGTTAATTTTAAATTTATCATGTAATCATACCTTGTCTGACAGCATGAACAAAGCAGGCAAGATATACATGAAAACCACAAGTATATATGCTTGTGGTCTTGGTCGGCTTTATAGATTTTAGCCCGCATGAATATTTCGAACATCAGACCTTGTATAGCTTTATATCATTTCTTTATATCATTTAATATCATTCACATATGCACTGCTAATTGAAACCATGAGAAAAAGGCCATGCCCCTTGTATACTTCTTGTAACTGTCAGTACAGGGAGGTATAAGAACATTATATAAACCCTGTTCTGTTGTTGCATAATAAGTAATTCATGGGATCAGGTAACGCCCAGCCACGGGTCAGACCAAAGGGTTGACAAACCTAGCCAGACGGCACGTTAACACACAATGCTTCATTTACATTCATTCAGCACAAAATATAGGGAGGTTAGTGCACAGCGTGTTGTACAGAATGTTTACATGTATTATGTATCCCACCGCAAAGGAGGAAAATGGTACAAACTGGCTACTGATCGTTACTTCTAGATGCTATTCAAGCTGTGCGTTGTATGAAAACTGTGGGTGAACATGCATGTTTGACTCTTTATATGTGTTTGTTAATCTGTATATGTCAAAAACCGATTAAATATGAACAAGAAATGATGTATCTCGGGACATAATCTGACGCTACTGGTCGTCATAAACGTATACGAAACATTTGTTACAGAAAAGAAATTAACAAGGAAAAATTAAAGAATATGATATCAGAGAAAATATAGCGACCTGTGGTTTATCATAATGTTCAACGCGTAATGGTCGACCGCTTTGGATAACTCATATGAGATTTCTACTCTAAATGCTTTCGAATGCACAACACCTCAACCCTTCCTCGGCAAAAGGCCTTTCAAATCGACTGCTTTAGGTACAGAGCAAAAGTAAAAAAAAAACTATAAATTGTCATGAGATTCCTTTCAGTCTATATACAGATCTATATATATATATATATATGTATTATCTAACTTGTTCGTGCCAAATTAATTTTTACACTGTGATATTAAAAATAAGTTCCGAGTCCTTAAATTAACCATAAGTTTTGTTGATACCCGGTACTTAACGGTAGGCCCCGGGGCCAGTCGTAGTTCACAGCACAATGACCTTTTTGCCCCCTGCGTAATCAGCGTCACTTCCGGTGGCTAAAATGTAACTTCCGGATCAATCTGTATGCAATGCCAAATGGCTGTTTGTTCACTGGCCATTGTACTTCAGGGTTGCCATGCAGCTCCAGGGTCGGCGGCACTTTCGAGAATATTATACTGTTCTTGTAAAGCGATCATTGATAGAAATACCCATAATAATATCCTAAATCAGTCTTTGGCCATTATGGGTTTCTGCCATTGTGTGACACCGTAGTGTGGCAGTAATAACACTACGTGAGCAAAGAAATCGTTTATGTCAATGTTTCGTTTACTGATGGTGAAAACGCATGAATTAATTGCATGTAAATTGTCGGCAGGTTTGTTCAGGGCTTGTATATATTTGCCAGTATATTACTAATAATAAATGGCTAAATATGTATAACTACTTAACGCTGCCTAAACTCTGGAAAACAGCTCCTGTAATAGTAAATGGTGTTGAATGCGGACCGAATAGTTAACTATTATAACACACTGATGACGTGCTGATATGAATAAAAACTGTACTGTTAAATTTAGATTTCAGACACCAAAGCAGTTGGAAACGAGATAAATACAAGAAAGGAAAATAAAGCTATTTGAAATACAGCAAAATCTCGCCTAGCGACCATCTCTGTTTAGCGACCACCTTTTTCAAGGTCCCAATTCTCTTTTGCTCTTTCTATCAGACCTCGCTTAGACAACCACTTCGAAAATGCGACAATTTTATCAAGGTCCAGAAGCGGATCCGGGGGGGGGGGGGGGTCCAGACGACCATTATAACATAGATATAGTGATTTGATAACTGACCTATATTTACAACTTTACAATACTGTTATCAGGATGAAATTTACTAAATTAACTTAAATTAGGATGAATGAAAATGTAAATCTTCCAGGGTAGAATTATAGATATATATTAGAAATATTACAGATAAACTGTAACTGGAGCTCAATTTCTATGGTATTTATATTGCAGGTGAATCTATATGTTTAAGACAATTAGTTATAATGAGTTAATATAAGTATATATATTATATATATATATATATATATATATAGAGAGAGAGAGAGAGAGAGAGAGAGAGAGAGCAGTGGGAAATGCTAACAACATTCACCTAAAGATCGGGTCGCATCCCGTGAAACAGTCTGTAGTGTACAGTGTTGTTTGTCTTCATCGTTTTATATATATAGATATATATATATATATATATATATATATATATATATATATATATATATATATTATAACACATTTAAGCTCGATACCTCAACTTAACTACAAATCATACAGTACATGTCAAAAATCAATACTAGCTTACCTGGGCAGCAAGCAACAGTCGTCAAAGTATGGACCAAATATTACAGACCACGGTGTAACGGCAATAATACCCTCCCAGCACTTGTGAGGAATAAATTCTCTTCTTTTGATATACGATATCAATAACGGAGTGGTCTAACAATGTCTGACGCTGAGGATATTGACCAAAGACCCCGACTACTGCGTTCCCTTAAGCCCCGGGACGGTCCGAGCTACTGTGCGGGGGTCCACTTCAATAACGTATAGTATATGCCGATCTTGTATTACAGAGCCTTTCTCGCTTGCTGTGTTTAAGGACAGCCTATAAGATTGGCTGTATTCTTTTTATTGGGTCTTCTTAGAGATTCGAGTGATGCGCTGGCGGGGTTTAAGTACTATTCTCTATGGCTGTCTAGGACCCTGTCTGGAGTTTATAGATTTGCTGATCAATATATGAAAACTTATTCTGAGATCAGGGGAGGTTTTAAAGCCTGTTTCGTAATGTACTTGCGTCATTTATTTAAAGTACTCGTAATTCTGTATTTCCTCCATTACAACTCGCATGTTTTTTTTTTATTTTCATACAAAGCAAGGCTAGTTGTTTTAGAGAATACCATCCGTTTTTCCTTTGTGCGTGACTATTACCAAACCCCTACGTGAAAAGTCTTTTGATCCCGCCCTTGTTCAAAATGTATTTGGAGTACAGACGTCTTGTATTCTCCAAAGTGGTTTCTTTACTCTACATTATACGTTGGAATTGGAAGTAACATACTAGGAAAGGTTACCTTCTTGAATTAGAGTATATTCATCTAAGTACATATTTTTAAATGAGCATGCACAGTTCCAATACATGTCTTCTACGGATTCATTTTGTCATAATTAATTAACAAATTGAATTAACCATAATTTCGTAAATTTGACATCTGCCGAAGTTACTCAAGTGACAGGTTTTGGCAATGTCTGTGTCATTTGTTAACTATGAACTGTGCGTGGAACGTGCTGTGTGTGTATTATAGATAGGTAAAACTATAACATTGTAAATTCTACGTATTCCCGTCAGGAATACAGGAATGATATTCCACAAACCTTAGTCAAATTCAACAGACATCAAACATACCCCTCCTGTTATAAAAACTACGTTACGATGTTTTTTTTATGTTTCTGTGCCATTTTCAGAGGTAATATAACACTGAAATAATAAATGTTGGAGAAATTGAATCTTTATGCCTATATAACATAAATGGATAAACACTTATACGACTGTTCTTTTGTCACGGCCATTTGTATGTTACACAAGCCGACGTGTCATTTAGTTCCAATGGCCCATAATTCCTTCCTCAGCCGGACATGGCAGTGAGCAAATATTAATATACGCGTACTTCGCCTGAGGAGGTAAGCATGTGTTTTTTTTTCACAAGGCATTAAATCTACATTACATATAGATTTTATGGAGAATTTATGAAGGAACACGTACACATACCATATCATTAGATGAGTAACTATCGTATTTTCTGGCAACCGTTGAATTTCAATGCACGAACGCCCCCTAGCGGTTCCTGTTTACAATTAACCGGTTCTTAAAATATCCTTGGACAGTGGTGGTTTGAGGTACATATTTCACCCCATTTATAGGAATCAAAGAATTGTTTATTCTATTCCTACAATAAACTGATAAACGGATATTCGTATGTCTAACCATTGTTTATAAAGGCTAAATGTTTCGTTTACGTAAGATAACTATTAATGCAATATTATTATGATCTCTGTGCTCACAGACATGTATCTTTTCAAGAATGAAATCAAACGTCATAGCGCAAGAGAGGGGGCCTAATTAAAAATGAATTTATTAAAATAATAGGTGCTCCAAGTATGATCTGGTTTTTTGATAAGACGATAAGCTCAGAGATTTTATATATATATTTTTTACAGATACTGCTCAGATTATAGATTAAACGTACAGTAAAGACCCTTGTGAAAGGTCATGTTCTAAATTTCTTGTTTGAAAGGTCTATGCAGAATTTACACACATTCCCCCACCCACAACCACCAACGCTTATATATAAATATATGTACCTGTCTGATTATAAGAAACCCGATTAAAGTCAAATATCACAGATAAGAACATATGAGTAAGGTATTTATCCGAGTCCGAGATAAAAATAATATATACGATAAAGGGGTATAGGGTGAACCTCATGAAACCTATAACTGCATGCATCGGTTCGTTCCTGCAACTGTATGGAAGCGGTCCATAAATCAGTGGGAATTCTAGTTGTATTACGGCGACTAATGCTGAGGCTAGATGTGACATCTGGTGTTGATTATACCATTAACTTACACAAAGGTGACATATAAAGCCGCGCGAGACGGCAACGAACGCTTAGCAACGTCACACGCTAAACCTCAAGCCGTGGTCGAGTGCAGTCTTTTCTGCTCCGAAAGAGCTCGCCCCCTCTTAAGGTATAAGTGCTCATAATGACCCGTAGTAGTCAATGCGAGGTTCTAGCGATTTGACCTCTGAAAGGTCAAAAGTACTCCCTGTGCTACTTTGCCACTGCTATTGGCTATAAATCATCACGTGATTAACTGACACCGACGTTCCTGCACGATGTAACAAATACTTGACGAGAAAGGTTATAATTTAACAATATTGTACGACGGACACCGCGCATGGTTCCAATGGTCTAATGTTATCCATTTTTATTTTTAAAGCTGGCATGCTACTGGTATATCTGGTGCATTTGTATAGTCTACATCATAATCATGTAAAACTAAACTTATAATCGGAGCCTACACACCTCCGCCGGGCCTCTTAATCAGATTTCTATGTGTTATACTCACGGTCATGTTTCCGTTTACACGGGTTCACCTGGTGAGTGGGAGAAGAAACGCTGCACTTGTAACCATGGCCACCAAACTTCAGTTAAATGTTTAAATGGGTCTCAACAGTACCGTGGTGCGAGGTATATGATTGTTTCGTATTTATTCGTGATGCTTGTGGTCCATTGCCCATTTATTATTAATATTTGTTTTTGTTTGAACAGGTTATTCACCTTCGTTTCCCTTCCACCGTTCTGTGCCAAAGCCATGGTAAGGAGTTATGCGGGGCGGTTCAGGATCTCAAAAATAGGTGGCTCACCGCCATGGCTCAATTAAACAAGTTTGCTGTGAGTACGTCCACGTTTTTTAACTCTCGCATGTAGGTATATAGGGAAGAAAACTGTGTGAGACGCAATAAAGGCGCTGCACTTCGGTGTAAAACGTTTCTTATCCTATTTCAAAGATTTTATGTCCAAAAAGAGGGGGATGGCACCCCCTGAGCAAAAACTTTGATATCCGCCCCTGTTAATTAAGTTAGCCTTTCAGCGGAGTCATTTAATCTCGATGCCATAAATCCCATTTTCATCAGGGAATAATGAAACGCTTACGAAGTACTATAAAGTAAATGGAAAAGTGATTTAAAAATTGAACTTTCGCTGATATTAAAGGAAAACGCTCTATTATTATGGTTGCCAGGGAACGCTTTTCATCATATGATATAACTACGCATTTCTTTTCTCTGTTTACTTTCTAGAACCTACATGTGGTATTCAAATACATGTAGTCATGGAAGCCTGTCTTAACCAACCCAGAAGCGGATCCGGGAAAGGGTTCAGGGTATCCCCCCCCCCCCTTTTTTTTATAAAGTTTTGTCATTATTCCTCCTGGCTTGGACCCTCCATTTTCTAATTCCTGGCTCCACCCCGTCCCATTGTTAACTAAAAGGGTGGTTAAAAGGGTTTATTTTACACAAGAGATGACGTGATATCGCATAATGTACCTGATTCGTTTTTGACTTTATGATTGACATTTTGACTGGCCACATGCACACGGGCATGACATCAGTTTGGATCAAATACACCCATCGTGGGCTCATATATCTCACATATAGTAGGATATTGCTGTTATCAAAAGACGGACAGATCAGTAGCCGACGATCTCGTTCACGATATCATATATGCTATCATAAGATCCAGCCGTGTGCCTTTGAACAGTAACGCCAAATAACAACACACATTATTGGTTGTCAATATATATGGACCGTAAATAATCTGTCTGAACACAGGGGTCACGTGATAGTATTTCCAACTTTATACCTGTTATGTTGAACGCTTACGCCGTTAATACGGCTCCTTTGTAACTTGACGTATTTATAGTTAATTTTAACCTACCGGTTGTCATGGAAATAGATAATTAAATTAAACAGAATCAATACATGTGCTAAAATCACTTTGATCCTCAGAAAACGCGTGTCTGTTATGACAACGTACCTCATACTAAATTTATAGGTTGCAGGCAAGCTTGGCAGCAATTAAATGGAAACTACGTGATTTAATAGATGTTTTGGCACAAAGAGTGACTGTGGAAAATTGGCTGTTTTCTGTTTCTGTTTATTTTTAGACCTCTGAGTTCGCTAGAGCCAGAGTACATGTACTCAGGCCCGTTAAATGTATGATCTATTGAATTTGCTAAAGATAAAAAAGGAGTTGTAGCTAACTTTTTTCGGTGAAGGACGCAACCTAGTTGATTGACGTGAAGGTCCCCTGTTCAATCCCCGCCCGGTCCTCGACGGCAAAATGCTGAAATCTCTATAATGATATGGTATCTCTACTGATATTTGTTTCGCTTCTTGAACTACAGTTTATGACTTATGAAACCTGATGTTCAGAAGGCTAAATAACATTCCTCAGCAAGCATTAAACCTATATAAATGTGAAATGTTAAGTATTCTTACCTGTTTTCCAATAATGCCATGAGAAGAAAGTGATGTCCTATAAAGTTTGGTCAGAAACTACAGCAATTATTTTTCGGTTCAATCATGGCTATATTATGATTGTGAAAAAAAGTTTAACGCTGTAATTTACACACAACTGAAATGATAAATAAATAAAGATAACTATAAACCTCAAGACAACTCTGGGATATTAAAAAAATCATATTATTTAATACCAAAATACGAAGAGGTGTAATTACGCCAGTAATTCAATAAGACTCGAGTAATGGGGGCTGAGAGAATTTTTTTCAAGCCCATGCCGACATCTAGTGAAACGAAAGTGTTTTCTTTTCTTTCATATTTCCGACCCAACAATACCATCCTAATTATCCTGTATATTTTTTGGACCAAAAAAAAGTCTCATGGCGACCGATGAAGTTCGATGGGGACTATCGTATGGGGACTATCTATATATATATAAGTAAACGCATAAATTGTTGATATTACCTCTGTCTAAAATCTCACCATGAAGTTTGCTATTTTTTTTTCAATCTATAAGCCCTCTCTCTCTCTCTCTCTCTCTCTCTATATATATATATATATATATATATATATATATATATATATATATATATATATTTATATATAAATCCGGAAATGTGAGAAGGGCCACTCCTGGTATGCTTCTTAATACAAACTGTCCTTTACGCTTGTCGTTGGTACCCAAGGTATATTTTTATGTACGTACTTTGCGACCTGGCCACCCTTCCAAGATATACCTTAAACCAGAGACGAGGGAACTTACTTGTATAAGTAGTCCTCATGTTGTATGGGTGATTTATTCAGCTAGCATTCCAGCGAGCGGTTTCATTTTAACTCATGCCTCACGACCACATAGCAAGTCCGGTGCGACGAATGGTTCGAACGTGAATTCACCCTTCACGCATATCAACCGAGTCTCCCGTTACAACAGCTTGTCGATATCGCAGCGTACATACAAACGTACTTTACTCCCCCGACAGGTAGAAATACTGGAACGCTGAGCGACCGTACCGTTGACTTGTCCGCGTAACGAGGAGCTTACGTTAAAAAAATAATCAGCCACGGGCTTGATCAAACATTTTCTGTCGCTATTTGTGACCTCTCTTGGCAGCTGGGTTCGTCGACCCCACTTTGTCAAGCACCCAAGGTATGTTCATATTATAAAATTTGTATGTGTTGCGCGATATGACAATATTGACTGACGTCAATTTAAATCGTTTGCCTTACTCAACGCTAAAAGCGCATTGAAGCCCTCAACTCAAATAAGAGTATGGATAATTAATTCATGCCACTTATCGGCACGTGGTCGAAATATATATATATATATATATATATATATATATATATATATATATATATATATATATATAAATATATATAGAGAGAGAGAGAGAGAGAGAGAGAAAGAGAGAGAAAGCCGAAACCTAAGTCTAAATTTTAAATTTTCTTAATATTTTACGTAATTTCCATTTAATTATCATAAATAATCACTATACTATAAAGTGATAAGTTCATCTTAAATATGTAATTGTCTTTTTATAATATATATGGCTCACTTTTGATCAAATACATGTGTCATTAAACCTATAACAAAGCTCTGTTTATATAATGCTAATTGTTGTCTAATGAGATTATTCAGTTTGTCTAATTAATGTCTCTGGAATAGAACATCGGTAAGAATCTCTTTATATGAGAGGAATTCAGTAAGTAATTGATATAGCTAACTACAATCCTGACGTCATGATAATGCTAATGTTACCATTGTTCCCGAAAGGCTTCCATTTAGTACCAAACACGAAAGACGTATGATTCATACGGGTAGTAGCTTTTGCAACTAACATCAGTTGTCTGATGGATAAAGGAATACTTCTGTTGATGGTATTTAAGTTACTCATTCATACATTTTTCATACATACATATATATATATATATATATATATATATATATATATATATATATATATATATATATATATATATATATATATATTCTACTCGAAAAGGTCAAACTAAAACATTTACCTGTAGAATTGTGGGTAATATCCGACGTATCCGATAACTTTCCTAGTCAAACAGGGCTTCTGCCGACACTGTTGCTACAATAAACCCGTGATTATATGTGGACTAATGTTGCACCGCGAGGGTATAAGTAACAAAGTTGCCCTTCTGATTTGTTTAGGTGGCCTGGGCGGCACGGTGCAGCCTCGTTCCCGCCGTAGCCAGGTAACCATTACCGTACTGTATCTAGGATTAAAGTCGGATATTGTGCGCCTGAAAGAACCCTAATGAATCGCCGATATACTGAACATAACAGAACACGTCCCTTATTAATCCACGGGTCAGAGAACATGGGCGGACATAGACGGCAATGATATTCACGTAAGGCTACTGAAAGCCTCGTTCCGTGCAGTCACACAGCTTAACACAGCAGGCAAAAAGAATAGCCTTAATTCTGTTCAGTATGCGACACAGCTTATTCTGAACTAGAAACACGTGTGTATAGAAAACTCTCTTTAGCTGGGACTCCTGTCGCTTAAGCATATTGGTGTATATAACTTTAATTTAAGGAATAACGACCTCAATTAAAATAATATTACAAATTTGACTGATAAAATATAAAATCACTCAAAATCGACATTAAGTGCAATATCGCTGTGAAATACATTTGCATTTATCGGTGACTTAGCACCTTTGACTGTGATACACCTGATCCAGGTATTGCGAGACTATTTTTATCAATATCTAATCATGCAATATTAATAAGAACGCTAGACTAACATCATTCAGCTTCTCATCTCTGGGTTTCCTTAATGTTTTACACAATAGTTCAACACTCATTATAGCCGCACCTTTATCATGGCTAGAGAACCGCAAATTTCGCTCATTCAGCGCATTCGAGTGTCATCTTTACTCCGCCTTAGACTTGGGGTTAATTCTAACAACTTTATTATTACATATTTCGATATTGAATTACATGCATAGTTTTCACTGTGCAGGGGTAAATAGAAAACTGAAGCAAAATGATAATAAAACCTATTGATTTTAGATCGGGAAATAATGCAAAGTTATTAATAAAAGCTATAAAATAACATAACTCATTGTTGAAAAAAAGCCACTCTATAATGATTAAATATATATATAACTATATTTTATTCATATTCATAAACTGCAGAAATATGTTATTCAGGCAATATTCCTCATACAGTTGTTCCTCATAAAATATATTTAAATCCAACGTGCGGGTTTATACAACTTCCTATAATTTTTGATTGGCTGCTTAATTAATTCCGATAAATGATCATCTGTTTTTTTTTCTGTCCCCCTCCCATGTTTCATTACCCTGATAGAATATCCCCTGCTTAAATTGTCCTTCAAGAGAAATGCAATGTTAATAGAATCCGATTTGTTGTTGTTGTCTGTGTGAATGGGCGCAAAAATCAGTCTGACATGAGCGCGTGTGAACATGTATTTTGCATTTTGAACGACATATCATTATTTACGTGATAGAATTTTGAACATCCCTCCAGATATATTATACCTATTATTTGACTTTTAAGCAAAATGGTAATAGTATTAGTACAACCAGGCGCATCAGTGCTTAGCCAGAAGCGGATCCAGGGGGGTCCGGACCCCCCCCCCTCATTTTTCTTTCAGCCGCCGCAACCTTTTTTTTGCGGCCTAGCCCCCTTTTTCCGGACCTGGGGACCTTTTCATTTAGGCCTTGTTATTAATACTCCTAGGTGTGACCACTACTTTTACTTAATCCTGGATACACCCCTGCTCAGCGCAATTAGTTACAAATCAATTAATTAACCAATGTATTCATCAGATAAAAAAAAGAGGCCTACGTGTAATAACGATCAAATCAAAGCGCGTAGTGTTTCATGTTTTAATCATATTGTATTTCTTTGCACGTTTTCTATATTTTTTTTTTTTATTTCATTGGCTCCACTATAAGGGCAAGCGTTAATCACCGTTAGTGTCTGCGTGTGTTTTCACAACATAAATCGAGCAGGCATGGACGGAATCTCATGGAAATTTAGGGCATTTCCGGAATTAGCCAATGAAGAACCGATAAGATTTTGATGTGGATCTGGTACACAATCTGGATTGAGGACCGTCATCGAGGTATATTCACTAACGGAGAGTAACTCTTGCCCAAATGAACCTAGGAACATGAACCGAATAAGTGAAGACAAACACGGTTTAATTGACGTCCTAAAATAGGGACCCACCATCTGTCGGAGTCTTGCATTCATGTAGATTTCTGGTGAAATCTTATGTTAAGTCGATTGACTAATAACTGATTTTGTTGAATTCCCACTTAGGCCCCCTTTATAACACGAAATAAGAAAAACTTGGAATCCTAACTCTCCAAGCTTCCAAATCAGGAGCGGATGTTAAAATGACCTGAGCTCTTGATATTCTTTCCCTCAGAGAGTACAAAGCAGTATTTTAATACTCAATTGACCCAGTCATGCTATGAACAGTTTTACAGTATAGGGCAATGATAAACATTCCTTGTAACACACTTATAAATCGATTATATAAGTCCTGCTTAAAAGGGAATACAATTTTTTATTCAAATTATTTAAATATATTTGAATGTGTATATCATCTGAAGATATAATAGTCATCATTTTTATTGCAGAAAAAAATAATAATAAACGACAAAGATAAACGACACCGTACAGCTGACCCTGACCCCTGTTAACTTACTATAAACCATGACCCCCATAGCCGGGATTTTCAGCGCCGGACACTATAAGGCTACATCATCTGAAGAGTGCCACATGCTCTGAGCATGTGGTGCGAAACTAATTAGAAATGAAATGCCTGGGAAAAATTAAATTAGTTCATAAAAAATATTTAGTTCTACATAAAATATATAAATATATAGAAAGAAGAGAGAGAGAGAGATTATGGTATACGGGGCTTCTTTAGATTTTTTTTTCATACTATTATGCCAAATAATCCCTGTTTAATGACCAATTAATGACCGGGTAGATTTCTTTCTTAATTTCTCATGGCACCAGTTAGGCCAGATTTATAAACGGTCATGATAAACACCTATAATTAGTCAGATCAGTTAAGTACACATGAAACAAACTCGTGATAAAAAAAAAATTTAGTTGTACATAAAATATATATATATATATATATATATATATATATATATATATATATATATATATATAGAAAGAATGGAGAGAGAGAGAGAAAGAGAGAGAGAGAGAGAGAGAGAGTGAGAGGGGGGATAGAGAGATTATGGTATACGGGGCTTCTTCAGATTTTTTTTCATTCTATTATGCCAAATTATCTCGTTTAATGGCAAATTAATGACTGGGTAGATTTCTTTCTTAATTTCACATGGCACGAACCAGTTAGGCCAGATTTATAAACGGTCATGATAAACACTTATAATTAGTCAGATTAGTTAAGTACAAATGCTCCCGACCCACGCCCGGCCAATCTAACCTGAACAATACTATACCAATAGCCTTTGACAATCAATCAGTGTCAATAAAACCGTAGTCCTGCAGGTGCACGCCATCTGGCGAAGTTTCTGGTACTGCCAGAGTCCGTGAGCTCTTGCGGAACCGATCAGCTTAAATTCAGTGTGTTAACGAGAAGCGCATCCGGTGGGATCCGCAACCGCCGCAATCTTTTCTTATGGGTTTCTGACCAATTTTTGCGGCCTGAAGCCCCCTTTTCCGGACCTGGGGACTCTATATCAGGCTTTGTTATTTAGTCTCCTGGATGTGACCCTTTCTTTTCTTTTATCCATGATACGCCACTGCTCAGCGCAATTATTTACAAATCAGTTAATTAACAGATGTACGGATCAGATAAAACAGAGGGCTTCGTGTAATAACGATCAAATCAAAGTGCGTAGTGTTTCATGTTTAAATCGTATTTTATTTCTTTGCACGTTTTATATTATTTTTATTTTATTTCCTCCATCATCAGGGTATATGCTAGTATCCCGGTTAAGTGTGTGTGTGTGTTTTCACAACATACTAGTAATTCACGCAATCTTGAACGGAATCTCATGAAATATTCAGGGCATATCGGGAACGGCCCAGTGAAGATCCGATTAGATGATGGTGTGGATCCGGGACACGATCTGGATTGAGGACTGTCATTGATGAATATTCCCTAATGGAGAGGCATTCTTGCCCGAATGTACCTAGGAATATGTGAAGAAACACACGGTTTAGGGAACATCCAAAAACAGGCACCCACCATATGGCGAAAGTTTGCATTCATGTAGATTTCTGGTAATTACGGATTTTGTTAAAATTTCCCTCTAAGGCCCCTTTATAACACGAAATAAGAAAAACTTGGAATCCTAACTCTCCAAGCTTCCAAATCTGGCGCGGATGTTAAAATGACCTGAGCTCTCGATATTCTTTCCCTCAGAGAGAACAAAGCAGTATTTTAATACTCAATTGACCCAGTCATGCTATGAACAGTTTTACAGTATAGGGCAATGATAAACATTCCTTGTAACACACTTATAAATCGATTATATAAGTTCTGCTTAAAAGGGAATACAATTTTTTATTCAAATTATTTAAATATATTTGAATGTGTATATCATCTGAAGAGATTATATATATATATATATATATATATATATATATATATATATATATATATATATAGTTGTACGTAGTCATCATTTTTATTGCAAAAAAAAATAATAAACAACAAAGGTTAACGACACCTTACGGTTGACCTTGACCCCTGTTAACTTACTATAAACAAAGATCCCCACAGCCGGGATTTACAGCGTCGGACACTATTAGGCTTCACCATCTGAAGGGTGCCACAAGCTCTGCGCATGTTCTACAAAACTAATTAGTAATAAAATGCCTAAAAAAACAATCTAGTTCATTCTTCATAATATATATATATTATATTTTGTGTATATATATATATATATATAAATATATATCGAAAGAGAGAGAGATTATAGCATACGGGCAGCATTAGATTTTTCAATCTATTATCCCAAATAATCCCTGTAATACGGCCAATTAGCAATTGGGTAGATTTCTTTCTAAATTTCAATTGGCAAGAACCAATTAGGCCAGATTTATAAACGGTTATAAAAAACGCATGTAATAAGTCAGATTAGTTAAGTACGAATGCTCCCGACTCAAGCCCGACCAATCTAACCTGAACAATAGTATACCAATAGCCTTTGACAATCAATCAGTGTCAATGAACCCTAATCGCGCAGGTGCACGCCATCTGGCTCAGGTTCTGGTACTGCCCGAGTCACTGAGCTTTTGAGGAACTGACCAGCTAAAATTCAGTGTATAAGAGTATAACAGAAGCTGATCCAGGAAAGGGGGGGGGGGGGGGGGGGGTCCCGGACCCCCCTTTTTTCAGACGCCGCAATCATTTTGTATGAGTTTCTGACAAATTTGTGCGGCCTGGACCCCCCCCCCCCCCCCCCGTTTTTCCGGACATGGGGACCTTTTTTAAGGCTTTGTCATTAATCTTCCTGGGTTGGACCTCCCAATTTTCCTTAATCTTGGATCCGCCCCTGTATACCATGTGTGTATATTACTCACAAATAATGCTTTATCAGATGAGAAGCATAGCGGCGTCGGGTCCTATCGTTATGCGACTTCAAAGAGAATGGATCGAAATATCTTTTAACTTATACATGTGTATTTTTCCAAAATAAGTGCTATGTATGGGAGCTTTATTAACATTACATCTATATTTTTAGTCAGGCATTGATATATTTGAATTATAAGGGATGTTTGTTATATTTGTATTTTTGTTATATATCAATTATAAGGGAGTTGCACATAAAGCCATTCTGTATATTTCACATATACAGTGAAACCTGTCTAAAGCGGACAGTCAAGGGACTAAATCATTTTGTCCTTAATAGTGAGGTGTCCTTATTAGGCAGGTTGACCTTGGTTGATAACTGAGGGTTTATAAATAAAGACAACGAACAGCTGCAAGAACGTGTTTACTCTATTATATCAGATGTCATGTATATGTACAACATATTCAAGTACACATCATGCATTTATTATTCATATACAAACTGTAATTATTTTTTACCTATGTCAAGTAGTGAACAATATAAGGAGAAAAGTCTATGAAGACATCCGTAAAAACAATGTTCATATACTCGCGTACGCTCTTTTTCGCTGATTCACATAGTCGAATAAACTTGACATTCTCAGATAGCATATGCTTCCGCCCAGGAGTACGTGTGGTGCCACCTGGCGGCATTGCCTAAAACTCTCCTTGTTCAGCTGTCCAAATGCGATAATCTCAACGATAATGACGACGTTGATATTGCGAAGATTGAAATGGCTACGAACCTGGGAAAATTCGTTTTTATGTGAATGTAGCTTTAGCCTAAAATTATTTTCTTTGATGATGGTTGTTTGGTTTGATTTGCTTAAATGTTGAAGGCACCCAAGATTAAACGAACCCCGAGGAGCTTTTGCACGGCGACACGGTACAAGCAGCTAAGGAGCAAGCAGATGTTTGACATTGAGCAGATCAGTTTGAGATATACTTAGCAAAACCGATAAATTAATATCAAACAGCCTGATATAACAAAGTGGCTAATTTTACAGTTAGATATTGCGTGGTGAGATCAGGGACGCATAGGAAATCGGTAGCCGTTTAATCAATTTATTGACCCCGCAGTCGAGCGAAAAACATGCAGCTTCGCAACGTGTAAATGATCAACCGTGGAATAAAGTGACACGATGTTTAACGCTTCATATAAGCTGCGTTTACCTTAGGAGCACATCACACCGTGACATGAGCACGGACAGGCATTAAGGTAACAACTGGGGATTGCATAGTCCTTTGTGTTCCAGTCCCGGGAACAGCAACAGTACCGGTGGTCTTTGATGTTGCCCGGGGCGAGTGATCAGTGTCCGCCGAAGGTGGCGTATCGTGTCCGCATTTGTCAGGTTCATTTACTCTTAGAATGTTGGTTTGAGTTGAAATCTGCTGTCCGTCGTCCGCAGTAGTGAGGTGTCCGCCTTACAGAGGTTCCGCTTATACATAACATGTAGGGAATTTTGAAGGGACTTAACTGTCTTGTCCGTTTTAGCCAGTTGTCCGCCTTAGTGAGGTGTCCGTTAGACAAGTTTTCACTGTATGTGACTTGTATGGGAGATGTAAGGTAGCTGCACGTGAGGGTGCTATTTAAATCTCAGTTTTTAGTATTTTAAATATAAGGCTTATTCTTCCAAAAGACAGGACTGCCACTTTTACCAAACGGACACAAAAGCTGCAGAAACTTCCAAGTATTTTATAAATACTATAAAGTTTCACATTCCCGATGGATATGCATTGATACAGGTTTGCCTTTCCGCAGAAAAATTTGCCTTTCCTCTAAATATGCACTTTACCATCATATTAGACAGTTCTATTTTGGCTCCGCTGTTGTTTGCCAGTCGCGTGGCTCAGTGTTGTTCCAGTGCAGCTGGAGATTTCCAATTAGGTTACATTTGCCTCCTCTTTGAATATCCTTGGTCAGAGTTCCGAGTGTTCAGGTTAATACTGAAATGCGCGAAAAAAAATTAAAATTACTTTTACGTATCGTTACCGCTAATCAGCTATTAATGTAGAAACATCTACGTGTACACCTTTCCAACGGATTGGAACAAAATGAAAAATGCTTTTTTGTGTTTATATGTCGAGGACAGGCGGAAAGGCATTAATACGACCAGGCGCGGATACAAGAGGGTGTGTGTGTGTGTGTGTGTGTGGGAGGGGGGCATTGTTTGTGATCAAGCCCCCCCCCTCCACCGTTTGTAATAAGACCCTTCTTGGCACCATGAGTATAGTCAGTGAAATGCTAAACCGTTACACAGATACTAAACTCGGGGGAGATCAGCCTTCGGTACTCTCCACCCCCCCTCCCCCGGTTTGTAAAATTCTGTGTCCGCCCATGACGACCCCTGAACATAACTTAGGAGTCACTTTATAACCACAACATATATATATATATATATATATATATATATATATATATATATATATATATATAATAACGATGAAGTTATATCAATTCAAGCTACAGTGCTTGATACTATTGTAGAGCATATATATCAACCATTATATACACATCATTATTATCATGAATACATATTCATCAAAATACTGATTATTTGTATTTTCATTCAAACAATTACTTGTATTTCCATAACTTTACTAGTGCAAAACTATAATGTAAAATATACACTGATATTGTTTTTGCATATTTTCCCAAAAATTTAAATATGTACTAATTTTTTAATTTTGATTGGTTTTGGATAAAGTAACTACCCAGCTAACACATAACGTTTCCGCAACTTTCAGGGTAAAGTTGACAGAAAGTTATGCCACAACATTACATTGTCACAACGTTGTAGCAACATAAACAGGCTGCAAAAGGGAAACGGCGGATGGTGTATAGACGTTTTGTGAAAAACGTTTTGTATTTTACCTTACAAAAACATTTTCCAAATGTCATATGGAAATATAAATATCACGTGAGCTACGAGACTGACAAACAACAGCGGGGCCAAAATAGAACTGTCTAATATGATGGTAAAGTGCATATTTAGAGGAAAGGCAATTTTTTCTGCGGAAAGGCAAACCTGTATCAATGCATATCCATCGGGAATGTGAAACTTTATAGTATTTATAAAAGACTTGGAAGTTTCTGCAGCTTTTGTGTCCGTTTGGTAAAAGTGGCAGTCCTGTCTTTTGGAAGAATAAGCCTTAAATTTAAAATACTAAAAACTGAGATTTACATAGCACCCTCATGTGCAGCTACCTAACATCTCTCATACAAGTCACATACAGTGAAAACTGGTCTAACGGACACCTCACTAAGGCGGAAAACTGGATAAAACAGACAAGACAGTTAAGTCCCTTCAAAATGCCCTACATGTTATGTATAAGCGGAACCTCTGTAAGGCGGACACCTCACTACTGCGGACGACGGACAGCAGATTTCAACTCAAACCAACATTCTAAGAGTAAATGAACCTGACAAATGCGGACACGATACGCCACCTTCGGCGGACACTGATCACTCGCCCCGGGCAACATCAAAGACCACCGGTACTGTTGCTGTTCCCGGGACTGGAACACAAAGGATTGTGCAATCCCCAGTTGTTACCTTAATGCGTGTCCATGCTCATGTCACGGTGTGATGTGCTCCTAAGGTAAACGCAGCTTATATGAAGCGTTAAACATCGTGTCACTTTATTCCACGGTTGATCATTTACACGTTGCGAAGCTGCATATTATTCGCTCGACTGCGGGGTCAATAAATTGATTAAACGGCTACCGATTTCCTATGCGTCCCTGATCTCACCACGCAATATCTAACTGTAAAATTAGCCACTTTGTTATATCAGGCTGTTTGATATTAATTTATCGGTTTTGCTAAGTATATCTCAAACTGATCTGCTCAATGTCAAACATCTGCTTGCTCCTTAGCTGCTTGTACCGTGTCGCCGTGCAAAAGCTCCTCAGGGTTCGTTTAATCTCGGGTGCCTTCAACATTTAAATATCCTTAGTCAGAGTTCCGAGTGTTCAGGTTAATACTGAAATGCGCGAAAAAAATTAAAATACTTTTACGTATCGTTACCGCTAATCAGCTATTAATGTAGAAACATCTACGTGTACACCTTTCCAACGGATTGGAACAAAATGAAAAAATGCCTTTTTGTGTTTATATGTCGAGGACAGGCGGAAAGGCATTAATATGACCAGGCGCGGATACAAGAGGGTGTGTGTGAGTGTGTGTGTGTGTGGGAGGGGGGGCATTGTTTGAGATCAAGCCCCCCTCCCCCCTCCACCGTTTGTAATAAGACCCTTCTTGTCACCATGAGTATAGTCAGTGAAATGCTAAACCCTTACACAGCTACTAAACTCGGGGGAGATCAGCCTTCGGTACTCTCCAACCCCCCTCCCCCGGTTTGTAAAATTCTGTGTCCGCCCATGACGACCCCTGAACATAACTTAGGAGTCACTTTATAACCACAACATATATATATATATATATATATATATATATATATATATATATATATATATATATAATAATAACGATGAAGTTATATCAATTCCAGCTACAGTGCTTGATACTATTGTAGAGCATATATATCAACCATTATATACACATCATTATTATCATGAATACTTATTCATCAAAATACTGATTATTTGTATTTTCATTCAAACAATTACTTGTATTTCCATAACTTTACTAGTGCAAAATATAATGTAAAATATACACTGATATTGTTTTTGCATATTTTCCCAAAAATTTAAATATCTACTAATTTTTTTAATTTTGATTGGTTTTGGATAAAGTAACTATATAGGCATAACCTATGTATAACCATTTATTGTTAGAAAGTGGTTTAACTGTCGGCAGAGGAAATTTAAGTTTGTTCAAGTCTTTTAAGTCTACAGGCAAATAAATATATGCTCTAATTTCAGTGTAATATTCAGTAAATTTCAATAATTATTTTGACAATGTGCTGAAATATAGTGCTGACCTACCAACTCAGCTGTTATGCTTGTCCAAATGTAAGAACAGGGTTGTCCGTGAATCACCATGGAGGGAATTCCCGCCCTGGGATATACTCCCTTCTAGGAATTAATGGGAAATTCTAACCTTGGAAATACCCGTGTGACCAGGAAATAGAAATTATTTGTATTTTTATTTTACAAGAAAAGGTTAACAAACTTTAAACTATTCCATCACTGGTAAAGTAGTTTCAACCCATTCAATATAATAAATTCAGAAACGTTTCCTACCTGCGTATATAATGAAGTCATATTGTAAAATGAATATCAATTCCTCTTTTAAAGAAACAAGTGGAAAGCCAAACATAATACCTACATGATAGAGATACAGAGCTATTACACTATTTATATTCTGGGATATATCTGACCTTCAGATGGTTTTAATGAGTCTAGTTTTGTTTGAATTATAAAGCATGAAGGAAGTGCTGAAGAAAATATTCGGATGTTTAAAATTCCATTCTGTCAGTTCAGACTCTTTTCACTCAATAAAAAATTGTTAACATCTAAATCTCAGTTTGACTTCATCAGTCATTTCTTTTCTTGTTATGATTTATGAAACTGATGCTAAGTTTAATAGTTATGTAGTGCATCATATATACTTCAAGATACTGCCCACTGTGTCCATTCAAGAATGTTTTGAAGGTATTATGATAGCTGAAGTACGGTCCTTTAATCACTTTGACTTGTTTAGATAATCTTGCTTAGATAAACATAATTGCAGGGGAAGTATACATGATTATCAGTACATCTTCAGCTGATACTGGCCCCATATATAATATGGTGTCTTAGACCCTCTGCCTACATATGTAAAATGCTGGGTTCTTTTGTCAAAATTACCTCATATAGTTTGTTAATGAGACAGTTGATAATGATAAATTCAGAAAATAGGAGGAGTTACATGGTTACCTAAAAGGAAATACAGGTACCTACCACCAGAAAATTATAACCTGCCTCACAACTGAAATATTTTCACTCAAAGATCAAATCGCACAATCTTTATTGCATCTTAATGGTTACTGGAAGTTCCATCCTCAAATGTACCGCGTTAGATGCCTAGCTACGTGTGCAAAATATACAGACGCCTAGAGATCCGTGTGCAGACCAAGATCCACCGTTCGGGAACGCATATCTTATCCTGAAATATTGAAAGTCAGGTAAGAGGATTTTAAAGTAATCTTTGCCATCTTCTATGCACAAACATTTCAGATATATAAATCTAATCAATATTTATATCCAATAAGAGCTTTCAGGCCAATATTGAAAAGCCTGTCAGCGGCGGATCGAGGTGGGGGGGGGGGGGCGCTACCCCATGTTCAGCTGTAACATCTTTCATTTTATCT
The DNA here is from genome assembly GCA_026874595.1 of Sipunculus nudus. Taxonomy (NCBI): domain Eukaryota; kingdom Metazoa; phylum Annelida; class Sipuncula; order Golfingiida; family Sipunculidae; genus Sipunculus; species Sipunculus nudus. The sequence goes on along the minus strand of CM049307.1, from coordinate 57,386,508 downwards.
CTTGTTTTAACCATTCATTCCTAGTTAATTTTAATTTTCAGATTTTCCTTTTACTCCTTTGCAATTAGGTTATGAAAGTTTATTTCTTTGCTATTCATAAGTTTGGGATATTAATGAACAGCATTTTGATTTATTCCCTATTAAGATAACAACCAAATATTTCTATAACAAAGGAAGGCGTCTTTCCGTTGTTACACTGCTTGGTCATACGACAGAGAACCCCCCCCCCCCAATTGCATTTCAAAATTTTTTTAAAAGAATTTTTTTTAGGGAATAGAACCACATATTTTATGTGACAGGGGATTAAAAATGTTATCTTTACATTGATTCTTTTTAAAAAAGTCCCAAAATGCCATACCCTCCCTAATGTAAATTATTAAAAGAAATTTTATGAACTTATCCACCACCATCCCAGAAGATTTCAAGCCTTTTCGAATAATGCCATAAACCACGTGGACCAATCAGCCATGGATAATTTATAAAAAAATGAAATCAAGGTTGCGCGATATTAAACATTTATCTTTTTATTGCGGTACGACGTATATATATTGCGTATCGCGAAAACCTTTTCATAGATCTTTTAACCTTAATGAAATCAAATGACATAGGAAATATGTGTACCATATAAAGAAATCAAACAACATAGTATATCTGAACCAAATATGTTTTCTGAAGCAGTGGAAAAACTTTTAATGCCACCGTTCTATCCATCAGAGATTTCTCACCTGATACGATTTGAAGATTCCTAAAGATTTTGAGATTATACTGTCAAAGGTCAAAGTCACAGGGTATTAATACTCCTTGAAAACAACATTAAACCAACAGGAACCACCCAACCATATGTAATCACCCACAGGCGTCAAGTAAAAAAGAAACAAAACCATAACAATCCAGTCAATATGCATAAGATCGTAAGATGAGGATATTAATGAAGAGCTTCGTGATTCATGTTTATTGTACAGGCCTGTCAACAGAATGGGATGGAGAGAGAGAGAGAGAGAGAGAGAGAGAGCGAGAGAGAGAGAGAGAAAGGTTCTCTGTGGTAGTTACTGCATACAGCCTGACCCAGCTCACCTAGACAGTTGGGACTGGCCAGGAGTGAAGACATTAGATAACAACCAGGGGAGCCGAGAGCTAGCTCGAGTACACTGCATATACCACTGACTTAAAGTTAACAATTCTTAACATGTTGCATGAGAACTTGAATAAAATCTCAATTTTTTTATCAATTGGTTTCAAATTTCGGATTATAACAGATGAAATGCTTACGTGAACATGCTGTGAAATTCAAATTCACAGCACTTACAGGAAAAACACGTGAATTGGCCAAATTTAGGCAAATTTTCAGGTACTGATTTTATGTTTCTGCTAATAACTTAAAAATTGGCATTTATTCTTGATTAAATAAAGTTATATCCCTGAAAAAAATCTCTAGCTTCAACAAATATCATGTTAAGTGAGAAAATATATTTCATGATTTTTTTAGAAAGTGTCTTATGTTATGGCCCATAACTTACACAATACTGACCTAATTTCTGGAATGTACATAGGAAGTATATATAAAAACATGTATTTAAAATATGATCAGTGAAAAACCACAGAAGTGGTTTTTATATTTGGCAGTTTTGAAGTGTAACAATGGGATTTTAATGGGGAAAATGATGTTTTTCCTTAATATCTTGATGGAAACAAGTCCAAGTGATCAATTTTCGGCATGGTGGGAGATTTTGAGGACATCTAACTGTATGTCGAATATCGCATTCGTACGTCCAACATTTTCAAACATGTCTTGTTGAATAAGGCCAGAAGGACAAAAGACTATGACTGTAGTCAGCTGAGCTCAAACAGTTTAGCACCTTGTACATATTGAATGAAAAAATAACAAATGAATTAATAACTCATTTGAATTAAGCAATAAGATAAGATATATTAAAACAAAACAAACCACCCAGTATGACATGAGTAAATCTAACACAGGTGAAATGGTTATGAAACAACAACCTATACAATATATATAAGCTGTTGTTTCGGGGTCTGAAGTCTGAGTCCAGGTTTCCAAGTATTACAAGCACTTGTGTTGTCAACATTGTCGGATGCCTTGAATTCTCGGATTCTCGGGACTCGGATGCTCCGCAGCTGATATATTACGGTTGCCCAGACACTTGCTTATATTCAGGTAAATGAGAATAATCACCATGTTTCAATGGACACCCTCTTATGGAACAGACAATAGAAGTTCTACCCTCACCAGTGAATAGTCTGTGAGATTAAAGGACCTAGAGAACATAATTCGGATAATATTCAATGTGCATAACAGCTTATATTTCTCTTTGGATGTTACCCGTGATTCATTATGGCTGAACTTCTGAGCCTCTATACTTATTTTGAGAGATTTGGGGGTAAAATTAGGGGCAGCTGTAAAATATTGCACTTATGTATTGCATTTATACAAGAAATGCGTGCTGCAGATCTAGCATAATGCAAGATCTTGTATAATTTTAAGCATGATCCTGGTTTTGAGCAAGATTTTGGATTATGCAAGATTTTTAATAAAGCAACATCTTGCTTTGCTCTTTTACATAATGTGCTCTAATTCTGACAAATATCGTTCATATTGACCTATTCTTGCTGAATATTTAAGCACGATTTTGTATTATGCGAGATTTTGCTTAGCTCATTTACATGATTCGCTATATTTCTGACATATATCTTGCATTCAGACCATTTCTTGCTTAATTTATATGCTATATCTGACATACAAATTCTTGTATATATGTCAAGCATTATGCACGATCTAGCATAACATTCTTCACATTTCTTGCATAAATCTGGCATAAATCTTACAAGATTATATAAAAAGATAATTCGTAAGGATTTAGTGTGACTGTCGTCGTGGTCATTAGCGTTTCAGCAACTAACTTCCTCAAGAAACAAGGACTTGCGTCGTTGTCATTTGAGAGCCCCACAGGGAGGAAGTTTTGATCTGTATCCTACAGAGAGGAAGCTTTGGTCCCTCCGTCCTTGTCATCATCAGTGCTGCCACAGAAACTTCTTTGAGAGGCCAGCATTGTCGTTGTCATTGTCAGATTGTACAGGGGGGAAGCTTGCTGTCGTTGTCATAGACAGTGCTGCCGTCACCAGCTTTTAAAGGGACCAGCACTGTCCTCATCATTGTTATTGGCGAACCGTGCATGAAGTTTGGTCTGACTAACATCATCGTCGTCAGTGTTGCGGAAAATAATGATCAAGATACTGGAAGTTTTGTTTCAAATTCTTATTCTGGGAGGTTATTTCAAGCCCGTTAGCTCGGAGGATATAGGTCACACTGGCCTTATTTCAGGTTTCTAAGGTGATTTTTTTTATTGAACTCCCAGGACATTCAGTTAAAGGTTTTTAGGTTAAATGGTGTCAAAACGTGTCAGTCTAACGTACGGATGGATGGACGCTGACCAATCACCATAAGCCAGTTGACTCACTGTCAGCTGAGTTAAAGCAGCTTCTATTGAAGAAAATAAAATACATAAATACTAGGAGGTGCCTAAGTATCCCAAACAATTGGAATACGCCATTATAAAACAAGGCCTCTTCTTCTGTAGTATAAATTTGCAATTCTACATGATTAGGCAGGCATTGATATATTTGAGTCATGAGGGAGTTGTATGTTTGTTATATATCAGTTAGAAGGGAGTTGCACATAAAGCCTATCTGTATATTTCACATATATGTGACTTGTATATCTTGTATGATCTACATGACTCAATTTTTCAGTCACTCTCAAAAAAGAGAGCAGTGTTCCTTGTCATGGGCAAATTAAAATCAGCAGGTATCAAAGGTAAATTGCTGAGATGGGTTGAACAATATTAGACAAAATGAGAACAGAGGGTTAGAGTGGATCACGAGTTTTCTAATTGGGCATACACAGCAGGAGGAGTACCACAAGGATCCATCTTTGGGCCTCTTCTGTTTCTGGTATTCATAATCTTGCAAACAACATCACTAGTAACATTAAATTATTTGCTGACGATACCACGGTATACACCACCGTCGAAAATCCAACCCTTGCTGCAAAATTATTGAATGAGGGTCTGTGTATAATCTTTTGTAAAATAATTGGTTTGTTAAATTAAATGCAAATAAAACTGAATGTATCACATTTAGCCGCTTACAAATCTTAAACACCAACACTTGGGCATCTTTTTAGGTCACAATTGTCTTTTGAACAATCATGTAAATGAAATTGTACAAAAGGCTAATTATAGACTACTAATCCTTTAACGAATGTAATGGTACCTGCACAGAAAATCACTCCATCTAATGTTTTGTAACTGCATTAGACCCATATTAGAATATGGTACAATTATATGAAATAACTGTAGTGAGGAGCTACCGGACAATCTCGGGAAAGTGCAATTAGAGGCAGCAAGAATCATCACTGGAAGTGTAAAAGGTACCAGGCACAGCTTATTATACCAAGAAATATGTCTTGATACTTTACAAAAAAAGGCGAAACCCCCAGCAAATAATTTTATCGATCAAATGTTTAAAATGAAGCTCTTGTCTACTTTTGCAATCAGATCAGCACTTGCTCGGTACATTACTATGATTTGAGAAGAGGCACAAATCACATCAATTCTGTTAATGCCAACACATCACTATATAAAAAATCATTCTTACCTGATACTATCACTAATGAAATTACCTTAATATTGAAATTCAAAATAAAAACAGTGTTCATGCACTTAAAAGATGCTTATTAAGAAACTTGAAACCACCTATGTACTATTTTATTGGGAAAAGAAAATGTCAGATATAACAAACAAGATTAAGGTTGAAATGTAGCAATATAAATTGCCAATTAACAGATCGTCACATCATTGACAATCCTTCCTGTAGATGTAGATCCATGATAGAAGACGCCTATCATTTTTTCTTGAGTGTGATTTATATAAAAATGAAAGATTTAAACATCTTCACAACTTCAAACAAGATATGGACATACAATATATATCTATCAACACCCATTTATGTATGGCGACCCTTGTAAAGATTACTCATTCAATAAGAAATTGTTCATGTGCTTACAAAATTATATTGAAGATAAAAAACATTTCTACTGATCTTAGCATGACTGTGAAAAATTAAAATAAAAACATCCAACCATCTTCAATACCCTTTCTTCTTCTTCTTTACATTCCATGTGTTCCCTTCACATAACCGATTCTTTTTCCAGGATTGGCATCTATACTCACTGTAACCATGTTCTTGAAGGACATAACCATGTTTAATAGGACACATCAGTTTCATTCTCAACTAGATTCCCATCACTATCACAATTTCCAAACAAAATTACTTTGATTTTATTAAATACTGAAGAAGTATGGTAATATGGGTATCAAAATAACCAGCTTCCCAGATTTGGGTGTATTTTAGGAAAATGATACCAGTAATAAAATATTTTATTCTGCTACTTTTTTGCACCTGGTTTACACCTTAAGTGGTGTAAACATATAACACTCGTAATCATGCAGTAGAAGATCATTACTCAAAACAATATATCGGAGTGTTTTACATAGATCAATTACATGCCTTAGGGTTGATTTCCATTCCTTCACCATCTATATTCCACCTACCTACACTTATTATATATGAGCTTGAGCTCTCATATTAAGCTTCCACTTTGTCCTGTTACAAGATTAATGTTATTTTATTGTATTTTATTTTGTTTCAGCACTGACAGCAGGCACACTGGTCTGTCGTCCTACATGCATAGGTCTGTTGTGAGGAAGTAACACGGTAAGAATATTGCATAGAGATCGTAAGTAATACTTTGAAATTTTCACTTCATTTAGTGAATATGCATTGATGCAGGTTTGCCTTTCCGCAGATTAAAAAACTAAATATGCACTCTACCATCATATGAAACAGCTCTTTTATGGCAAGTCGCGGAACTCAGTGTTGTACCAGGGCAGCTGGAGAATTCAAATTAAGTTACATTCGCCTAACCTTTGAATATTCTTGGTCAAAGTTCCGAGTGTTCACGTTAATACTGAAATTCGCAAAAAAAAATTAAAATTACCTTTAAGTCTTGTAACTGCTAATCAGCTACTAATGTTGATAAGACCCTTGTTGTTACCATGAGTATGTCAGTGAAATGCTAAACCATTACACAGCCACCAAATCCAAGGGAGATCAGACTTCGGGATATATATATAATAACGATATAACGATGTTGTTATATCAATTCCAGCTAAATAGCTTGATACTATTATCGAGCATTATATACACATCTTTATTATCATGAATACTAAATCATCAAGATACTGATTATTTGTATTTTAATTAAACCAATTACTTTTGCAAGTCATGTATAATTATGTAAAGTATACACTGATATTGCTATCGCATATTTACCCAAAAATATACAGTAAATTTTTATTTATTTTTTTGTGGTTTTGGATTAAATAAATATAGGCATAACCTTTGAATAACCATGTATTGTTAGTAAGTGGCTAAACTGTTGGCACCCAGCCGGGTGCTAAAGGGCTAAATTGTCGGCAGGGGATATTTAAGTTTGTTTAAGACTGTTTAATCCACAGGCTAAACTGCCGGAAAATGAATATATGCGCTAACTTAAGTATAGAATTCAGTAGTGTTTATTATTATTTTAACAATGAGCTGAAGTGTAGTGCTGACTTACCAAACCAGCTATTTTGCATGTCTATAAGTAAGAACAGGGTTGTCCGTGAATTACCATTGCAGGAATTCCCGCCGTAGGAAATACTCCCTTCCAGGAATTACTTGGAAATTCTACCCTGAAAAATATACTCGTGTGACCAATAAATAGAAAATATCTGTATGTTTGTGTACAAACATAGGAGGAGTTTCATAGTTACCTAAAAAAGATATTCAGGTAACTACCACCAGAAAATTATAACCTGCCTCTCTGAATTCACAACTGAAACATTTTCACTCAACGATCAAATCGTACAATCTTTATTGCATCGTTATGGTAACTGGCAGTCTCATCCTCAAATGTGCCACGTTAGACGCCTACATACGTGTGCAAAATATACCGACGCCTATAGATCCGTGTGCAGACCTAGATCCGCCGTTCGGGAACGCATATCTTATCCTGCAATATTGAAAATTAGGTAAGAGGTTTTCGAGGTAGTCGTTGCCATCATCTATGCATAGTAATTTCAGATATATAAATCTAATCAATATTTATATCCAACGAGAGCTTTCCGGCCAAGATTTAATAGCTGTCAGTGGCGGATCTAGAGGGGGCACCCGCGGCGCCCACTACCCCCTGTTGAGCTGTAACGCCTTTCATTTTATCTCTTTCATTTCCCATTCATGTAAATTTTCAGATTTACTTTACTGAATTCACAACTGAAACATTTTCACTCAACGATCAAATCGTACAATCTTTATTGTATCGTTATGGTAACTGGCAGTCTCATCCTCAAATGTGCCACGTTAGACGCCTACATACGTGTGCAAAATATACCGACGCCTATAGATCCGTGTGCAGACCTAGATCCGCCGTTCGGGAACGCATATCTTATCCTGCAATATTGAAAATTAGGTAAGAGGTTTTCGAGGTAGTCGTTGCCATCATCTATGCATAGTAATTTCAGATATATAAATCTAATCAATATTTATATCCAACGAGAGCTTTCCGGCCAAGATTTAATAGCTGTCAGTGGCGGATCTAGAGGGGGCACCCGCGGCGCCCGCTACCCCCTGTTGAGCTGTAACGCCTTTCATTTTATCACTTTCATTTTCCATTCATGTAAATTTTCAGATTTACTTTACTGAATTCACAACTGAAACATTTTCACTCAACGATCAAATCGTACAATCTTTATTGCATCGTTATGGTAACTGGCAGTCTCATCCTCAGATGTGCCACGTTAGACGCCTACATACGTGTGCAAAATATACCGACGCCTATAGATCCGTGTGCAGACCTAGATCCGCCGTTCGGGAACGCATATCTTATCCTGCAATATTGAAAATTAGTAAGAGGTTTTCGAGGTAGTCGTTGCCATCATCTATGCATAGTAATTTCAGATATATAAATCTAATCAATATTTATATCCAACGAGAGCTTTCCGGCCAAGATTTAATAGCTGTCAGTGGCGGATCTAGAGGGGGCACCCGCGGCGCCCACTACCCCCTGTTGAGCTGTAACGCCTTTCATTTTATCTCTTTCATTTCCCATTCATGTAAATTTTCAGATTTACTTTACTGAATTCACAACTGAAACATTTTCACTCAACGATCAAATCGTACAATCTTTATTGCATCGTTATGGTAACTGGCAGTCTCATCCTCAAATGTGCCACGTTAGACGCCTACATACGTGTGCAAAATATACAGACGCCTATAGATCCGTGTGCAGACCTAGATCCGCCGTTCGGGAACGCATATCTTATCCTGCAATATTGAAAATTAGGTAAGAGGTTTTCGAGGTAGTCGTTGCCATCATCTATGCATAGTAATTTCAGATTTATAAATCTAATCAATATTTATATCCAACAAGGGCTTTCCGGCCAAGATTTAATAGCTGTCAGTGGCGGATCTAGAGGGGGCACCCGCGGCGCCCGCTACCCCCTGTTGAGCTGTTACGCCTTTCATTTTATCTCTTTCATTTCCCATTCATGTAAATTTTCAGATTTACTTTACTGAATTCACAACTGAAACATTTTCACTCAACGATCAAATCGTACAATCTTTATTGCATCGTTATGGTAACTGGCAGTCTCATCCTCAAATGTGCCACGTTAGACGCCTACATACGTGTGCAAAATATACAGACGCCTATAGATCCGTGTGCAGACCTAGATCCGCTGTTCGGGAACGCATATCTTATCCTGCAATATTGAAAATTAGGTAAGAGGTTTTCGAAGTAGTCGTTGCCATCATCTATGCATAGTAATTTCAGATATATAAATCTAATCAATATTTATATCCAACGAGAGCTTTCCGGCCAAGATTTAATAGCTGTCAGTGGCGGATCTAGAGGGGCACCCGCGGCGCCCGCTACCCCCGGTTGAGCTGTAACGCCTTTCATTTTATCTCTTTCATTTCACATTCATGTAAATTTTCAGATTTACTTTTTATTCCTTAGCAATTAGATTCTAAAATTATTGACTGTTTATTTCTATGTTATTCATAAGTTAAGGATATTAATGAACAGCTTTTTGATTTATTCCACATTAAGATAGCAACTAAATATTTCTATAACAAGGGAAAGTGTCTTTCCGTGATTACACTGCTTGGTCATAACACAGAGACCCCCCCCCCGCCCTCAAATTGAATTTCAAAATCTTTTAAGAGAAAAATTGTTAGAGAATAGAACCACATATTTTATGTGACAGGGGATTAAAAAATGTCATCTTTACATTGATTATCCTAATAAAGTTTTAAGAACTTATCCACCACCATCCCAGACGATTTCAAGCCTTTTCGAATAATGCCAATAGACAACATGGACCAATTAGCCATGGATAATTTATAAAAAAAAAATGAAATCAAGGATGCGCGATATCAAAGATTTATCTGTATATCGCGATACGACGTATATATTGCGTATCGCGATACCCTTTTCATATATCTTTTAACATTAATGATATCAAATGACATAAGATATATGTGTACCATATAATGAAATCATACGACATAGACTATATGTTTTCTGAAGCAGTCGAAAATCTTTCAGTGCCACCATTCCATCTATCAGAGATTCCTTACCTGATAAGATAAGGAGATAGAGTTCATACTGTCAAAGGTCAAGGTCACAGGGTCTTAATGCTTCTTGAAAAATACATTAAACTAACAAGAACCACCAAACCATATGTAATCACCCACAGGCGTCATGTAACACTGAAAAAAAAAAACATAACAATCCAGTCAATATGCAGACGAGGACCAAGGAGAATCATATCTGTGGCCTGTCATCTCAGATCTAAGGCCCGGCTTTTAAGATAACACAGTTACAGCACAATTAAATGTAAAAGCTCAATAAAATGTAACCGACAACATATGAAGTCATACTGTATAAGATTAAATCTAGAAATTTGATGACATACGCGTCAGACCTGATAACATAGAATAGTTAGGACAATGCATAGTCTTATCTGATCACCTCGCAAACAAACATACCCTCACACACACACACACACACACACACACACAAGCATACCTTATATGCAATGGTCACTTTGTACTATTTTGCCTTTATACGGTAATTTAAGTTCAGTAACCTATGAATAATTCTAAATTGTAATACTGGAAAATTATAATCTCTTTTGATTTTTCTTGGCAGTTCATGTACATGTATATTCTTCCACTGCTTGCTTATAACGTTTTACATTTTGCTCTGTATCCTTACTCCAGTACTACTTTCTATTGGTATTCGCCTCAGTAGGTTTGAGAATATAAATTAAGCATTTAATTCTGAAAGTTCTTAACTGGAGAATATAACAGAATAGCTAAATATTTCCATATTTGAATTTTTGTATGTGTCATACTGGCTTATCATGTTTTTGGCCTGAGAAATGCCTCTCCAAAGTATGTAACATTTAGTTTAACAGCCTCTTTTATTTACTCCCGAAATTTCTCATCCTGATCCACTCTCTAATACTTATAAAAGGAATTCGGTTCACGCCTGTTCGCAGTGTTCTCTATAACCGCGTTGTGTACAGTATTGTGCTATACACCATTTTAAAGGTTGCTATCCCCGCAGTGACATAGGCGATATAAGAAAAATAATTTTTAATATACATATAATTTTGAGTGATTTTTCTGTTTTTTTTTTTAATCTCTAACACTAAGGACTATTGTTCATATGAATAACGCTTGCTTTCAATGAGGGATTTGAACCACGTGCGTGGTCAGTAAAAGAGAAAAACACATGTTTCTCGCTTTATGAAATGGAGAGTTCAACCCAGGAGGATTAATGACAAAACCTAATTCAAGGTCCCAGTTTCAGGAACAGGGCTGGGGTGGTGTCGGGGGTTCCAGGCCTCAAAATTTGTCTGATACGATGAAAAAAAGGTTGCGGTGGCTGAAAATGGGATACGGACCCACTGCACGGAGTCCCGCTGGGTCCGCTTCTGCTGCTTACGATGTATGCATATTTCTGTATAACTTCTTCAGGAACAGTTTCCTTGCAACGTACATTTAATTGATCTTTCATGTGTTCCTCACATCAACCTATTCTTTATACGACCAACGATAGAAACCAGTCAAATATCAACGAAACACTGTATGCCTCCGCGTCTCATCCCTTTTCGCAATGTAAACCATCACTGACCAGATCTTCAAGGTAAACATACCGGGATATGATTTTTGCCACGAGCACAGCGCCACAAAATAACAGTAAAAATTATTTGTACATATTGTATTCCGAGAGTATCCCACTAAAAATCTTTATTTTCTGTTAACTTCATAATAAAAATTGAGCCAACATTCAATATCCCAGTAAATACATCTCCCCAACCGCGGTAAATAGCCCGGTATATCGGGTTTGTCAGCTAATCTGTAATATACCACAAACTTGCAAAAACAAGTTGATTTTATACAGTTATATATTCCATCTACCGTTATATTTCTATTATTCCACACTATTTCAATACCTGTTCTAAGGCGTATAACCTCCTATTCTTTCAAAGATCAAAATAGAAGCTTTGCAAATTTTGTAGTCTGGTCACTAAATAATTACAATTGAAGAGAAATGAGTCCGCCATGCTTTTGAAAAATCAAACCTACCGCTTTTCTTCCATTGTTTACAACCAGCACACACATACCGTTTTATCAACATAAAATTGTGTGCGACTATCATACATTGCGTATATAATATTCTATTAATGTTCCTTGTTCTTTTCCCTTTCCATATACATTTAATAACCTTCTTTCGGTTTCTCTTATTAGTTTTTGGCATGTTTTTTATATCCCTGTCAAATCTCCGAGCCTCCACATGTACCGACTCTTTTTAATTCCAGGGAGTGTTGGTATAATATTCTTGTCAGCCATATCTTTTTTTTATTTTATTTGTAATAAAAACACCCAGGCAGTTTTATACAATATTTCAAATTTGGAACAGAGATAAATTTAGAATTTAGTTTTGAACATATCTCTCCTGCGTCTAACTTCTCTTCATTCAGTTTCAGACCAGGAATTTTTGAGAATGATGATATTGGCTTTATGGGTTAATTGGCTGAATTTTCATCTTTGATACACATTCAAGAATATTATGGTTATTCAAAGGATTCCTTGAATCTGATTATTGTCATATTTGCTATGTCAATATTCCAATACAAATAATAAATATGGGGATGGTGGGTCACCTTGACGCATACCTCTCTATTAAGAAATAACCTGAAGATTTTCCAGCATCCACCTCTTATATTCGCCTGCTGACGTCATATCCTGACCGCCGTTTTTCCAATCGTCTCACAGTATTATTGGGCTTGCTATTAATTGCTGAATACTAAAATGGACACACCTCCAGGGCAAAACATGGGAAAACACAAGTATGCAGGCGCGTTGATTACAGGTTAAATTCAGAACTAAAGTTAATAATCGAAATTGTTAGCGGATCAAAGAGGGAGGGGTGCTGGGTCAGTGAGCGAGCCCCCCCCCCCCCCCCCGAATTTCTATTCTGTTATTTAATTACCAAAATACTCAAAATTACTGATAATTGAATAAAATGTTTTCGAGACTTACAGAAGCAGTGGCTTAACGGAATAAATACTGAACTGGTATCTGTATAATAAATACATATTGTTATTGTGTTGTTCTTAACTCTTATTGTAACAAAATATATATCAAGTATATATGATTTTTATTTTATAATAACTTCAAAAATCTAAATTTCTTACGTCAGTATTTAAATTATGACATTGGAATCATTATGATCTCAAGGGCAAAATGAAAATGTATATAACAGCCGATAATCATGAAATACCCGCTATACAGTCCGACTCGACGAAATATTGTTGAACTTGATGTAGGCACATATAGACGTTGGTAAAACCGTTATGGTATAAATTTTAGCTGATCACAATAAAATCTACAAATGTCCATTAAGAAGTGTAAATTATTAGAGGAAATTTACACTGTATTACGTCGTACGTCTCGCAAAGCATTTGGCCTAGTACACGGAACAAAACAATGATAAAATATTTTATTAAAATATACCATGACAAGTCTCTTAAAGCATTTTATCCGACAACTATTACTCATATGCTTTTTAGAGCATATGTGGTCAAAATCCATTCATCGGTTTTTAATATTTTCAGCCCTAGAACTTGCATTAATGACATTAGCGAGCGAAAAAAAGGAAGAATGCACTGACACGAAAACGGAAATAAACATACCACCGGTTGGAATGTGCAAGGGCTTCAGAAAACATATTTAGCTGGAACAACTTCTCTATTATATTTCAGCCAGTCAAAATGCGTAAAATTTGAATGTTACGGGGTACTTATTTGTTCATGGTTACCTTGTTAAGACACCAACACACACGTGCTTTCAAGAAAATCTCAAATGGCTCCTTTTTGCGCGTATCAATTATAGGGGGGATATAAATGTGTTAATAACTGAAGTTTAAAAAATCTATTACTTAGCATAAATCAAATATATTCACGCATAGTGCTTTGTAAATGTATAGTATTCACAGATGCAAAATAAATATTCAGTACGGAATTACCGGCTGAAATATTTGTATATCGAAAATGATAAAGTTCATGGCCAAATAATAATCACAACATAGTTGAATGGATCTCTTATAATAAAGGTGCTTTTAGTTCACTAAACGTCTTTAGCACTGAATTGCCATGTCTTTTCCGTCTGTCAAACGTTTTCCCCAATAGAATGTTGCTTTCAGTCCGTCCTTGTATGCTTTAAGCATTTGCGGTAAGACCCGTCTTTTGAGTTCATAGTCCGTCTTTGTTAGATCTTCAAAGATCTTTATTATCCCGTCTCTGAGTTGTGTTTACGCCGTTTTCAAAACTGCATTCCGGTCCGTCCTTTTAACGAACTTCACGATGATATGGCGTTGTATATTGGAATCAAATTTGCTAGTGGGGTGCGCATTTTTAATGTTGAATTCAATTTCAATGATTGTATGAGTGTTCTCCAAGCAACCGCTTTTCTGTTAACAGCCGAGCCGTTGATTTCATGCAATTTTCTCCTCTGTCTTCCCCAAGTCCTGCTATGCGAATATTAAATTCACTCGAATACCTTTCAAATTCCTTTATTTTCTTCCGTCTCTACTTTTGTTTCTCTAAGTTCTGTGTTTTCCTGAATTTCCTTGATACCGTCAATTTCTGATACCAATTTTTGGTTCACTTATGACATTTTTTGTACCTTCTCTTTGTATTTGTCTATCTAGTTCATTGAGAATTGAAGGCTTTAAGTTAACTGTGTTATTTTCTTTTCTTTATTGTCAGTGTAATGCTTAAATTGCTTGAATTTTCCTTACCAACCGAAATTCTGAGCGTATCTATGGCCTCAATAATTGTCGTTTGAATTATTATTAGTCTCATATCAATGTATGTGTCTGGAAAAGGAACAAGCTCGCCTTCTGTCCGTCTTTCCCCTGCTTTCGCCATGACTGTCTCGATGGAGCTAGATACCCGGCTTTGTGAACAAGACCTTGCTTTGTACCTCAGTCACCAGATTTATTTTAAACTGCCCATTTGCTTGCTTTTCTATAACCTTTTATTCATTGTTTCCATTGACTTTGTAGTAAAATTTTAGTTAAAAAAAGTCCTTTCAATGTACACGGTTCAAGGCCGCAAAACACGTCCGTTCAGCTCAACATGCCAAAAGGAAGTTGGAAAACCTTAAAGATGCTTGACTAAAAGTTTGGTTTCACTTTGGACTTTATTACCTGTACATAATTCTTTCATAGTGATCGGGACAGTCGAGTGGTTAAACGCTTACCTAAAGAAATCCTCTGAGCCATTGAGAGTGCCTTGATTAGTTATAAAAACTATTTGTACAATCCATGGAAAATAAATACATTGAAACTCCTACTTTCGGACAACTCAGTAAGGTGGACAGCTCACTAATGCGAACACTAAGTCTCCGTCCATTCAAATTTGCCTCTATATTATCTTTAACGTGAACTCAGTAAAGCGGACAGCTCACTCTCCCGGACAACGGATAAACTTTTCCGTCCCGTCTGCATATCCAGTACATTCTACGACCCTCTAAAGAGGACAGAATTCGCGAGTTCTATTTTTGTTCATATATCTGCCGGGTGATGGGGCTCCGAGGTCATTACCTCGTATGACCTGTTTTGGTCACATGACAGCCCGAGGACAAGTGTAATTTGGTGAACCATCGTGATGTTACATGTGAATATACTGTCGACATCAGACATCTCTGTTAGGTAGGCGCCATACCTGGTATCTTTGCCCCTATATTTGAAATAGTTTCTACAAATCGGCGTGAAAGCGAGAAGACCAAACATCATATACCTTGAACATTTACGTATATGACTGGCGTCCGAGTACAGGAGCAGACGAGCTGAGCTAAAAATTAGAAATCGAATTACCGGGTTCCTTCTCATACAGCGGTTATACGCTCCAGTCGGCCTTGTTGCGGATCCACAACTGTGATACGATCACAGTTGTGGGAATGGCCTGTACAGTTAGGCCTTGTAATGTCGAAATGGTAGACACTGGTAGAAGGCACAAAAAAAATCTTAAAACTACTAAATATACACACCAAAATGCATCCGTTAGTGTCTTTGGTAGTAAATGGGTCTTTCTGGCAACTTTACCACGTTCTTACCTTAATATATTAATGAAATATTATCCCTAACGATCGTTATAAGCCCGCCGTGATTTAAACATAATAATACAGGAATTTGTAATGAGCGGACGTTGATCGACTGGTACCCGCCACCGAGATCTATTATCGCCCGTTTTTCCAGTTCAAACAGCGATAAGATCAGAGCGGGTTCCCAGTCTAAATCCCGTTGCAAAGGACTGTGGGTCATTTAATGTAATCATGGCGGCATGTTCTCTATGTAAACACATCAGCTCTTGGCAAAATTATGGATAAGTAGGGCTATTGAGCATTATTTTGGTGCCAATACTTTACAGATGTTTAATAAACCATCCAAAGACAACAAAAAGGTAATTATTTTATGTTGACACCGCTTGAAATATCAATTATACGATTCCAAAGGGGTCTCCTATTTGGAACCTTACAAGGCGTTTTCCTAAGAGTCCTCTCAAGACGTTGTTGACGGAGAGGAGCAGAGCGGATCGGAATCACACGTCTTGGGCCGAGACAACAGTCGGCCCAAACATTGTTACGTGTTAATCAGACTACTAATATTACATTGTGCATCAAGCCCAGCGTTTAAACATTCGACACCCGCTCTCGTTGGTTTGATTACTCCAGGGCAAACACTCATTCGCCTGACCCTAAGCCTTTATGCCAGACAGGATGACCAGAGCAATTATGCTCCGCCCTTTGACCTTATTATTCCAACGAGTCCCTTCCCCCCCCCCTAAAAAAAACGCTCCTATACACAGGCATTCCGTTATGTCCATGGCCCACGAGAGCACAAATGTCGGTCGCGTATCTTGTCGCATTGACTTTTGACATCATCTGGAATCACTGTATCTCTGTCCTTCACTGTTTGTTTTCATTGTGAATTGTTTGGTAATATTTTTTATTATTTGTCTCATACTTATTCAGTGCGAGGTAAGATATAATTATTTACTCCGGGAACACATACGGACAAGGATACTGGTAATAACTACATATATTCTTCTTGGGTGAGTCACCCAAATTATGTAAATTTTGAGCTTTCCAGGTGATTGCCGTTTACATTGAAAAGGATTATTTGATATAATTTGATTGGTAAATCGCAACTGCTCGACTAATGGGTATTCATTGAATGAATATGCGATTAATTTCATGGTTAGGTCAATTATCTATATTTCGCAATCGAGAGGTATATATATGTATATATACACTTTGTTCCAGGTTATCCGAGATGACGATGTGCAACAGCTGCAAACGTATTAGCTACGCATGCCGTCCACCTCTTCGTGCCTACATATTAGTTCTTCTGATGTTTTTAATGTATCGTGTTCTGCGCACGACCAACTTAAAAACGTACCCATCATTGACCCGGGGCACGGATATGAAGAGTACGGAAGAAACAGGGAACAAAATCGAAGAAACAGAAGGGAAGAGTTATCGACGCCAAAGGTCCCAACAAGATTTAATAGACAGTTCACAGGAAAAAATACTTAGACTTTACAAAAGCTTAATTGGTGCCAATAAAAGAGTCATCTTTATAGGTCTGGCAAATTTATGCAACCCAGGGGACATGGCAATAGTGGTTGGCGAAGTAAATTTGCTGAGAAAACTGAATGCAACAATTATGTTCCATGGTACAGCAAATTATAATGTAGGAGATCTGACCAAAATTAATAAAATTGCTTCAAACTGCCGCGACTGCGTTTTCCTTATCCAAGGCGGAGGTACGATGGGGTATTATTTTTTTACTGACACTCTTAAAATTGAAGTTGCTGAAAAATTCCTTCGACACAGAATAGTATTTTCCCCGCAAAGTTTATATGAATATCCAAACATCTCTACTTTTCATCGGGTACTTAAGAGTTTCAGCAAACATCCGGACCTTCATTTTGTCGCCCGAGACCAGGAATCTTTCACAAGGGCTCAACGGTACTTTCAAAACAACCATGTTTATCTGTGTCCAGATGTGGCATTTTTGGTAGGCTTCTCTCCTCGTATCATTTCCCCTACATATGACATTGTTTGGATAAAACGGCTTGACAGCGAGAAAACCGATTATGATATACCTTGTCATTATAAAGGAAACAAATTGAACATGTATGTAGAGGAGTGGCGTCCGAGGACAGGAGCAGACGAAGATGGAATTGACATTTTCCACTCAGGTACCATACGGATGTATCATGGGTTGTTACTTATACAGAGAGGACGGGTAGCGGTCACTGACAGGCTCCATGTTGTCATTCTGGCCACCCTTGCCCATGTGCCGGTTGTTTATATAAAAGACAAACTGAGAAAGATAACC
Organism: Sipunculus nudus; assembly: GCA_026874595.1. Taxonomy (NCBI): domain Eukaryota; kingdom Metazoa; phylum Annelida; class Sipuncula; order Golfingiida; family Sipunculidae; genus Sipunculus; species Sipunculus nudus. The sequence continues at coordinate 57,368,405 of CM049307.1, read as the reverse complement.
AATTATGGCTCCACCTGGTGCAGGAATGTTTCAGGAATCCAGGCAGCAAGGTCACCTGAACATGCTCTCCACTTAGCTATGGAAATAATACATAATAAAAACTTTTATGGAGTGGAAGAAATACCCTCAAAATTGCGTGGGTTTTCAAAAGACCACAGGTGCACACAACCTTAAGGTTTTCATAATTATATATATATATATATATATATATATATATATATATATATATATATATATATATATATTTACATCACTCTGAATTGAACATTCTTGGTTTTCAGAAAAATATGTGTTTAAATGTGACACCAGGTCACATATGTATAGAAACTATATAAACATAATATATGTATATGAGCTGTCGGAGTGGGAAATGTAACACAACCCTAAAAATAATTTGCTTGGGGTCTGTGAAGAATTGTTAGCCATTATCTATGATCCGTGATTATCTATCCTTGTATTTATATCACCTGGTTTCGAAGATATAATGGGAAAATAATATAACATGTTTATCAATTCAGTAATAAATATTGGCAAGATAACTGTTCATTATCACATGGCTTTCAGAAACGTACTGAGGAAAAGAGATTTATTTAATATATTGAAAAAAATCAAATAAACTTATGCATAAAACACTATGTAGAATGCAAATGCCTTTTATGAACTACTGAATCGGATATCAATATATACTTTTGACCTTTACATATCAGTAATTTTAGGTCTACTTTACGAAAAGCAAGGACTCGGATACGTATTACTTACTGACTCTGTCAATAATATAATTAACTCTTGCAACTACAACATAAATAAGCACGTCTTCCAAGGTAGCAGTCGTTATTCTAAGGATTACATTTGCCCGTCCGCAAACTGTAATCGGAATTGTTCTGAATAAATACTTAAATAGGGACTTGCACAATAAAATCATTTCAATTTTTCTTTGACATTATCTATATCATTGGAAAGATTAAAAGAAATTATGACTGAGGGCACCAGGCTAAAAATATAATTATGAACAAGTGAGTTATTTTAAAGGAAAGTATCAGTTTTGTTCAGCTGCCCCCTTAATTAAGCCCTCCCCTAACTGTGACCACAAGAGGAGACCAGATTTACCAAAGGGACACACAATGACAGCTGAAACCTCACTCTGACAAACAGCCAAGCATGACTTATCCTGAAACATACCCAAACACATCAGGGAACCACACCCACTCACATATTGCCACGCCCACAGTCTGGACAAGCTGGAACCATTGGGAGAACAAAATGAACTTTTCATGAATAATTTTATTTACATATGAAATACATTTAATGTAAACTTTTGGTTGCATGTTATCATTTGATTGCATCAGTTTTAAACATATATAAAAACATGTAAAAAATGTCCATATGTATGATGGAAAAATAAAGGAAATAGATATATAATTATATTAATACTGAATTCTTACTGTTCATAAATGAATGTTGGAATATAAAAAATGTATTATATAGAACAAAAATATACACAATGTTACATTGTTCATTGAAAAATACATATACAGCTGCATATATTCAGACAATGGAGACGTAATATTGTTCTATATTATTCCACGGGCTGAACGGGCCGTACTCATCTCCTGCTAAGGCATGATGTACCTGAAATAAAATACAGATAATTTGATAAAAAAAATAAGTATACAGGTAATACAATATCTTTCAGTGTGTGAATTATATTCATTAACCAAGATTCAACTTAACTGGAGCAGTGGAGGTAGTTTACAATTAATTAACACCAGCTACGTTGTAAATACACAAAGTGTTATAAATATAAAATTATAACATCAGGCATTTATACCATTAACAAATGAATTTTTGTAACCGAATAACTAATAACAAAGAAGCGCACGATCAACCATGGCATTATTATTATTTTCGTCCACTGACACTGTCAAATACACGAGGTGAAGCGTCCCGCAGAGATTGCAACCCGATCCGTCACAGACCTGTCAAACGCCTGGCAGTTACGTAATAATCAGCTGTCATTCTGACGGGTGCCGGCAGATGACACCAAATCCTAACAGTAACTAGACAGTGAAACAACACTGACGAAAGAAAACCTCAATTTTTAGCACCTGTGCCGACATATATTACAATGTTTAGAAATCGGACGCGTTCATTTTACCGCATCTGACTAAATTATATCGGTCTGTTTTATTATCATAACTTTGAAAAGTTTGGACCCCTATCTTGGAAGCTAAATATTGATATAACTTAAAAAAACTTACCAGCACAAGTTCGTCTTGACTTTGTCTTTCGAGCGGTAAACAGGAAATTAAAATCCGAGCATGAGCAAAAAGGCTTTATACCGAGCCGAATAGGGGACTACGAGCAAGGCACCGGTCACAATTCCTTATGGCAGACATTCATGACATGCCAGCGTAGCGCCGCCTACCGGAAATGCAAGTCCCTAACTTAAAGTTGTGTAAAAATGCCCGTCACTGTGCTGGATAAGCAGGAGTTCTAGATCTCTCACCCCGCTTGCAATAAATGCCGGCGGTGAATGATACTAAATGTGCGGGTCTGTTATACTGCCAAATAAAATAAAAATATTGTTATAGGTGTCTCTTTTATTGTATGCAGCAGTGTGTTTGTTCAGCGCTAGAGTTGTCTGTTGCTATGACGGCATAGCCCGGCCCACGCGTGGGGTCTGACGTTTACACAGCGGTCGTGCTAGTCTGGGGCTTTCTCGCCTGGCCGAGCCGGGTCGGCCCACGTGTGAACCCTGACATGTACAAACACAGCGTTCTTGTTCTAGATGTTTCCTGTAACACATGTGTCCTGTGTATTATGTTAGATTCTTTGGATTGTTCGGGAAGTGGAAAGTTCTCAGCTTGGGGCGAGAATTTATAAATAAAAGGCTGCGTTTTTAGAGCCGGGGGAGAGGTGAATGAATATTCCAGCGGACACAGAAGAATGGACCTTTTTCCCATAATTGCGGCAGTTATAGCTTTTCTTTTAAATTTGTGACGGATCTTATATAGTCTTCAGTTTGCTTTCGGGATTATAACAAGAACTTTACTTTGGATTACGGCGGATTGATTTTGTGAATAAACTGGACTGTTATTCTCTGAGAAGATTTATGTGAATTGTTCATCTTAATTATATGCTTTAAAGACCCTTTGGTCGCTGTGACAGTGGTGGCATCCAGGTACTGTACACTTTATTTATGTACTTGTATTGATTTACTGTTGTACTGTTGTTATACTGTGTAATTGTATTGATTTAGTGTATTGAAATGTTAGGATTGTTTTAAGAATAAATTATAATTATTTGTTTACAAAAAAACACTGACTTCTTTATTCATTTCCCTAGACATTTCACGCTGCCTAGTTGCAATGCTTGTGTTCGTCATGACAACGTGATCTGTTGATATTAGGTTCCGTAACAATATATATATATATATATATATATATATATATATATATATATATATATATATATATATATATATATATATATAGTTTTCCCTGTGCTGGGTTATTGGGAAAACTGAAGTAAAATGATAATAAACCTGTTTTATCAATCATAGACACGTGAAAATATTGTAACAAAACAATATAAACAAAAGCGATAAAATAAGATAAAATCTGTGGTGAGTAAAGCCCCTGTCTAATACTGATGATTAAATATTTTGAAATCTGTGATGCAGGTTTATACGAGTTGTTGGATACCAAGTTCCTATACATTTTGTAATTGGCCTGTCAATTAAGTCAGATAAATCATCACCTGTATTTTCCTTTCTTCCCTTCTTTCTTGTTTCTCTACGCTAATATATATATATATATATATATATATATATATATATATGTATGTGTGTGTGTCTATGTGTTTGTGTGTATACCCTTAAAGCGAATGCGACGTTAATTTGGTCCTGTTAATGTGTATGTGTGCATGAGCGCAGATCTCAGTGTGACGTCACGAGCATGTGGGTATCATGATTTTTGATCGACATATCGAAATGTACATCATAGAAATTTTTAAATAATTCCGAATATTTTATAACTTTTTTCATTTGACGTTTAAGCAATTATCTTCTGGTACTTGAGGCCCAATTAACTGAGCATGACCAGGCGCATCATCGCTCATAGCAATTTGTTATATAAATCTTTGAATTAAGGCAAACAAAATAAAAGGTATTGTTCTCAGGCACCGCCCGCGTCAATTTTAATCCCCCCCCCCCCCCCCAATCAATGATTTTCATTTTTATTTTCATCTTTCAAGAAGATAAAATAATACAATTTTGATAAGATTTTCTTCGTGATGTAGTGCTTTTACCTGTTTAGGGAAAAAAATCTGTTATTTTTACGCTTTTCCCTGATCATAAGACATTTTTATCGAAACATACAAAAAAGGGTAATATATAAAATATCGCCCGCCCGCACTGATTTCCTAAAAATAAAAGTGGCTGGGAACCATGCTTTTTATTTTGCCTAACAGATGTAAGGATGAAAGGGTGTCGTGCATTTAACGAGGAAAACAGAGCGCGTAATACCATTCAGTGGTGTTTCATGATTAAAATATTATATTTCTTTGCACGTTTTCTATCATCTTTATCTATTGCTTCCGTTATGAGGGTATAAGTAAATCCCCGTTCGTGTGTGTGTTTTATGTGTGTTTGTATGTTCACGGCATAACTTTACGCGATCTTGAGCTGAATCTTATACAATTTTCAGGGCATTTTGAGAATGGGCCTTCAAAGAATAGAGTCGATTTTTGTGTGGATCCATAACATGATCCGGATTCAGCAGTCTCATCAATGTGCAGCCGCTTAAGCACGAATGAACCTGGGAATATGAGCCGAATAAGTGAAACATGGTACTACTGGGAACTTCCCAGATAAGGGAACCCCACATGGCGGGAGTTCCATTAATTAAAATGCAGATTTCTGGGGTAATCTTATATTCAGTCGTTTTAATATTAGCTGATTTTGTTGAATTTTCCGCTTCGGCCCTTATATCACACGTAAGAAAAATATCCAGGTTCCGTCAACTTTGAATCGTAATTCTCGAAGCTTCTAAATCAGGGACTGATTTCGAAATGACCGAGATTGTTGATATCCTTTCTTCAAGGGCGTCAGTATAGGGGGATGGAGGTAAAATGATATTTCAGTTTTCCTGGGTTTATTAAAAAGGGTGTCTATCTCTGCCTTAAGATGAAGCGAGCTACATTTTATTACTTAAACTAACCGAATACGCCATGTGAAGGATACATTCTTTTTTTTTAATTCCTGCCACGGACCAATCTATTAACGGTTATGATAATCACTCAAAATGACAGTTAGATTAATTAAGCACGAATGCTCCCGACCCACACCGGCCAATCTGGCCTGAACAATATACTCAAAATGACATGTAGTTAGATTAATTAAGCACGAATGCTTCCGACCTACACCGGCCAATCTGGCCTGAACAATAAATAGTATATATTAACAGCCGTCGACAGTTAATAATAAGGTGTCAATGAACACAAGTCCTGGATGTGAGGCCACCTCGTGGAGGGTTTTGGTACTGCATCGAGTCCGTGAACACCTGAGAAACCAGCCTGTATACACAGAGTATACATCATGTGTGTATATCGTACACACGTCAAAATGACTCTTTAATGCGCCTTTATCTGATGAGAAGCATAACGGCAACAGGTCATATCACTATGTTACATAGAACCAACGGGATTGAAAAATGTGGTAACATATATTTTATCAGCTACACAGGACATGAATTATTCATTGATATTTTCTCCTTAGATCATGCGATAATTGCAAGGAGAAAATCAGTGTTGCGATATGGTACAGGGCTGTTATTGTTCACAACCCAGCTATCCCTCTTTATGCGAACTTACAATCTATAATCTCCTATCGACATTTGACAAGTTATATATAAAGGTGGTCTAAAGAAAAGAAAAGATTTGTTATGTCTTCAGTGTTGCAAATATTTGGCAAGTTTTTTTCCTTTGTACTTTATTAAGATATTTTTTAGATTTCCTGTGTGAGCTAATCTGTATCTTGTTTAATTTGTAATTATATTTATAACATGAATGATAATGACTTAATAGTACACATATGTATATATGTATATATGTATATATATATATATATATATATATGTGTGTGTTTGTGTAAGATAATAAGCCCCTAACACTTTGCGAGTTCAGACCAACGGGATTGAAATGTCTAATGTATGTCCTGTATATCTCATATATGACTTCCGGTGTCATGGCTGCTCATAGCTAGACGGATATAAGCACCGCTCCGTATAAAAGTGGAATTACCCAGTGTAAAAAGGTTTCAATACGGAATAGGTACAACAAAAAGTTAAAGACAATGCCTAAACAACCACGAACCAAAAGATGTGATACACAAGGGAGCCTAGATAGCTTTATTGAAAAACAAACCACGGAGGAAACAGTTTGCAGACGGATCCCCAGCATGGGGCATGTAAACAAACGGACAAAGACGTGAGAGAGGTGAGCCAGAGTGTGAATGAAACTATGGTTGACACAAAATTAAAAGCTCTTGAAAATAATATTTTGAAAGCATTCACAGATTTTAAAACTTTACTAGAAACACAAGTAAAGGGACTACTTGGTGAAGTTCAAACATTAGAAAAGGTGTCGGAGAATGTAAAGATGAGCTAGGTCAGTTAAAGAGAAGTACAGAATTCTCACAGGGTCAGATAGAGGATTTGTTAAAGAAAAACGAAGCATTGGAAAAATAATCTGATTAAATGAAAGTTGAGATGAACAGTTTGAAAAAAGACTTAGATGAGAGAAAAAAAATAATTCAACAATTAGAACAAAGCTGTATGAAAAAACTGAATGAATTGGAACGTTATTCCCGAGGATTTAATGTGAGACTGACTGGAATGAAAGAAGAAAAAGGAGAAAATTGCAAAAATATTTTGGCTCAAATTATTGAAGAAAATAATTTGGCAGAAAGAAAAACAAAAGCTGAAATATTAGACTGTATTGAACACGCGCACAGGCCCGATCAAAAGTTCAGAGGCACTCGAACAATTGATTATTGAGGGAAAGAGTGTGGAGATAAGTTCATGAACTCTGTTTTTCTCGCCACGTATCTTTGGATGCATGTTTCAATACCTGTCCACCAGAGTGCGCTAGTACACAAGGTTGTCAAGTTACTCGAAAGAGGGCGCTACAACCGACAGAAAGGATAATAATGACCAAAAAAGACCTTCAGATAGCGTAATTATACTGCATTAAAAATGCATACTGCATGTGGTTATGGTGTTAAGGAATCTATAAATAAACTTGTAAATAACTTTAAAAAATGGAGCGATACAGGCTGTTTCCGGCTTGGCATTAATATAGTTAACATAGCTTTAAGATAATTACCAAAGTTCTGAGTGTTTTATCATGAGCTGGATACATATAGAGGGACGCTCCTGGTAACCAGCTGATATGTTCTATTACAGAGATCTACAGCTATGTTATTAATATGCGTCCATTCACCACTGGTATTACTGTTCTATTTATTACTGTTTTATGTGTGCCTTAACTTATGTTTTTTGTGTAGAATGAGAAAGTACTTGGTTAGGGAATATTATCTAGAAAAGGAGATTTTGAAGAAGTGTATAAGGTTGATTGTTATGTTACTAAGAATTGTTAATTATTTATGGGGAATACTCAAATGTAAATCTCGGCAGGAGGTTAAGGTGGACAACGAATGTGTGAATATTGGTTATAAAATCATTAGCAAAACTAACAATAAGTTAAAATAACATGAATTAAAACAGTATAGGAATAATGTCTCTAAATGTTAGAGGTTTAGGAAATAAAAATAAGAGATTTCAACTGTTTCATTGGTTTCATCAGAAAAAGCATAAGATAATTTTATTACAGGAAACTCATAGTAAACCAGAATGTGAACAGACGTCGAACGCTGAGTGGGGTCACACAGTGATTTATAATCATGGGACAACAAATGCCAGAGGGGCATGTTTTATGATAAAAAATTCCTGTTGGTATTAACTTTTACAAATGAAAACAGACTGTGAAGGCAGATATATTATAACTGATATTTAAATGGAGGATATAATAATTACTCTTGCAAATATATATGGACCTAATGATGATAAGCCAAACTTATTTTGATTTTAAAAGATTTTTTTGCAGTATTAGACTCATTTAACAATGAACATATAGTATTAGGAGGTAATTGGAATGTTTTCTTGAAGGCAATCTAGATAAATTAGAAGGTTATTTACAAACAAATGCTATGGCGAGAAGGGTAATACAAATATTTGCGTCAGAAATGGGGTTGTGTGACGTTTGGAGAATGAAGCACCCACATGAAAAAATCTATCCTTGGTCTCGATCACAACCTCATATAATAGCTAGCCGTATTGACTTTTTCTTAACATCGACATCAATTTTAGCGTTAACTTGTTCTACAGAGATAAATTTAGCCATTAGAACAGACCATTGTAGCATTGATTTGGAAATTGAAAACAGCATGCATGTAAAAGATCCAGGATATTGGAAGTTTAACTGTAAATTGTTAGAGGACTCTAATTACCAATCACTTATTACAAAAACAAATGTATCTGTTATAGATAATAATGAAAATACTAAACCTATGTTACTATGGGATATATTAAAAGTGGAAATTCGTGATAAAACCATTACATATAATAAGAATAAGCAAACTTCATCAAGGACTAACATGAAAGAGCTAGAAAAAAAGATTAAGGTAACTTGTTCAAGCCATCTCTGTGAACATGAAAATGCAAAACAAAAAAAAAAAGAAATAGAAAAAATACATGCAGGAAAAAAAAGAAGGAGCTTTATTTAGATGTAAAGTAAGATGGTTAGAAAAAGGAGAAAAACCTACTAAATATTTTTTAAATTTAGAAAAAAAGAAATTATGCAAGGAAAACAATAAACAGATTATATGTGAGTGGAAAAATCACTAAAAACCCAACACTTATATCACAAGAACAAGTGAATTTTTATATAAGTCTTTATGTTTCAAAATTAAAATGTGAACAAAATGTAACCAATAATGATTATCCGAAAGGTAACCATTTAAAAATACCCGATGAATAAAAATACAAATAGATGCCCCAATTACAGTGAATGAACTACATAACAGTTTAAAATCATTTAAAAACGGTATATCCCCAGGCATAGACAGGTAACCAGTGGAGTTCTTTAAACAATTTTGGAATCCTTTAAAATTAGTTTTCCATAGAGCTGTTAATGATTCTTTTGAAAGCAATATACTCACCTATTCCCAGGGAATAGTGACCCTTATACCAAAACATGGGAAAGATCCTCTTTCATTGAAAAATATGATACCGATAAGTTTAATGAATACTGATTATAAAATTATTACACAAAAAACATGGCTAACCGTCTAAAATAAGCTTTACATTCAATAATTAATGAAGATCAAACAGGCTTTTTAAAAAATAGATATATCGGAGAAAATATTGTTCGATTACTGTCAATTGGCCATCAAACATCAAATAGTAATGCCCAAAAGCTTTCGCAGTGAAGTTCTAAGCATGGCACATGAGGCTCCTTTGTCTGGTCATTTAGGTATAAATAAAACTTATCAGAAAGGTATTACACACTTCTATTGGCCTAACCTCAGGAAAGATGTTGTACAATATTGTAAATCATGCCATACATGCCAGATGGTAGGCAAGCCCAATCAGAATCCTCCTAAGGCCCCACTGATGCCTATTCATGCTTTCGAGGAACCATTCAGTAGGATTATTGTTGATTATGTTGGACCACTGCCCAAAGCAAAATCTGGAAATGAATACTTGCTGACAATCATGTGCGCATCTACCAGGTTCCCTGAGGCAATACCATTGCGCAAAATTAATGCCAAAAGTGTTGTCAAAGCTCTGACCAAGTTTTTTACAACTTTTGGATTGTCAAAATCCGTCCAGTCTGACCAAGGGTTTAATTTTATGTCTGGCTTGTTCCAACAAGTTATGCTTGAGCTAGGTATAAAACAGTACACCTCTTCGCCATACCATCCTGAAAGTCAGGTCGCCCTCGAACGTTTTCAGCAGACATTAAAAACATGATCAGGACTTATTGCCATGACACACAGAAAGACTGGGATGAAGGAATCCACCTATTGCTGTTAGCTGTCAGAGAATCCTTTCAAGAGTCCTTGTGTTTCAATCCCTTTGAACTAGTTTTTGGACACTCCGTTTGCGGACCATTGAAACTGCTGAAAGAAAAACTCTTGTGTGAAAATCCTGATTCTCTTAGTTTACTGAAGTATGTCTCAGACTTTCGAACTAAACTACACAATGCTGGTGAGAAAGTCAAATCTAAAATCTGCACAAAGTAAAATGAAAACAAAGTATGACAAACACACTGTAAGTATAACGTTTGAACCTAGTGAAAAGGTCCTTGCCTTACTTACGATCCCTGGCAGACCTCTGCAAGCTAGGTATTTTGGTCCTTACATTGTTGACAAGAAAGTCAGTGATTTGAATTACATACTGTTGACACCAGATCGGCGTTTGAAGAAACAACTGTGCCATGTTAACATGTTGAAACCATATTATGACAGAAATAGCACATCAGATGTTGTACATAATGTTACTGCCGTTAATTGTGCAAAAACTGACCCTGACCCAGTTAAAGTAGATACTGATTGTAAGTGTGATGTAGACATTCAGTGTGGTACAGTACCATTAAAAAACTCAGACGTGCTTAAAAACCTGGATGCCAAACTGTCACACCTTACCGCACACCAACAACAAGACCTCAAGAACCTGCTGCGGAATTATGAACATTTGTTTAGTGACATTCCAACGCGAACTAACATGTTGGGCCATGACGTCGAAGTTGGCGAGGCAGCGCAGTCAAGCAACATCCATATAGACTGAATCCAGAAAAAGCAAAGGTATCTACAGGATGAGATTCAATATTTGCTGGACAATGATTTTATTAACAGTAACTGGAGTTCACCATGTATTCTTGTGCCAAAACCTGATGGAACTTACCGTATGTGCACAGATTATCGAAAACTGAACTCTGTCACCAAGACTGACACGTTCCCGATTCCGAGGATCGATCATTGTATTGATAGAGTCGGTAGCTCCAGATATGTTTCCAAGTTTGACTTGCTAAAAGTATTCTGGCAAGTTCGCTGACAGATCGAGCGAAAGAGGTGTCCGCCTTTTGTGACGCCGCAAGGACTGTACCAGTATAAAGTTATGCCGTTTGGCATGAAGAACTCGCCAGCCACGTTCCAGCGCCTTATCTACATGGTTGTCAAGGACATTCAGGACTGCGACGCATATATTGATGACCTTATCGTATACAGCGATACCTGGGAGAAACATCTGCAAATTCTTCGCGACCTCTTCGAAAGACTCAGTGAAGCACGTCTGACCGTCAACTTAGTAAAATCTGAGTTTTGTCATGCACAAGTAACATTTGTGGGTCATATTGTAGGGCAGGGTCAGGTAAAACCTGTTGGTGCTAAGACAAGTGCTATTTCTGCATTTCCTAAACCAGAAAACAAAAAGCAAATAATGCGTTTTCTTGGTATGGTTGGGTACTACAGGAATTTTTGTCCAAATTTTGCTGCTGTAGCTGAACCTTTGACTAATTTGTTAAAGAAGAAACAAAAGTTTGTATGGAATGCTCGGTGTGAAAATGCATTTCAGAATTTGACAGCATTTCTGTAAAGTTCACCAGTTTTGGCAGCTCCAGACTTTTCTGTACCTTTTAAGTTAGCTGTGGATGCTAGTGATACTGCTGCTGGTGCTGTGTTGTTACAAGAAGGCAATGATGGCATAGATCATCTAATTTGTTATTTCCCAAGAAAGATTATTTTTGAGATGTTGTAAATTTTTAGTGATTGTGATCACAACAAGAAAGTTTTCCGTGAAAACTTTCTTTTTTCTTACAGGAGGGAGAGTGTTACAGGTGCTCATTTTATTATGTGACACGGGCGTAACTCCTGTTGTGACACTCGTGTGTGGCCGCGTATTACATTCTATGTTTAATCCATACTGGTTGAACTCTCGTTGTCATGTTAGCCTTGAGTTTTAACGCCTGGCCGAGGTCACGTGATGAGCTTGGTATGTAGAGATACACAGCGCTGTTTTTCTGGAGAATTCCTGAAACGCGTGTTTACTGTGTTGTGCAAGATCTTATAGACTGTTCGAGAAGTGGAAAATTCTCGACTTGAGGTGTGAAGGTATATAAAGGGGCTGTGTTAGCAGAAGCGTGTATCAGTTTCTAGGACCTTATCCGACTAATGCGACAATTATAGATTTTCAAAGACTTTTTCCTGGATTTTATGCATGGGGACTTCAGTTTACTTTCTGGGTTGTTGCAAGAACTTTCCACTGGACTGTCATTCTCCGAGAGTATACATTTAAAGAACTTATCCTTGTGACGGTGTTGGTAACCAGGTACTGTGCACATTATCTTTCTATGTGATTATATTTATTTGTTGTTATACCGCTGTTTTACTGTATAATTGTATTGATTTAGTGTATTGTAATGTTAGGGTTGTTTTAAGAATAAATTATAGTTATTTGTTAACAAAAAACCACTGACTTCTTTATTCATTCCCCTAGACATTTCACGCTGCCTAGAGTTACAGAATCTGATTTTTTTTATCTCTGTTACAGAATTTGTGTTCATCACGCATACGTGATCTGTTTATATGAGGTTCCGTAACAATATATATATATATATATATATATATATATATATATATATATATATATATATATATATATATATATATATTTACCATGCCTATAGTACATCTCACCCAGGTAAGTGTGTATATCACAACGGTCTTTTTTTCTGGTAGAACAAGTTCTGATATTTTTTTATATGATACTTATTCTTTGTCAGTTGTTTTGATTTTATAACTCTGTTAAATCATTTGTGATGACTACATTTCATTCACATATGAATATCTTAATTTTATATAAGCAATGAACAAAAGGTTAAAAAAAAGTGCTGAAAATTAACTGTATTTGTTTTAATATGGCCTACACAAAACCTGCCCTTGCACCACCAGTAGATTCGGGACATTAATCCATCAAAATATAATTCTACTATACATCAGCCAAATTAGTCGAAGGAAATGTGTGTAACATCCAGGATTTGTTGATGGTGCATTCAGTTCTTTTAACCACAAAGAGTACCTATAACATGAAAATGCCCTGTTAATTTTAAAAGAACTTTATTTTGAGATTATTGACAAATCAGGCATTTCTGTTATTCTTTATGCAACATTATGAAGGATAATATTTTACAAATATTATGGGAAACTTTCAAGAAGTAGAAAGGAAGAATTTGTAAAAATTTTATATGATATATACTGTTAATGGTGCAAACTTTCAAAATATCAAATACAAATTAAATCCTTAGTAAGTCAAATAATATATATATAATTATATGGTCAACATTTTGTTTGCTCTTAGGCTCTGAGAACATGGTCAACATTAATCATTTAAGATTTCCTTTGAGTTTTGTTCAGCTGTCATGATATCTTAGTTCATATTTGAGCCCTGCTTACTGATGGCTGGATACACAATCAACCAAGACCAATGGCTACAACTTGAAAGTCACATCAGTTAACCATCTCTGTCTCTAGGTGAACTTAATCTTTAAAAATATTTATATTCTTCTGAGTGAAATCCTGCCCTAATATCAAGCCATTTTCCTGAAAGCCCTCTATGACCGCTTGACTGTAAGAGACTCGTATTACACTTTTTCTGTAATCTGTAAAGTGTATAATCACAATACATTGATTTAACTGTTATGTATATGTACTAGTACAGAAGTCTGGAACAGCCTGTAAATGGTCTAGGACTGAAGTTAAGATTCATCTACAGTAAAAAGGAAAATGTCTGTACCACTGATAATTTAATCTACTTGGTTTTAGTGACAGCAGTTTGGCAAACACTACAACAAGCTGAAGCTGGCCCCTCAAAAAACTGAATGTCAAAACTAAAATGTCTCACAAGGAATATCCTAAGACATCCCCTACTTTGGCAGTATTCTTTCATCTCAGGTGGCATATTCTTTGATCACTTTTGTAGTAAAGTAGTGCTTTTGAATTATGTCCCATCCTTCTAGCTCTGCCGGACTCTTGGGCATATGCCTCCAGAGTAAAGGGGGTGTGAAATGTATAACCCTTTTCCCTGCAGGAGCAGTAACCCCCAGCCCCGGAATCTGTTGTAGCTAGTATCAGTCTGCAGCTTGGGTTTTCTTGTGATATCTCTTTGATAATCTAATCTTTATCAGTTGCTGGATAACCATCCTGATATTGGGCATACATTAAGCTGCCACCAACATCTTCCACCTTTTCCTCAGTAAAGTTCTAGCAGTATGCCATGTGATCATACCCTTCCATGTATGCAATAGTAACTGGAAAGTCCTTTTGCTTCTGAGAGCAGCTCCAGACAGTGGTTCCATAATGGCATCAAGTTTGTCAAACTTATGCAGGTTCGGCAGCTGAGTGTGAGCCTAGGGAATAAAATATTGAAAAACACCATTCAGAATATACAGGGAAAACAGGGAGAAGGGGGTTAATGACTGTGGCAGCAGAAAGAGTCTGTTTACCGGACTATGCTGTCATGGGAACATTCTCTCTCTCTCTCTCTCTCTCTCTCTCTATATATATATATATATATATATATATATATATGTATGTATGTAAGTATGTATAATGTTGGAAACTGCAGTCCTTAAAATAAATGCAATAAAAAAGGTACAATTAAGCACACACAGGTACTCTAATAGCCTTTGAATATAACATGTACTTTCATGTTTACTTTCAGTTAAACTTTGAAATTTAGGCAATGTGGTCCACACCGAGTATACATATCTTATAGGTTCCTCACATTTCATTTGAAAATATAACTTGAAAGGTAGAAGATTATACTATAGATGTGGAACCTGCAACAAAATTTAAAATAAACATTTTGTATATTAGCATTCTAAAAAAATTAGATGAATTAATGCCTAGTGTTATAGAATCTGATTTTTTTATCTCCATTACAAAATTTGTGTTCATCACAAATACGTGATCTGTTTATATTAGGTTCCGTAACAATATCAAGAAGCAGAAATGTACACGAATTCTCTATCAAAAATGGGACCATCTGGAATATTAAGCTTTTCCTTATCTAAAAAAACATCAAGGGCACTTTAATACAAAAAGGTTAAAAATTAAGAATACTTATGTATCGAACTTCTGGTCTTGAAATGTCTGCTAAAATTTAAAATAGAATTCTTGCAGACACAATGCTGCCCTGACCCTTAATTAGCTTATTTATCTAAAAATCAAGCAATTGCCTTTACCTGGCAGTGACAGGAGAAACAGTTAATTTTCTGAGAGCTTACACTAAATAACTTCAACTGGGAGCATATTACTGTTTGATCTTTTCTACATCTAGCCTATGACTGTATGTATATATGAGTATCTATTTATGTTTATGGTGTATGTATGCACAGTTTACATCAATTACAAAGAAAAGTAATTATTACAATTACAGATTACTTTATTTTCTCAAAATAATGGTTAAATTGTAATTACCTTTAAAACATCTTTTTATTTACTTTCTACATATAAAAAATTAAAATATGTATAGTAAAGGTTTAATTGCCAAAATGTAACTAAAAAGATAATTAAAAAAAACATTAAGATAAACTACAAAATAGATATGGTGACATACATACATTAATTTAATTATATATTTTAATGACGTGAACCCAATACCTCATACCTAAAATATTTACTTTTCAAACAAAAAAGGTCAATTTATTAAATAGATGAAAGAATAAAAAAGAGTTTTTATTAAGTTAATGAATTTATATTCAGCTTGGGTCAACTGTTTAAGATATTTACTAAATATTGTTTCCAAATAATGAAAGCCAGGATTCTTGAACTAAAATCATTAAAGTAATTGGAAAGTATTAATATGCAAATGTTAAATATGCCTCAGAAATCATTATATCAATTATAAATGGGTAAACGTATCCGGTTATATTTGACGGGAAATGTTACAAATTTGTTTGTACAGGTATACGTATTTATATATATATATATATATATATATATATATATATATATATATATGTATATATTTATATATATATATATATATGCATATATACGTATTAACGGTATTGATCTTACAATAAATCTGCATATATAATCAAGATTTTGCCATTTTAAGTGATATATACAGACAGACTAAAAAATGACCTTCATGGGTGATAAATATATTAGCTGCTTGTTAGTATTTACCTTTTGAAGCATATAACTATTTCTTTACCCTGTGATACCGATAGTGTCAAAGCGTTATGCTCACGAACTTATGCACGCATTTGAGAAAAATATGAAGATTTGCATTTTAAATTTTCATTTCTTGTAAACCTTGTATCCAGGTTGTGTTTGCTTTCTTTTATGTATGCACAAGGAATTTGTATAATGTACTTAGATGTATGAATAGATATGCTGGTCCGTTACATAGAAATAAAGAACAGCAATCGATCCAACTTTTTCTGCGTATTCTTGTTTCATATCTCTATACTTTTACTAGTTCAAGGTAAATTCTTAACATTTTGTCTGTACCTTTAACCTTGATCATGTGAAAAATATAAAAAATATACTGTCTCGTGAAGAAGAGATAAAATTCATTTTCTGTTTGTTCTAACGGAACCTCCATGGATGATACATAATTGCACACTGCTATATTGTGTGTAATTATGATATTTTCGGACAGACCGGAACTTGTTGATATCATCATGATATATGAATATGGAAATGTTACGTTGTACATTTACTATACTCCGTTTCACCACCGGCTGTCCACCTGTTTTTTGTGGATGGTTTTCTTAAAAGTTTACATTTTTTGATAAGTTCAAAGAAAACAACATGTGGAAGTGAGAGCCGAGGCTGTTTTTGCATGTGACCAATGACCTTGACTGCCATAAGTGGGTCTGAAATGTTGTAAAATGTAGACTGATTTCTCATATTTTCAAATAATTCTGTTTTTTAAATAAAATGTCAGGTAGGTATTTATTTACCTTGCTGAAAATTAGGTTCTTTTATCCACTACTCTTCACTTTAATTATTTTCCTTGAAATGTGACAAAAAAAATTTCATAGCAAAAAACAGGTGGACATGAGGGGATGAAACGGACTCTAGTTATCGCGTTTATGCCCGGCGTGTGATGATTTCAGGACATTATCAAAGAGTCATAGGAGACAACATGTTTTTGGTGACGTAGCGCTCCGTTTTAGTGAGGTAGTACTCATTGTGGTTCAGTTAGTCGTCCATCAAACAGCAGCAAATGTAAGCGTAACAGCAAGCGATGCAGCAGCACTGGTCGTCCGCTGCTTGTTCAGCCGCCGCTGCTTGGGCCGCGCCGTTGTCCACAACCACTCTGTAAAAAGATGAAGATTCGCTATCTTAACAATATGAAGATAGCCTTTTAGCACGTGAGTTTGTTATGTGCAGCATTGCATCCAGAACAAAGACTGGGGCTGATGTGGTTGGCTGGTGCAAAGTTTGACATTAGAGCCAAAATTTAAAATTGACATAAGCCTAGCAATACATTTTGTTTTTATTCTTCCCCAAACTTTCGGGTCTGACAGTTTCAGAAATACTTAGATTTTGTTGAGATCTAGAATTGTTTTCCGTGTGGCTGACTTCACTGCCGAGCTGACAGTGCTCAGTTAAGATATGCAAATACTTTTGAAACTTTTGAACAAAACAACCTGATTTATTTTGAGGAAAAATGAATAGAAAACAAAATATTTTTCTTCCAAGAATTGAATTTAGTTTGTGCAAATTCTATTTAAATGACAAGTGTTTTATATGATAATATAAGAGAGTTGGAATACGTTTGTTGTACCTGAAGATTTATATGAATGAATGTCTTATAAATATTTATCTGTCACGCGCAAGCGCAGAAAAAGTAGGTTCAAAAAGTTCCCGGTCAATGCACCCATCAGGGGTCATTTGTTACTAGGCAAGGATGTGTTTTATCTGGGTCTGCTTGTAGGATTATTAGCACATTAGCAGGGATAACCAAAGAGCCATTACACTTTGGTGCCGATCTCGATTTTAAAAAAAAATCAAGAATTTTTTTTCCTTTGTGGTTCTGTAATAAACATGTGTTCATTTTTATTTATTTATTTGTCTATCTATTTTGCTTTTTTTTATTGTTAGAAGGTTTATGCAAATTTTATCACAAAAATTACCCTAAGTATTATGCAAATAGTGTATCCATTAAATGAATGTCTTGATATATTAATATTTATTGACACTTTGCCTTAGAGTCCACCATGAATCGTGAGCTTTTTTTAATTGTGGAGGTAACCACCTATATTTTTAATGCTTGTTTAGAAAAGAACTATATTTACAGAATTTCAATTCCAGTTTCGGACTACGTGCTAGAGGATTGACGCTTGATTATCTTTGCATCAAAACCCCCGAAAGGCGCACCCGTTTGTGAGTGAAACACGACTGTTAGCCTACTGTGTGGCACAGTCTATGCCTCCACACACTCACCTTGGGTGGGACTGACCGTTGAAAACCTCACCGGCCAGCCAGACTGAGATTCGAACTCCCAGCTTTGAGCCCTGACCCTACCCCGGCGAATGAAAGCGCAAATTTTGAGGAAGGGCCGAATAAAAAGAAAATAAACATGACAGTGCTAATACTCTATAATCTGTCTCTCTCTCTCCCTTGTCTACTGACAATATGACAGAAATACACTGATTGCAAAGATAAGTACATATGAAAATGAAGTTGGAATAACAATTATATTGTATAATAATTATAATTATTCATATTCATGATTTCAGGTCCTTTCTCAATATTCAGATATAATATATGATGTATTTTTGCTCAAAAAGTTCAACTGAATGATAACCACCAGCGTCTGGAGAGTATAGGAGGGTATGCATTGTTGATTAGGTTCGAGTAAAAATGATAAAAGCATATAATGGTCAGATTAACCCGCCTCGAGCAGTCGTATGATAATCACTACACTTAATAAGATGAACAGTTTAAAAATGAACTGAAAATATATCATTTCAGATATGCTTATAACCTGTAAATGTCATACACTACAAGTGGATAACGATTCAACTCGTGTCTCTATGCATAAAACTTGTTTCTTAACGTACCTGACTGGTATTTTATTTTCACCATTAAGTCGTATTTTAATCCGAGTCTTGAATAAACCGGCTTTTATGGGTTTACCTAATATTATCACATTTTATTGTATAAGCACTCTGAGCAGTGCCCTGGATAAACGCTATATAAATGTGCAATAATAAATAATAGTAAATGGTAAGAGTAAATTATAATTAGCATCAGTGCCAGCAACCAGATGGCAGCACCAACAATTAAAACGCCAATCTTCATTGATAAATTGGATGATTTATTCGACTCTTGTGTTACCAACTAACTTGACCAAGCATAATTAAGGACGTTACTGGCCAAGGATCCTCACACCACTTAATGCATTTCGATATTTCCTTCTCATGCGTTACACACGAAGAAAATGAGTTACCAAACTTTCATATTTAATATTCCTCTTTGACACTTTTTTATACTCCTTCCATGAGACCAAAAAATGGTATGGTTCTCAGGCACTTTTTATAAGAAATCAGTGCGGGCGGGCGGGTTTTTTATGTTATTTTTGGGTTTCGATAAAAATGTCATATGAACAGGGAAGACTATGTGAATAAAATCATTTTTTTTCTAAACAGGTAAAAGCACCACATAACAAAAGAAAACTTATCGGCGTTGTCTTATTTCATCTGATTGAAATCAGAATAATTTTTTTATGAGGGCGGGGGGTTGATGTTAAAAACACAGGCGGTACCTGAGAACCACACCTTTTATTATTTTTTTTCCTAACGAATTCTATGATTTTTCTGTCAGCATTTAGGATATATCTCTGTAGCAGACATTTTGCCAGTAATAGGATCCTCGTGAACCAATAAAGGATCTAAGAATCACAGGTAAGGAGAAGGAACAAGAGGGGTATTTCTTCGAATGACGTAGAAACATTTGAAAATCTGGGCTGGTATGGTGCAATTTGGGGTAGTTTCGATTGTACTTTTTCTTTTATATTTAACGTGATTTTTATACCGACATGCCTAGATTTTTTTAGACATAAAAAGAAGGGGATGCTTCCTGCACTCCCTATCACCGCCCCTAGTCCTATACAGATGTATGACCCATATGATTTCTCAAACAATCTCTTGCTGTGGACTCTTTTAATTATAACCGCTTTAACCATTCATGATCATCTTATCTATGAGCAATCCTTACGTACGTCATACCACCTCTGTCCATACTCTTTTTATCAGAGATCAGAATCTCTGTCAGCATTTTCTTTTCCATCCCGTCAGGGGGTATTTGATCCATATCTCTGAATGCACTTTCATTTCCATCAGCGAAGTGGGTATTTGTCAATATCTCTGTCTACACTCTCTTTCGGATCTGCCACGGGGTTTTTTGTCCGTATCTCTGTTCACACTTTTTTCCCCATCAGCCACTGGGGGTTGGGAGTGGGGGGGGGGGGGTATTTGCCCTTATTTCTATCCACACTTGCTTTCCCATCAGCCACTTGGTATTTGTCCATGTCTCTGTCCAGACATTCTTTTTCTTTAAATAAGTTTTAAAAAATGGAGCGATACAGACTGTTTCCGGCGTAGCATCAATATAGTTTACATAGCTTTAAGATAATTATCAAAGTTCTGAATGTTTTGTCATTAGCTGGATACATAAAGAGGGACGCTCCTGGTAACTAGCTGATATCTGCAGCTATGTTGTCAATATGCATCCATTCACCACTGGAATAACTGTTCTATTTATTACTGTTTTATGTGTGCCTTAAATTATGTTTGTTGTGAATGAAGCACACAGATGAAAAAATCTGTACTTGGTCTCGATCACAATCTCATATAATAGCTAGCCGTATTGACTTTTTCTTAACATCAACATCAATTTTAGCGTTAACTTGTTCTACAGAGATAAATTTAGCCATTAGAACAGACCATTGTAGCATTGATTTGGAAATTGAAAACAACATGCATGTAAAAGGTACAGGATATTGGAAGTTTAACTGTACATTGTTAGAGGACTTTTTATAGAAAATAATGAAAATACTAAACATATGCTACTGTGGGATATATTAAAAATGGAAATTCGTGATAAGACCATTACATATAGTAAAGTTAAGCAAACTTTACCAAGAACTAAAATGAAAGAGCTAAAAAAAGATTTAGGTAACTTGTTCTAGCCATCTCTGTGAACATGAAATGCAAAAAAAAAAGAAATGGAAAAAAATACATAGAGGAAAAAAACAGGACGGAGCTTTTTTAATATGTAAAGTAAGATGGTAAGAAGAAGAAGAAAAACATACTACATATTTTTTTTAAATTTAGAAAAAATAGAAATTAGGCAAGGAAAACAATAAACAGATTATATGTGAGTGGAAAAAATCACTAAAAACCAAACACTTATATCACAAGAACAAGTGAATTTTTATAGAAGTCATTATGTTTCAAAATTAAAATGTGAACAAAATGTAACCAATAATGATTTTCTGAAAGGTAACCATTTAAAAAATACCCGATGAAATCAAAATACAAATAGATGACCCAATTACATTGGATGAACTATATAACAGTTTAAAATCATTTAAAAACGGTAAATCCTCAGGCATAGATGCCAGATGGTAGGCAAGCCCAATCAGAATCCTCCTGAGGCCCCACTTAGGCCTATTCATGCTTTCGAGGAAACATTCAGTAGGATTATTGTTGATTATGTTGGACAACTGCCCAAAGCAAAATCTGGACATGAATACTTGCTGACAATCATGTGCGCATCTACAAGGTTCCCTGAGGCAATACCATTGCGCAAAATTAATGCCAAAAGTGTTGTCAAAGCTCTGATCAAGTTTGTTTACAACTTTTGGATTGCCAATATCCGTCCAGCCTGACCAAGGGTCTAATTTTATGTCTGGCTTATTCCAACAAGTTATGCTTGAGCTAGGTATAAAACAGTACAGCACTTCTTCGCAATACCATCCTGAAAGTCAGGGCGCCCTCGAGCGTTTTCACCAGACATTAAAAAGCATGATCAGGACTTATTGTTATGACACACAGAAAGACTGTAACGAAGGAATCCACCTATTGCTGTTTGCTGTCAGAGAATCCTTTCAAGAGTCCTTGGGTTTCAGTCTCTTTGCACTAGTTTTTGGACACTCCGTTCGAGGTCCATTGAAACTGCTTAATGAAAAACTCTTGTGTGAAAATCCTGATTCTCTTAGTTTACTGCAGTTTGTCTCAGAATTTCGTACTAAACTACACAATGCTTGTAAGATTGCAAAGTCAAAACTAAAATCTGCACAAAGTAAAATGAAAACAAAGTATGACAAGCACACTATAAGTAGGACGTTTGAACCTGGTGATAAGGTCCTTGCCTTACTTCCCATCCCTGGCAGACCTCTGCAAACTAGGTATTTTGGTCCTTACATTGTGTGACAAGAAAGTCAGTGATTTGAATTACATACTGTTGACACCAGAATGGCGTAAGAAGAAACAACTGTGCCATGTTAACATGTTGAAACCATATTATGACAGAAATAGCACATCGGTTGTACATAATGTTACTGCTGTTCATTGTGTAAAAATTGACCCTGACCCAGTTAAAGTAGATACTGATTGTAAGTGTGATGTAGACATTCAGTTTGGTACAGTACTATTTAAAACTCAGACGTGCTTAAAAATCTGGATGCCCAACTGTCACACCATACCGCACACCAACAACAAGACCTCAAGAACCTGCTGCGGAATTATGAACATTTGTTTAGTGACATTCCAACGCGAACTAACATATTGTGCCAAGACGTCGATGTTGGCAAGGCAAGCGCAGTCAAGCAACATCCATATAGACTGAATCCAGAAAGTAAAGGTATCTACAGTATGAGATTCAATATTTGCTGGACAATCATTTTATTGAACCTAGTAACAGTAACTGGAGTTCACCATGTATTCTTGTGCCAAAACCTGATGGAAGTTACCGTATGTGCACAGATCATCGAAAACTGAACTCTGTCACCAAGACTGACTTGTTCCCGATTCCGAGGATCGATGATTGTATTGATAGAGTCGGTAGCTCCAGATATGTCTCATTTGACATAAGTTTGACTTGCTAAAAGTATTCTGGCAAGTTCTGCTGACAGATCGAGCAAAAGAAGTGTCCGCATTTGTGACGCCGCAAGGACTGTACCACTATAAAGTTATGCCGTTTGGCATGAAGAACTCGCCAGCCACGTTCCAGCTCCTCATCTATATGGTTGTCAAGGACATTCAGGGCTCCGACGCATATATTGATGACCCTATCATGTACAGCGACACCTGGGATAAACATCTTCAAATTCTTTCCGACCTCTTCGAACGACTCAGTGAGGCACGTCTGACCGTCATCTAAGTAAAATCTAAGTTTTGTCATGCACAAGTAACATTTTTGGGTCATATTGTAGGGAAGGGTCAGGTAAAACCGGTTGGTGCTAAGACAAGTGCTATTTCTGCATTTCCTAAACCAGAAAACAAAAAGCAAATAATGCGTTTTCTTGGTATGGTTGGGTACTACAGGAAGTTTTGTCCAAATTTTGCTGCTGTAGCTGAACCTTTGAATAATTTGTTAAAGAAGAAACAAGAGTTTATGGAATGTTCAGTGTGAAAATGCATTTCAGAATTTGAAAGCAATTCTGCAAAGTTCACCAGTTTTGGCAGCTCCAGACTTTTCTGTAGCTTTTAAGTTAGCTGTGGATGCTAGTGATACTGCCGCTGGTGCTGTGTTGTTCCAAGAAGGCAATGATAGCATAGATCTTCCAATTTGTTATTTCCCAAGAAAGATGCCTTTTGAGATGTTGTAAAATGTTAGTGATTCTGATCGCAAAAAGAAAGTTTTCCGTGAAAACTTTCTTTTTTCTTACAGGAGGGGGAGTGTTACAGGTGCTCTTTTTATTATGTGACACGGGCGTAACTCCTGTTGTGGCACTCGTGTCTCTACATACGTGATGAGCCTGGTATGTAGAGATACAAAGCGCTGTTTGTCTGGAGAATTCCTGGAACGCGTGTTTGCTGTGTTGTGCAAGATCTTATAAACTGTTCGAGAAGTGGAAAATTCTCGGCTTGAGGTGTGAAGGTATATAGGGGCTGTGTTTTAGAACCGGGCAGAGAGAGCAGCAGAGTAGATTCCAGCGGTCGCAGAAGCGTGTATCAGTTTCTAGGGCCTTATCCGCTAATGCGGCAATTATAGATTTTTCAAAGACTTTCTCCTGGATTTTATGCATTGGGACTTCAGTTTACATTCTAGGTTGTTGCAAGAACTTTCCACTGGACTGTCATTCTCCGAGAGGATACATTTAAAGAACTTATCCTTGTGACGGTGTTGGTAACCAGGTACTGTGCACATTATTTTTCTATGTGATTGTATTTATTTGTTGTTATACCGCTGTTTTACTGTTAAATTGTATTGATTTAGTGTTTTGTAATGTAAGGGTTGTTTTAAGAATAGATTATAGTAATTTGTTAACAAAAAAACCACTGACTTCTTTATTCATTCCCCTAGACATTTCAGGCTGCCTAGAGTTACAGAATTTGTGTTCATTACGCATACGTGATCTGTTTATATTAGATTCCGTAACAATATATATATATATATATATATATATATATATATATATATATATATATATATATATACCTTGTGTTATCAGTCTATTCCATGTTCAAAATATACCTGAAACGTCCTTAGTAAGTCAAAAAAATATATACATATATTTATATGGTCAACATTTTGTTTGCTCTTAGGCTCTGAGAACATGGTCAACATTAACTAATTGAAGATTTCCTTTGAGTTTTTTATCAAGCCATTTTCCTGAAAGCCCTTCATGACCATTGCTTGACTGTAAGAGACTCACACTACCGCTGTTTTACTGTTAAATTGTATTGATTGTACTGATATTTTTTTATATGATACTTATTCTTTGTCAGTTGTTTTGATTTTATAACTCTGTTAAATCATTTGTGATGACTACATTTCATTCACATATGAATATCTTAATTTTATATAAGCAATTAACAAAAGGTTAAAAAAGTGCTGAAAATTAACTGTATTTGTTTTATGTGGCCTACACAAAACTTGCCCTTGCACCACCAGCAGATTGGGGACATTAATCCATCAAAATATAATTCTACCATACATCAATCAAATTAGTCGAAGGAAATGTGTGTAACATCCAGGATTTGTTGATTTTGCATTCAGATTTTATTAACCACAAACAGTACCTATAATATGAAAATGCCCTGTAAATTTTAAAAGAACTTTATTTTGAGATTACTGACAAATCAGACATTTCTGTTATTCTTTATGCAACATTATGAAGGATAATATTTTACAAATATTATGGGAAACTTTCTAGAAGTAGAAAGGAAGATTTTGTAAAAAAATTATATAATATATACTATTAATGATGCATACTTTCAAAATATCAAATACAAATTAAGCAACCTGAAATTTCTTTAGTAAGTCAAAAAAATATATACATATAATTATATTTTCAACATTTTGTTGGCACTTAGGCACTGAGAACATGGTCAACATTAACTAATTTAAGATTTCCGTTGAGTTTTTTTTTCAGCTGTCATGATATCTCAGTTCAAATTTGAGCCCTGCTTACTGATTGCTGGATACACAATGACCCAAGACCAATGGCTCCAACTTGAAAGTCACATCAGTTAACCATCTCTGTCTATAGGTGAACTTAATCTTTAAAAATATTTATATTCTTCTGAGAGAAATCCTGCCCTAATATCAAGCCATTTTCCTGATAGCCCTTCATGACCATTGCTTGACTGTAAGTGAATCACACTACACTTTTCTGTAATCTGTAAAGTGTAATCACAAACATTGATTTAACTGTTATGTATATGTACTAGTACAGAAGTTTTGATCAGCCTGTAAATGGTCTAGGACTGAAGTTATGAGTCATCTTCAGTAAAAAGGAAAATGTCTGTACCACTGATAATTTAATCTACTTGGTTTAAGTGACAGCATTTTGGCAAACACTGCAACAAGCTGAAGCTGGCCCCTCAAACAACTGAATGTCAAAACTAAAATTTCTCACAAGGAATATCCTAAGACGTCCCTTACTTTGGCAGTATTCTTTCATCTCAGGTGGCAGTCCTGCTTGTGAATTATGTCCCATCCTTCTAGTTCTGCCGGACTTTTGGGCATATGCCTCCAGAGTAAAGGGGTTTTGAAATGTATAACCCTTTCCCCTGTAGGAGCATTAACCCCGATCCCGGAAGCTTTTGTAGCTAGTATCAGTCTGCAGCTTGTGCTTTCTCGTGATAGCTCTTTGATAACTTATCTTTACCAGTTGCTGGATAACCATTCTGATATTGGGCATACATTAAGCTGCCACCAACAACATCTTCCATCTTTTCCTCAGTGAAGTTCTAGCAGTATGCCATGTGATCATAACCTTTCATGTATACAATACTAACTGGAAAGTCCTTTTGCTTCTGAGAGCAGCTCCAGACATTGGTTCCATAATGGCATCAAGTTTGTCAGACTTATGCAGGTTCGGCAACTGAGTGTGAGCTTAGGGAATAAAATATTGAAAACACCCTTCAGAATATACAGGGAAAACAACAGGAGGGAGGGGGGTTAATGACTGAGGCAGCAGAAAGAGTGTGTTTACCAGACTATGCTGTCATGGGAACATTCTCTCTCTCTCTCTCTCTATATATATATATATATATATAATGTTGAAAAATGCAGTCCTTAAAATAAATGCAATAAAAAGGAACAATTAAGCATACACAGGCTCCTAATAGCCTTTGAATATAATATGTACTTTCATGTTTACTTTCAGTTAGACTTTGAAATATAGGCAATGTCCACACTGAGTACACATATCTTATAGGTTCCTCACATTTCATTTGGAAATATAACTTAAAAGATAAAAGATTATACTATAGATGTGGAATATGCAACAAAATTTAAAATAAAAGTTTTGTATATTAGAAGCAGCATTCTAAAAAAATAAGATGAATATTTTTGTTTGTTTAAAAACTCTGTTTTTATCTCATATTTGATATTTGTTCTGTCTTTTGACATCCAAAATGTAGTATTTTTTGAGTAATTCATTAACCTTTTTTTATAAATTTTTTTTAAACAGAGTTGAATATTTTTTGTTACCAGGAAATGAACATTGGCTAAGCACTGTTAATAAGCCATTTACCTTCAAATGAGTAACAAAAAGTATCTGCCATGTATACCCCACAAGCACTAATTCCACGCTGGCTAAGACTTAGCAGCTGGCCCTTTATTAGGCCAGTCAATTGGCTGACCACCACCACAACTTTCTCTGTCAAAAATGGCACCATCTGGAATATTAAGCTTTTCCATATCTGAAAAAAAAAATCAAGGGCACTTCAATACAAAAAGGTTAAAAATTAGGAATACTAATGTATCGAACTTCTGGTCTGCAAATGTATGCTAAAATCTAAAATAGAATACTTGCAGACACAATGCTGCCCAAACCCTTAATTAGCTTATTTATCTAAAAATCAAGCAATTGCCTTTACCTGGCAGTGACAGGAGAAACAGTTGATTTTCTGAGAGCTTACAGTAAATAACTTCACCTGGGAGCATGTATCACTGTTGGATCTTTTCTACATCTAGCCTATGACTGTATGTATATATGAGTATCTATATATGTTTATGGTGTATGTATGCACAGTTAACGTCAATTACAAAAAAAAAATAATCATTACAATTACAGAATACTTTCTTTTCTCAAAATAATGATTAAATTGTAATTACCTTTTAAACTACTTTTTATTTACTTTCTTAATATAACAAATTAAAATATGTATAGTAAAGGTTGGATTGCCAAAATGTAACTAAAAAGATAATTAAAAAACATAAAGATAAACTACAAAATAGATATGGTGACATACATGCAATGATTTAATTATATATTTTAATTATGTGAACCCAATACCTCATACCTAAAGTATTTTAAATTTACTTCTCAAACCAAAAAGGTAAATTGATTAATAGATGAAAGAAAAAAATGAGTTTTTATTAAGTACATGACTTTGTACTCAGCTTGGGTCAACTGTTTAAGATATTTACTAAATGTTGTTTCCAAATAATAAAAGCCAGGATTCTTAAAACAAAAAATCATTAAAGTAATTGGAAAGTATTGACATTATATTATACTTTTTGGTTTGTTATCATTAAAATAACAAGTAAGCATTATTTTTTAATTACGAAATAACATTTTATCACAGAAGAAATAATTGCAAGTAATTACACATTTAAATTACCTAAACCTTTTATGAATGTAATATATATATATATATATATATATGATTAAATATTATATATATTTATTATATTATAAATATAATACTTTAAATATTTATACATAATTAATAATATTACTTTTAACTATTCTAATAATAGTGATGTTAATTAAAGGAATGTATAGAAAACCCAACCGGTATGCAGCACGCAAATAATGTCCTTCTGAAAAATGGCCTTCAGTGCTTTCAATCTGCTTCTCTTTCAGCTTCACTGGCTTCATGGCCTTGCAAAAACCCTGTGTTGCTTAGAGCAGGCGTTTTTCAAAATCGCAACTTGTCATTTTGTCATTCCTCGCTCATTACCATGAACAGACCGTGTTGTCAACTGAAAACTCCTCCCAATATCGCTCAACTCCTACACCTGCTTATGTTTATATTTTCGTTCGTCAAGACTTGTCAACAACTGAAATAATAATACTCTGACCTTTGAAGTATGTGCTTATGTTTATAAAACAAATTAAAATAACCAATTTAATGCACGAATCTCTAACTGACCAGCGGTATACTTAAGAAATAATTTATACAGCGTAGTGGGTTAGCCGGCATATGTCCGGCGCATCACAAGACACCCCCCCCCCCCCCCCATGGTTGCCGTGAGGCTATTACCTGCCCTGGAATAGCCGTGACGTCACGTGAATGAGCTTAGCCTCAAAAATTTTCTCAAAGCCATAGGTTCTCGACTTCGTGTGTTTGTTGGTGCAAGTCGGATCTTATCAGCAAGTTTGTCATTAAATTAACGTATCAGGACCAGCGTGTCCCAATGATTATGTCACATGACCACTAATAGACAAATTTTACGCCTATACGTGTGATCACATGAATTTCATACAAAACAATGCGGAGAACTTGGCACAACGAACCGCCACCTGAATAATTTTACGGAGGATGTCTGGAATAAATTGTTCATGTTGTTTCTGAAGGACCTGACCTCCACGTTATTTAATTTTACAAGCTATAACTGTAACTGATCAGGCTAAGGGGTGTGTCCACAATGAATTTAAATATTACATAGTGTTCTAAATGGGGCCTTCAGCTCACTACAATTATAATACTATTGATATCATTATCATCTTATTATTATAATTTTAATTAGCATGGTACCTAAGGCTCCCTACAGCAGTATTATCATAACCATAGGGCTTCTAGCCCCTCAAGTCCAATAACTATTAATTTCATTATTTTCTTATTATTATGATTTTTATTAGGATGGGGCTTCATGTCCCCGATAGTAATAGAAATATGATCATGGGACCTGAAGCCCCGCCTGTCCCATAACTTATAAAATCTTACTTTTTATCATTTCTATTAACCTGGTACAACAAGCCCTCTACAGTAGTATTATCATTATCGTGAGGTTTCGAACCCGGAGAGAACTACTATTATCATCTCTATCATCATGGCTCCTTTCTGTTCTATTTTGATTATCATGGGACCTCAGGGCCCCTCCAGTTCTATTTTGATTATCATGGGGCCTTAGGCAACTTCAGTTCTAATTTGATTAGCATGGGGCCTCAGGCCTCTTAAAGTTCTATTTTGGTTAATATGGGGCCTCAGGCCCCCTTCAAGTTTTATATTGATTATCATGGGACCTCAGGCCCCCTCCAGTTCTATTTTGATTATCATGGGGACTCAGGCCCCCTCCAGTTCTATTTTGATTATCATGGGGCCTTAGGCAACTTCAGTTCTAATTTGATTAGCATGGGGCCTCAGGCCTCATGAAGTTCTATTTTGGTTAATATGGGGCCTCAGGCCCCCTTCAAGTTCTATATTGATTATCATTGGACCTCAGGCCCCCTCCAGTTCTATTTTGATCATCATGGGAACTCAGGCCCCTCTAGTTCTAATTTGATTATCATTGGACCTCAGGCCCCCCTCCAGCTCTATTTTGATTATCATGGGGCATCAGGCCCCTCCAGTTCTATTTTGATTATTATGGGGCCTCAGGCCCTTTCAGTTCTATTTTGATTATCATGGGACCTCAGGCCCCCTCCAGTTCGATTTTGATTGTCATTGGGCCTCAGGCCCCCTCCAGTTCTATTTTGATTAGCATAGGGCCTCAGGCCCCCACCATTTCTATTTGGATTGTCATTGGGCCTCAGGCCTCTTAAAGTTCTATTTTGGTTAATACGGGGCCCCAGGCCCCCTTCAAGTTCTATATTGATTATCATGGGACCTCAGACCCTCTCCAGTTCTATTTTGATTTACCACGGGGACTCAGGCCTCTCTAGTTCTAATTTGATTATCACTGGACCTCAGGCCCCCCTCCAGCTCTATTTTGATTATCATGGGGCATCAGACCACTCCAGTTCTATTTTGATTATTATGGGGCCTAAGGCCCTTTCAGTTCTATTTTGATTATCATGGGACCTCAGGCCCCCTCCAGTTCTATTTTGATTGTCATTGGGCCTCAGGCCCCCTCCAGTTCTATTTTGATTACCTTAGGGCCTCATGCCCCCACCAGTTCTATTTGGATCGTCATTGGGCCTCAGGCCTCTTAAAGTTCTATTTTGGTTAATATGGGGCCTCAGGCCCCCTTCAAGTTCCATATTGATTATCATGGGACCTCAGGCCCCCTCCAATTCTATTTTGATTTTAATAAGGACTCAGGCCCCTCCAGTTCTATTTTGAATATCATGGGGCCTCAGGGAACTTCAGTTCTAATGTGATTAGCATGGGGCCTCAGGCCTCTTAAAGTTTTATTTTGGTTAATATGGGGCCTCAGGCCCCCTTCAAGTTCTATATTGATTATCATGGGACCTCAGGCCCCCTCCAGTTCTATTTTGATTATCATGGGGACTCAGGCCCCTCTAGTTCTAATTTGATTATCATTGGACCTCAGGCCCCCCCTCCAGCTCTATTTTGATTATCATGGGGCATCAGGCCCCTCCAGTTCTATTTTGATTATTATGGGGCCTCAGGCCCTTTCAGTTCTATTTTGATTATCATGGGACCTCAGGCCCCCTCCAGTTTAATATTGATTGTCATTGGGCCTCAGGCCCCCACCAGTTCTATTTGGATTATCATAGGGTCTCAGGCCCCCACCAGTTCTATTTTGATTGTCATTGGGCCTCAGGGCCCTTAAAGTTCTATTTTGGTTAATATGTGGCCTCAGGCCCCCTTCAAGTTCTATATTGATTATCATGGGACCTCAGGCCCCCTCCAGTTCTATTTTATTATCATGGGGACTCAGGCCCCTCTAGTTCTAATTTGATTATCATTGGACCTCAGGCCCCCTTCCAGCTCTATTTTGAATATCATCGGGCATCAGGCCCCTCCAGTTCTATTTTGATTATTATGAGGCCTCAGGCCCTTTCAGTTCTATTTTTATTATCATGGGACCTCAGGCCCCCTCCAGTTCTATTTTGATTGTCATAGGGCCTCAGGCCCCCACCAGTTCTATTTGATTATTATGGGGTCTCAGGCACCCTTCAA
This sequence comes from Sipunculus nudus, assembly GCA_026874595.1. Lineage (NCBI taxonomy): Eukaryota > Metazoa > Annelida > Sipuncula > Golfingiida > Sipunculidae > Sipunculus > Sipunculus nudus. The sequence continues at coordinate 57,336,491 of CM049307.1, read as the reverse complement.
GTTCTTTTTTTTGGTTATCATGGGGCCTCAGGCCCCTTCAGTTCTAATTTGATTATCATGGGGACTCAGGCCACCCATAGTTATATAAGCCTCAGGCCCCTCCAGTCCGATTTCTTATAAAATCATTATGATCAAATCATAGGTATTATCTTTTTTTATTATCATGGGGCCTCGAACCCATTTATAGATCCCTCCAGTCCTTTACTTTTGATATAATTAATATCTTAATATCATCATTATGATCATCATGCAGCCTAAGGTCCCCTACAGCGGCATTATCACAATCATGGGGACACAGGCCCCTCAAGTCCTGTTACTATTAACATCCCTACATCGATTATTGTCATTTTTTATAACCTGGTACCTCAGACCCCCTTCAGTAGTATATATTATCTTTATCTTGGCATTTTCGGGCCGGCGAGTACTATTATAACAATTTCTACTATTATGGCCCCTTTCATTTCTTTTTCAGTCCAGGCCCCCTCCAGAAATAATATTATTATAACGGGGCCTATGGCCCCCTATGAATTATGATTGTCATGAGGTCCTTAAAGTATTCATTAATTATCACGGGGCCTCAGGAGCCCTACAGACTTATCACTCATCTTATAATATCCTGGTTTTTAATATCACCATTGTTTCGTCCTAGACGCAGAAATGAACAGGTCCTTGAAGTCTACCACATACAGATCTTGCATTACAAAAGTGTTTAAATTTCCTGTATGGCATATGACAAACATTACATCTTGACCTTAATTCCTTTGCTTAATATCACTTTCAAAATGGACTTTACCACAGAGTTTTCATAATCTTATACTATAATTACAAAATCAAGCCCTGGTAATAAGAGTGAAAGCAAACAAAAATAAATACCCTCAGACCTTTTTCTTTAATATTGTGTTTATACCATTAGCCCACCAGCAATAATATTTAAACATTTAACATGCAGTATTATTATTTACTGTCGTTGTTTAGTTGGTCGTTCATTAGCATCTTTAACTGAAAAGCTTAGGAGTGTTAACCTTTGTTGGGTGTGTTAACGTTTTTCTGGACCCAACAGAGTGCCAAATACTATTGTATGTGATGATTTTATTACATATATATAGCAATAAATTATATCTTATCTTATCTTATCGTATTTCTTTAAAACATAATGCAGCGATATTAGGGACTGTATCGTTTATTGTATTCACACAATTGAAGAGCTCGAAAATAACCCTATAAAAAGGCAATTTGTTACTGAGAAGCGCTTTCTGCTGAGGAACAAAATAGCGCATCACATAGTGATCATCTGTATTCGAGCCCAAGGTCCCCATAAAAAATTTATAACCTGCCTTCTGCCGTCGTTCATGTAACCCCTTCGAGACATACTTAGAGATATCTATAAGCCGAGATATAAGGAATCTTTTCTGCCACAGGGTAGGTGTTTTTAGCATGACACAGACGTATTTAACAATTAGTCTGGCTTATTGTATTTGCCGTCCGTTAGGTGTTGAATAACTGTATCTTTCCTAAAACCACAATTTGAGTCCTTAAAGGCTGCTTTATTTTATGCAGGCGTTCATAAGCCATAAGTCTTGCAGCGGATTCTTAACCTCTTGTACAAAACAAAGTCATTTTAGCGAGCATAGTTTAAATGTTGCTATCGCATCGCGTTTAGGGGCCATCAGATAAGTTTGCATTTATTTTGCATTATACATTTCCTGGCTATGGTTACAACAATAACAATAATAACATAACAAGTTCTGTCAAATACACCGGGTCAGTTATGTCTTAAGACTTTTAGGTAAGATATAATGGTGACGTATATCAAAATTTCAGCGACTTTATCTGATATTAATGTAAACATATGATAAACTTGCACTGTCTTACAAGCATACACATACATATCGTATTTATTGTGTGTTAAATGTAGTTACTGATAGAATATCAGAGTAGTTATAATATTGAAATAAACAACACATGTAATAAACATAACTTGTTTTGCTGTTCAAGTTTATATAATGACCTTGATTACCTTCAAACTATATACAACTACCTACCACCAAAACAATTAGAGCCTGCCTCCCTGAATTCACAAGGTGATATGTTCGTTCAACGATCAATACATATTATCTATATGACATCTTCATGGCAAATGGCAGTCCCATCCTAAAATGGGCCACGATTGGCTGATTGCTTCCCTAGATATATTTAGATCAGAGATCTCACATATAGATTATATATAGACGCCTAGCTACGAGTGCAGAGTAAGGTCCGCCGTTCAGGAGCGTATTTCATTTTCTACAATATTGAAAGTCAGGTAAGAGGTTTTACGAAGACATCTTTGCCATTATCTATGCAAATTTATTTCAGATAAATACATGTTATCTATATGTACATACAATGAGACCTTTCAGGCCAAAATTGAATAGCCTGTTAGTGGCGGATCTGGAGGGGGGAGCGGAGGGTAGCACGGCAAGCTCCACCTTTTGAACTCAAATCCCTTTATTCTATCTCTTTCTTCTCCCATTTATTCCTTATTGTCTTTTTTCAGGTTTCCTTTTTCTACCTTAGCAATTAGATTATTTCATTATCAATGTTCACTTCTCTCAAATTTACAATTAGAGGAATTTAGTAAACAACTTTGTGATTTACTCCACATTAAGGTAGCAATTAAATATTTCTATAACAAGGGAAGAAGTCTTTCTGTTATAAATCTCGGCTGGGTCATGACACCAGTGAACCCGCAGAACCCTTTTTATATCTTTTTTTAACATAAATGAATTGAAACGAGAAAGAATATATGTGAACCTTAGAATGAAATCAAACGTTACAAAAGTGATTAAATTTGGCATATTTCAAGCAGTTCATGGGGACATTTATTCCTTTGCTTAATATCACTTTTAAAAGTGACTTTACCACGAATATTTAATAATCGTATACATTCAATTGCATCCTTTTATTAAAAAAAATGAGCATGAACCATATGTTTTCAGATTTTAAATGATTAATGTGAATATTGTGGGGAACATCAGGCTCTGGATATTCGTGTGAAAGCATAAAAAATACCCTCATACCAACTCGTCAAAATGTTGCCCATATCATAAGCCTCAGGCAGTAATAATATATATATATTCATTTTACATGCAGTCATATTTTTAAACTGTCGTTGGTTGGTTGGTTATTTTTGGTGACTTGTTCATTTGCATCTTTACTTAAAAGGTTAGAGTGACTTTATGATATTTCTGTGAGGATTTGGGTAAGATCCAAGGAATGATCCATTAACCTTTGTAGGCCATTATGGATCACCGTAATATGTTTATTGGAATCTTAACCATAAATGGATCCAACAGAGTGCTTGAGTCATTGCCTGTTATTAGGGACCTGGTTTGGACTTTTGTTCCATCAAGCATTGTTAACATGTAATCCAATCTTGAAATGGTGAAATGGGATACACATTTTTGTGTGTGTATCATATACCAAAGATGCATTAGGACGCTGACAGAAGCATATATGTAGGCGCGTACCACTTTTTATTTTGTTTAATATACCACCAAAACACCAGGGGCCTGTTGCAATAACATTTTACTGGACTTAAGCCCAGTTGGGGGCCTAAATACCATGATTACAATTGTGACGTCATAATGGTTACCATGGTGACACTCAGATGCCCCTGGGCTTAAGTCACCTACATGACTTAAGTCACCTTATTGCAACACACCCCTTAAAACTTTAAAAGGCTTAGTTCGTGCTTGGACTTGGATATTCAGTGAGCAATTGCTGCAAACTTAAAACTAATTGAATCTCATTTCAATGATAATTAAATATTGTGCTGTTTATTTTGTAATGATCCCTTATTTTCAAAATTCCTATTTCCAGAATTCAGCTGTGCCTCATAACCAAAACTGTCAAATATAAGGCACTGATTGCAAACACTGATTTAGATAAACACGTTTAAGTGTCACTAATATTCTTTTTATACATCAGGATAGATTGCAGATATGTATAATTGGTAAAAAGTCACATTTTAGAGTGACCCCTAATAACCCGATTCGTTTCGTATATAGTCGTATGGTTTTTGTTGCAACAGTGACATTATATTATCAGTTGCAGACAATAACGTCATCTCTTTTATGGAACATTCTGCTTAGAATCCAACATTATTTTGTAGCTCCCTTCATATTAATGATTAAGCTGTATATTAACTATGTTATATCTATATCCAGCCTGCACTTCATTGTATACAAAACGATTGTGTGAACACAACCACGGGACATTTAACCAGTCAAAACGTACAATCTATATTACATTGCCATGGTTAATGACAGTCCCATCCTCAAATGTGCCACGTTTGGCTGATTATTACACTAGATATATTTATATCAGCGCACTCACATATAAAAAAAATATATAGACGCCTAGCTACGTGTGCAAAATGTTTAGATGCCTAGTTCCGTTTACAGAGACAACTTAAAGCGATATTAAAAGTCAGGTTAGAGGTTTACGAAGTAGTCTTTGCCATTATCTTTGCACAATAATTTCAGATATATACAACTATTCCATATGTACATGGTATGAGACCGTTCAGGCCGAAATTGAATAGCCCTTCAGTGGCGGATCGGGGGGGGGGGGGGGCGCCCGCGCAGCGCTCCCTCTGTTGAGCTTTAACCTCTTTCATTTTGTCTCTTTTTTCCCATTTATTTCTAATATTAAGTTTCATTTCTTTTTAGATTTTCTTTTTTATTCCAAAAGCAATTTGATTATTAAGTTATCACCTGTTTATTACTTGCCAAATTATAACTAAAGGATGTTAACAAAGGAACAACTTTGTGATTTACTTCACATTTAGGTAGCATCCAAATATTTGTATATCGATGAAAGAAGACTTTCCGTCACTACCCTCTGCTGGGACACGACAACCAGGACCCCCCCCCCCCCAATTGCATTCGCAAACTATTTTAAGAGAATAATAGTTAGGAAACAGAACCTCGTATTTTATGTTACAGCTATCTAAAAATGTCATTTTTACATAATTTTTTTTTATTCCCAAAAATAGGAGGGATTGTTCCCACATGTAAATTTATAAACAAATTTTAAAAACTTAGATTTAAAAATAACCATCGCAACAACCTTGGCGATTTCAAGCAATCTTGAATAAGCGACATGGACAAATCGGCCAAGGAAAGTTTACCAAAAAAAAAACAAACCAAGTGTGCGCGATATTATATATTGCGTATTGTGATACCCTTTTCATATCTCTTTCTAAAACGACATAGGATATAGGTAAACCATAGAATGAAATCAAACGAAACAAAGGTGATAATTTCGTGTATTGCATCTGGCAAACATTTCATGGCGACCTTAATTCTTTTCCTTAAAATCAATGTCAAAAGTGACTTTACCAAGAAATTGCTTATACATGTACATGAAATTACATCATTTTTTAATTTATAAAAATGTTTATAAACCTTTTGTTTTCAGATATAGGATAATTCAGGTGTAGGTTTCTGAGGAACATACTAGTCTTGAACACTTGAACATAATCGGACTTGACTTGGATATTCGAGTGAAGGCAAACAAAAATAAAACCTTCATGTCAACTCTTCAATATTTCTTTTTCATTTTTCAAATCATCAGCCAACCATCAGTAATATATATACTTTGACATGCAATAGTATTTTTTAACTGTTATTTGTAATTTGGTTATTTTGTTGGCTTGTTTATTGGCTTCTTCACTAAAAAAAGTTTAATAATGGATTTTGATGAAATATTGTTGACACTCTAAATAAATGACATGTTAAAATACTCCTTTATTCTATGTCTCTCTGTCTCTTTCATTTCTTTTATTAACGGATTGATTGGCCTATATGTATATGCAAGTATTATTAAATACACACATACATATCATATTTATTGTGTGTTAAATGTAGTTACTGGTAGAATATGAGAGCAGTTATAATATTGAAACAAACAATAAATGTAATAAACATAACATGTTTTGCTGTTCAAGTTTATAAAATGACCTTGACTACCTTCAAACTATATACAACTACCTACCTCCAAAAAATTAGAACCTGCCTCCCTGATTTCACACGGTGATATTTTCGCTCAACGATCAATACATATTATCTATATTACATCGTCATGGCACATGGCAGTCCCATCCCAAAATGGGCCACGTTTGGCTGATTGTTTCACTAGATATATTTAGATCAGAGATCTCCCATATAAATTATATATAGACGCCTAGCTACGAGTGCAGAGTAAGGTCCGCCGTTCAGGAACGTATATCATTTCCTGCAATATTGAAAGTCAGGTAAGAGGTTTTCGAAGTCGTCTTTGCCATTATCTATGCACATTTATTTCAGATAAATACGTGTTATCTATATGTACATACAAGGAGACCTTTCAGGCCAAAATTGAATAGCCTGTAAGTGGCGGATCTGGGGGGGGGGGGAGCGGAGGGGAGCACGGCGAGCTCCTCCTTTTGAGCTCAAATCCCTTCATTCTATCTCTTTCTTCTCCAATTTATTCCTTATTAATTGTCTTTTTTTCATGTTTCCTTTTAAAAACCTTAGGAATTACATTATTTCATTATCAACTGTTAACTTCTTTCAAATTACAATTACAGGATTTTAGTGAACAACTTTGTGATTTACTCCACATTAAGGTTGCAATCAAATATTGCTATAACAAGGGAAGAAGTCTTTCTGTCATTAACCTCGGCTCGGTCATGACACCAGGGAACCCGCGATACCCTTTTCATATCTTTTTTGACATTAATGAATAAAACGAGAAAGAATATATGTGAACCTTAGAATGAAATCAAACGTTACAAAAGTGATTAAATTTGGCATATTTCAAGCATTTTATGGGGACGCCTAGCTACATGTACAAATTATATGGACGCCTAGCCCCGTGTACAAGGTCCGCTGTTCGGGGACGCCTATTTTATCCTGCAATATTGAACGTTTTCGAAGTAGTCTTTGTCATCATCTATGCACATTAATTTCAGATATACATCTAATCTATATGTACATCCAATGAGACCTTTTAAACCAAAATTGAATAGCTTGTCAGTGGCGGATCAAGGGACCCTTTTATCACTTTCTTTTCCAATTTAATCCCAGTTAATTCTCTTTTTACAGATTGCATTTTTTATTCCTTAGCAATCAGATTATTAAATTATCAAATGTTTATGACTTTCCAGTTCATAAGTTGAGGATATTAATGAACATCTTTGTGATTTACCACACATTAATATAACACTCTTGCTGGAGTGATAAAATCTTGCATCTTACTATTTATGAAACACATGTCTAATTTACACTTTATATGTGATTGTTTTTGCTCCATGTGAAGGACTACATAGATTAATTTCTCAGTCTCAATATGTCTACTAGATTCCACTCTGATTTTATATATTTTAAATCCTTAGTTGATTTAGACATAACAAGCTACCTACCACGACATTTATCAATAAATTTTTAAACAATATTGGAATCTCCTCCTTATATCAAATACAAACCAAAAATGTAATAAAGTATATCTAATCCTCTTAAAGAAAATGTCTTGTTTGTTTTCAGTGTTTGGTGGATAGATATTACAAAACTATTATGACTGGTACCTTGGATATATATAGAAGTTGGTATAACTATGATGGTACCATAAAATCTAATTATACCCAATATGAAGCGTAATTCATTACGGGAAATTAACAATGTATCGTACGTCTCGCAATGCAATTGGCCTAGTACACTCAACAGTACAATAATACCTTATTTTATTAAAATATACCATGCATGTCTCTTCAAGCTTATTATCAGACAGGCATTACTAATATCCTTATTCAGGGCAAACATGGTCAAAATCCATTCATCAATTTTACAGTAATGACACTTTTTTATGTGTTCCGTTCCATTCCATAAATTAGGCCAGCCCTAAAATTTGCATTCATGCCATTGATGAGCAAAAATTGGAACAATGCACTCACATGAAAACGAAAAATATATCACCGATGGGAATGGCGCAAGGATTTCTGAAGCACATGTTTCGCTGGACCCACTATTCTATTATATTTAAATCAATTAGAACGCGTAACATTTGAAGCTTACGGGGTAATGGTTTGATCATGGTTACCTGCATAGATTAAAATTTTGTTAAGAAACCAACGAACAGGTGCTTCAAAGAAAATCCCAAAAGCCCGGTTTAGTGCGCGTATCAAAATAACAATAAGTGGGGGGGGGGGGTTATAAATGTGTTCTTAATATGTAAACTATATATTACATGGCATAAAAAATCGAATACATTCATACCAAGAGCTTTGTAAATGTAAAGTATTAACAGATAAATAAATATTCAGTACAGACTTAAAAAATACGACACACAGCATGACCAGTTAAATTATCTGTATATCGAAATTGTAAATGTTCGTGGCCAAATATTATTACAACATTGTTAAATGGCTCCCTTATAATAAAGGTGCTTTTATTTCACTGAATGTCTTAATTACTGAATGGCCAAGTCTTTTCCGCCTTTTGCAAGTTTTCCCCGGTAGAATGTTGCTTAAGTCCGTCACTGAATTCTTTACGCGTTTGCGGTAATGTCCGTATGTTGAGTTCATAGTCCGTCTTTGTTAGATCTTCAAACATCGATATTTGCCCCTCTCTGTTGAGCTGTGTTTACGCCTTTTTCAAAACTGCATTCCGGTCCGTCCTGTTAACGAACTAAACAATGATATAGCTTTGTTTAGTGGATTTAAATTTGCCAGTGCGGTGCGCATTCAATTTCGCTGACAGCGTATGAGTTCTTCCAGCAACCCCCCTTTCTGTTAACAGCCAAGCCGCTACTTTCACGCAATTTTCTCCTTCGTTTTTCCCAATTCGGCTATGCGAATATTAAATACTGTCAGATTCATTTATTTTCTTCACATCTCATCGTTTGTTTCTATAAGGTTTCTTTCTGTGTTTCTCTAAATTTTCTCGATACCATTCCCTTCTTATCCAATTTTTATCTCTTATGACAGTTTTTTACCTTCTCTTTGTGTTTGTCTATCTGGTTCATTGAGGATTGAAGGCTTTAAGTTAACTGTGTTGTTTTCTCTTCGTTATTGTCAGTGTTATCCTTTAATTGCTTGAATTTTGTCAATTCCTTACCAAGAAAAATTATTAGCGTGTCTATGACATCAGTAGTCTATGACACCATGGAGCTAGTTTTCCGGCGTTGTGGACTAGACCTTTCTCTATTCTCAGTTACCAGATATATTTGTGAGCTGTCCATTTGCTTGCCTTTCTTTAATCTTTTATTCCTAGTTTCCGTTGACCATGTTGTATAATTTGAGTTAAGAAAGTGTTTCAGTGTACACGGTCAGAGGCTCCCAAAAAGTCTTTATGATGCTGGGCCATAGGGATTGATTTTACTTATATATTATTATATAAACCTTACATGTACATTATTCTTTAATTTGGACCTGGAGGGAGTTACGAAGATTAATTATCCAGGGAAAAATACTGGGCCGATCCGGGATTGGAACCCATGTCGGTGGCACACATATCCGGCGTTCAAACCGCTTCGCTAGAAAAGCATGCTTCCCTAGCGAGACAGTTCGGTCCGCTTTTATGTCACCCCGTAACACTTCCCCTCTTAAGAGCGTTCTGCTATCAGAACAAGACTAATTATCCCAGGAGTCACACTTTGGTGAGCTTGGGGCCACAAAGTTTACGTTGGACTAGCGCCCATTTTGTTACGAAGAAATTGTTCAGGGAAAATACTGGGCCGATCCCGGATTCGAACCCATGTTAGTGGCGCAAGTCAGCAAGTATTCATGTCCAGATTTTGTTTTTGGCAGTGGTCCAAAACAATCAGCAATAATCCTACTAAATGATTCCTCGAAAGCAGGAATACGCATAAGTGGGGCTTTAGGAGGATTCTGATAGGATATGTGGCATGATTTATAGTATTGTACAATATCTTCCCTAAGATTTTTAGCTCAGCTGACGGTAGGTCATCTCAGCTATAGCGATCACCCTTTGTCCGTCGTCCCTCCAGCCGTTTACACTGTAACTGTTAGACCTAGAATATTCTTTCACAATTTCATTGAAGATTCTAGCAAATCTCATTGAAAATTAGAAATAAGGTCATGGTGACCAATATTTTGTGACCTACGGGCCCAGAAAATAAGACGGGGCACAAAATTGTATACGTTTGGCCTAGAAACTTCTAATTTAGCATTCTAAGACGTCCATGGCAAATGTCCTTGGAAACTTGGAATAAGTAACCTTGACCTATATTTTGCGACTTAAAGAAAAATATGTCATATAATCACCCAGACAGTCAGACGGGCCACAGACTGTATCAATTAGGCCTAGAACCTTCTAACATAATATTCAGGAGGTCCTAGGAAAATGTTCTTGGAAACCTGAAAGAGGTCATTGTGATCTATATTCTGCAACCAATAGGAAAACATTGTCATATAAGCACCATGAATGTTGTCATACAAGCAATCATGTCTGTTAAGTCCAAAATCTTCTAAAGAAGGAACGCTTACCTCGCCCTGACTCTTTTGTTTCTTCTACAGAGTTAGAGGGAGTCTCGCTATCACTGTAATTATCACCCCACTCCTAGCTCAGGTCGGATTATTCCCAGTCATATCTGGCTCTAACACCACTTAGTCATTTGTTGGTTTTCGCCAGTCCACAGTGATGTCTCCGTCGTTTCAACGGGCGTACGGTCTCAAATGATCAGGTAGGGACCTAACTAGTCAGAACCAAACTTGTCGAATACAACAGTACTCTAGCTAGTTAATTTCACACGCTCAAGGAATGGGTTTGTTGGACTCCACATCCCAAAACCTGTCTGATCCACAGTTATATATGACTCATCCTGTGCTAATGGGGGGGGGGGGGGGTAGTGCTATTCATGCCCACCAAGAGTCACCCCATCTAAACACGGTTTACTTGGACTTGTCATCCAAAACTTGGTTTCTTACAAGGTTTTCAATTTATCATATATTATATCTATCTGATAGGCGACCTGCACAAATATATATTTATGTGTATATTCCATTAAAATATACAATTATCAGTAGATATATATGTACAACTGAAAAAAAATCTAATTAAATCTTAAAATAAAATTAAATGTAATGTACATATAGTTTTTTTTTCTCTATCACTAGAGCTTACTATATACAGGCTATTCTGCTCTGAGTCTTAGACTCCGGCTGTGTCTCCGCTGTACAGTTGTACAGAGTATAAAAAAAGTCAATACAAAAACAAAATCAAATTCTCTCCAAACTGTCTGAAAATTAAATTTTGTCACTCACGTGGCAACAGTTGACTCTCAGTTAAGTTTAAAAAATTAAAGCAACAATACCATGTGCTCAGCAAGATTCTTGTTACGTCACTAAGACAAGTTGACCTGTTGTTCTGCTTCTTGCTAAGTTTACAAGCCCAACTCAGTCAGAAAACCCATCCGTATTCTCTTTCTGGCTGAGCAATAACTCAGGGTGGGGGTTCCTGGGCGAAACAGAAACAACTAATATATATCAACGCAGTTATAGGTTTAATATAACAACTGAGTTACACGTACGTAGCTTAACTGCAACCTCACAGTGACCCTATGCGTGTCTCACACGGCAACACCAGTATTAAACGTCAGTCTGGCATCTTGGCTCAAACTGCCCTGCGTTCCAAAATCGTCTCTTTGCTCACAACGTTTTCCAAACGTTTTAATAGACTGGCCTTACTCTCCTCCGTTTGAATAGACTGCCCCCTCCCCCTTGGATTAGACTGGTAACCTTCCTCAATTATGCTACAAATAACAAAGCCATGCGTAAGTAAATAAGACATCTGAACACGGATCAAGAGTACATACATTACGTGAAAAAAACGGACACAAATACACTATACGCATGATTCAGAGTTAGGTTTACAATATCATGGTTTTTGGGCAAAATGCATATCGCAGTGCATTTGAGTTCACGGTTAAAGAATAAAAATTTTAGCAATTCGTGTTTTATTAATTATAGATATATCTTTATTGAAATCTGGAAGACGTATACAGTCCATCATGTGCAAAACAAATCGGGAGGGACGGCCGGTCAACCGGACGGACAAAGGGTGATCGCTATAGGTCAGATGACTTACACTCAGCCGAGCTAAAAATTAGAAATCGAATTAATGGATAAGCTCCTAATGCCACGGTTATACACTCCAGTCAGCCAGATATTGTTTCGTTTAACCGCTGGTTCATATAGCAAGGTTCTCTGGGCAGGAACATCAGGAGGCGCACTATGCAAAGAATTGTAACCAGACCACTGGCATCCAGCTAAAAGTTTAAACATGCGTCACGCGCTCTCGTTAGTTTGATAACATAGAGCACAAAGTCACATTCACCTAATCCTTAGCCATATGCCAGAACGGATGACCAGAGCCCTTATGCTCGAATCCTTTGACCTAATTATGCTATTGAGCCCCAAGATGATCCTATACACAGGCTTTTAATGCCCTTGGCCCACGAGAGCTGTTTGTAAAACTATAGTGGCGTCACAAAGACGTCACAAATGTCGGTCGCGTGTGTCGTCGCTTTGACTGACGTCATCATTTCGGATTGCTATATCTCTGATGAATATATAGTTATCATTGTGAACTGTTCTGCCATATGTTGGATTATTTGTCTCATACTAATTCAGTGTGAGGTAAGACATAATAATCTACCGGCAGTGGGCGGAACAGCTCCTCCAATCTTTGCCTTGGAATTTTTATACTCTCTCTTTTGTACAAAAAAAAATATTCCGGGAAACTTACGGACAAGGGTACTGGAACAGATAACATATTATCTGTTTTTGAGGGTCGCCAAAATTAAGCATATTTTGCCCTATCCAGGCGATTGCCTGTTTACATTTCAAACGATAACTTGATTGGTTACTCGCAACTTTTCTCCTTATGATTATTTATTGAATGAATAGCGATTAAGATCATATAGAGATAACTTTTAGGTCAATTATCTATAGTTTGTAATCAAGGGATGACATATATACAATTTGTTCCAGGTTATCCGGGATTAGGAAATGCAACATGATTGGCAACGCATGCCGTCGACTTCTCAGTGCCTACATCTTGATTTTTGTAATGTATCGTTTTCTGCGAACGAAAACATTCAAAACGTACCCATCATTGACCAGGGGTACGGATAGGAAGGTCACGGAAGAAACACGGAACAAAGTCATGGCAAAAGAAGAGAAGATTAATCCTGCGCAGAGGTCTCAGCAAGATTTAATAGACAACTCACAAGAAAAAATACTTAGACTTTACAAAACTTTAATTGGTTCCAATAAAAAAGCCATTTTAATAGGTGTTGCAAATTTATGCAACTCAGGGGACCAGGCAATAGTGGTTGGAGAAGTGAATCTGCTGAGAAAACTGAATATAACAATTATGTTCTACGGAACAGTGAATTACTATGTAGGAGATCTGCCCAAGATTAACAAAATTGTTACCAACTGCCGAGACTGCGTTTTCCTTATCCATGGCGGAGGTACGATGGGGTTTTATTTTTTTACTGACGATCTGAAAATTAAAGTTGCTGAAAATTTCCTTCGACACAGAATAGTATTTTTTCCACAGAGTTTATATGAATATCCAAACATACCTATGTTTCAACAGTTACTTAAGAGTTTCAGCAAACATCCGGACCTTCATTTTGTCGCCCGAGACCAAGAATCTTTCACAAGGGCCCAACGATACTTTCCAAACAACCATAATTATCTGTGTCCAGATGTAGCATTTTGGGTAGGCGCTTCACCTCGTATGCTTACCCCAATATATGACATTGTTTGGATAAAGCGGAGGGACAGAGAGAAAACCGAATATGATATACCTTGTGAGTATAAAGGAAACAAAGTGAACATTAACGTGGATGACTGGCGTCCGAGGACAGGAGCAGATGAAACTGGAATTGACATATTTCACTCAAGTACCATACGGATGTATCATGGGTTATTATTTTTACAGAGAGGACGGGTAGCGGTCACAGACAGGCTTCACGGGCTCATTCTGGCTATCCTGGCCCATGTCCCCGTTGTTTATATAGACAACAAACTGAGAAAGGTAACCAATTATGGCTCCACATGGTGCAGGAATATTTCAGGAATCAAGGCTGCAAGGTCAGCAGAACATGCTCTGGACTTGGCGATGGAACTAATACACAATAAAGATCTTTATGGAGTTGAAGAAATACCCTCGAAATTGCGTGGGGTCTCAAAAAACCGCAGGTGCAGACAACCTCAAGGATATTATCTGACAGCAGATTAAAAGACGGATATCTTATTATGAAAGATAAATATTCCTAAGTCTTCAAAGGTAGCAGTCGCGATTCTACAAAATAACATTTGCCCGTCCGCAAACTTTAATCGGAACTGTTTTGAATTAATATTTTAGGATGTGTAAAATGATACTAAATTTGCGGGTCTGATATACTGTCAAAAATATCAAAATGGTTTTATATATATTCAGAAGGATAAGTGTATATATTCCACCTTATCTTTAACAATTAGCAGTCTTTCGGAACCTCAAGCTTATATTCGCTTAGCTGGAAAGGTCTATTCTGATTAAGAATAAGAAGTCGCTCTGCAAAATAAACTCTTGCATGTGCTAAATATATCGTTCGAAATAAGGAAAGATACACCTGAGACACTGCTAAAACTTAACAGCTAACTATGACGGTTGTTAAATACCTATGTAGACATACTTAATATACGCATTAACTAAAGCAATACAAGTAGTCAGCGGTGCGACCTTTTTTGAGGAATATGGTGACTACGGTGCAGGATATATTAACTTGAATTGATATCGAGTTTGTTACTTACTTATTGCCTCTGCTAGGAGAGTATGTGTTCATCCTTTCCGTATGTGTGTGTTCGTGTGTGTGTTTGTGTGTCGTTGTTCACAAGATAACGCGGGTGAATCTCATGAAATTTTCAGGGCATTTCGGGAATAGGCCAAGGAAGAATTAATCAGATTTTTGTGTGGATCGGGCACATGACCCGGATTAATAAACGTCATCAAAGAATATTTACGAATGTACGGTCACTTATGCAGGAATGGCCTGGGGAAATGGGCCGAACAAGTGAATGGAAACAGCCGTGGCTAGCATTTCGGAGATTTTTTTTTATTATTTTAAGATATAACACGTGCACCCACCTGCCCACAACCGTGCCTCTGTTTCCTGAATGAGAGACCCTGCTCCACAGGGTCGGGATATCGGCCATACCATAAATTATGAATTATGAATGAACTCGCACATGCCGTCTAATCATATCCAACATTCCAAAAGTCGCAACACAGTCGATAAAACTGTTTATAGGCCGCATAAATAAGAATACATTACCCCGACACTAAACAGGCTACAATACTTCAATAACGTTCTGGATCGTTTTGTCACTATAAAATTCATAGTTGAAATATATATATATATATATATATATATATATATAAACATAAATACATACATAGAATAGATAAATAACCCACTCATTTCCTTTAAATTTCATACAATGAAAATATCGCGATACAAATCGCAATAAGCTACCACATACCGCAATATATTGCAATTTGAAATCTGTAGGCGATACCAGTCTCTAATTAATACTAATCTTGGATGCGCACGCAATCGCGTGGAGGTCTTTGGTCCTGCATAGAAGGAGGGTCCTTTTATAAGGGTTTCAGACCAAATATTTTTTTGCGGCCTTGTCCCCTTCCCTTTTCCGGACTTGGGGCCTTTTTTGGGCTTTGTCGTTAGTCCTCCTGGGCTGGACCCCCCCCCCTCCGCTCCCCTTCGTGAATCCTGGGTCCGCCCCTGTACAAATACAGAGTGAAGGTCGAAATTGTAGTCGAGAAATATGAATAACCAGTTTAGTTTGTTTCATGTACTGCAGTGCGACTGGCAAGGCATGGACTGCTACAATCAATTGACGCGTGTAAAATCAGACATTGGCAACCAGCCTGCGTATACACAGTGTACGTGTATATCATATGTGTATATCGTTCATACGAGAAAATGACTCTTAAATAGGCCTTTATCAGATAAGAAAGATAATGACTTCAGATCCTATCACTTTGTGAACTCAGACCAACGGGACTGAAATCTCTTTTTTTATTTCTTATATATATAATTTATTTCACTAGCCACACAGAACATAGCCATTGTACTAGAAACAGCTAAAATAAATTGGTTGTGAACATTTTGTAGACAAGGGGACTGTAAGAGGACGGGGTTCGAACTGTTAAACATTTCTGTCGTTTATTTTGATTATAACATACATAAGGGTAAATGGTTTCTTGCACGGGATAACTTTATTGTTGTAGATCACAATTAGTCGTGCGGGCTGAACTTCTTGTACGTTGACTTTTTTTGGTTTATGTGGTTGGTATGTAGATTTGGTAGTAGCTGGCTGGTCCGGTTGGCTAGTTTCTTGCTGTTGATTTGCTGCTCGCTGTTTTTCTTCTCTCTGGCTGAGAAAATTGGAGGCGTTTATCAGTATTTATGCTTCATCTTCATCCAGTCTCTAATTAATACTAATCCTGGATGCGCACGCCATCGCGTGGAGGTCTTTGGTCCTGCATAGAAGGAGGGTCCTTTTATAAGGGTTTCAGACCAAATATTTTTTTGCGGCCTTGTCCCCTTCCCTTTTCCGGACTTGGGGCCTTTTTTGGGCTTTGTCGTTAGTCCTCCTGGGCTGGACCCCCCCCCCCCCCGCTCCCCTTCGTGAATCCTGGGTCCGCCCCTGTACAAATACAGAGTGAAGGACGAAATTGTAGTCGAGAAATATGAATAACCAGTTTAGTTTGTTTCATGTACTGCAGTGCGACTGGCAAGGCATGGACTGCTACAATCAATTGACGCGTGTAAAATCAGACATTGGCAACCAGCCTGCGTATACACAGTGTACGTGTATATCATATGTGTATATCGTTCATACGAGAAAATGACTCTTAAATAGGCCTTTATCAGATAAGAAAGATAATGACTTCAGATCCTATCACTTTGTGAACTCAGACCAACGGGACTGAAATCTCTTTTTTTATTTCTTATATATATAATTTATTTCACTAGCCACACAGAACATAGCCATTGTACTAGAAACAGCTAAAATAAATTGGTTGTGAACATTTTGTAGACAAGGGGAATGTAAGAGGACGGGGTTCGAACTGTTAAACATTTCTGTCGTTTATTTTGATTATAACATACATAAGGGTAAATGGTTTCTTGCACGGGATAACTTTATTGTTGTAGATCACAATTAGTCGTGCGGGCTGAACTTCTTGTACGTTGACTTTTTTTGGTTTATGTGGTTGGTATGTAGATTTGGTAGTAGCTGGCTGGTCCGGTTGGCTAGTTTCTTGCTGTTGATTTGCTGCTCGCTGTTTTTCTTCTCTCTGGCTGAGAAAATTGGAGGCGTTTATCAGTATTTATGCTTCATCTTCATCCAGTCTCTAATTAATACTAATCCTGGATGCGCACGCCATCGCGTGGAGGTCTTTGGTCCTGCATAGAAGGAGGGTCCTTTTATAAGGGTTTCAGACCAAATATTTTTTTGCGGCCTTGTCCCCTTCCCTTTTCCGGACTTGGGGCCTTTTTTGGGCTTTGTCGTTAGTCCTCCTGGGCTGGACCCCCCCCCCCCCCCCCGCTCCCCTTCGTGAATCCTGGGTCCGCCCCTGTACAAATACAGAGTGAAGGTCGAAATTGTAGTCGAGAAATATGAATAACCAGTTTAGTTTGTTTCATGTACTGCAGTGCGACTGGCAAGGCATGGACTGCTACAATCAATTGACGCGTGTAAAATCAGACATTGGCAACCAGCCTGCGTATACACAGTGTACGTGTATATCATATGTGTATATCGTTCATACGAGAAAATGACTCTTAAATAGGCCTTTATCAGATAAGAAAGATAATGACTTCAGATCCTATCACTTTGTGAACTCAGACCAACGGGACTGAAATCTCTTTTTTTATTTCTTATATATATAATTTATTTCACTAGCCACACAGAACATAGCCATTGTACTAGAAACAGCTAAAATAAATTGGTTGTGAACATTTTGTAGACAAGGGGACTGTAAGAGGACGGGGTTTGAACTGTTAAACATTTCTGTCGTTTATTTTGATTATAACATACATAAGGGTAAATGGTTTCTTGCACGGGATAACTTTATTGTTGTAGATCACAATTAGTCGTGCGGGCTGAACTTCTTGTACGTTGACTTTTTTTGGTTTATGTGGTTGGTATGTAGATTTGGTAGTAGCTGGCTGGTCCGGTTGGCTAGTTTCTTGCTGTTGATTTGCTGCTCGCTGTTTTTCTTCTCTCTGGCTGAGAAAATTGGAGGCGTTTATCAGTATTTATGCTTCATCTTCAGCCATATCTCTGCTAGCTCTGGGGTGGCCTAACCGATGCTTTCCATTATCTCCGATGTGAGTTCTCCTCTTGTAATTCCTCTTTTTAAGCTGTCAGGGTGTTTTCTTGGCTTGGTGTTGTTGGTTGGGGGCTGGCCGAAAAAGCAGGTATCTCATCGGTTATTGTTTGGGGGGTGGGGGGTAGACGTCCTGGGCGACATCTGATGGCAGTTGTGAGAACTACTTCTGCTTGTTCTGGAGGTAACTTTGCAGTCTGTGTATACACTATCGATTTTGTTGTCTTCTTTAGCGGCTCAGTTTGAGTGGTGTTCGTTGTCTGCTGATCAAATGGGCTTCTTATCGTCTATGTTGATTTGGCTCTTATTTTGTGGGTAGTCTCGGTAGTTGTCGATTGAGCTGGTGGCTGCGCTTAGCGGGTTGTCATAAATGGGGTCTCTACATCAATGTCCCCAGGAGAAGTCACACGCATGCGTCGCTGACCGTGCCTAAGCTCCGCCAACTCACGTTGGTAGACGTTTCAAAATGTACATCATTTAACATTGCTTTGTAATTAACTGCAAATGCAGATACAGAGTTTACTGAATTTGGTTTATAATCCTGTGCTTTCCCCCTGAGCCACAGAAGCTGTTTAGGCCGAGGAGTTTCTTCTCCGATGTCTGATGTGTATTAAGTAAAGATAATCTCTTGGGCCTCTTGTAAAAATAAGCCAAAAAGCGCCCATTCTACGGTGCATAGACTGTCCGTTTTGTTTGTACAACCACGAGATTAAAACATGGGGACCCTCGAAATGACCATCCATAAAAAACAGGCATCAATAAGTTACCTCGTGGCAAATCTGACTGTAGTCATGAAAATTACAAATGATGATGCTGCTTACATTGGCGTCATGTAATCTTCAAGGGCGTATTAAAGGAGATAATTCAAGTTGGGAAAAGATTTACTAACACAGGAGGCTGTCACGAAACGCTTGAAATCTAAGAAATAACCCCTTCACCCCACCTCCTTGTCGCACCAGGTGATGATAATAGCGTTCCGGGTGAACTACCATGAATAATATTTAAGATACAAGGTTAACTACAGGATATGAATTAAAGAAGATGAAAAACACGCACATGATGGGTACATCTGATTTTTTATGCAACTAGAAAATGCTTCTTTAATAAGAATTTTTCTCGTCAGGAATTGACCTCATGACCCAGGACCTGATGCTCCGCCTTTTTTAACCTAATTTTACTAATGAGCCCCAAATACGCTCCCACACAGAAGGCCTTCCATGCCCATGCTTGTGAAAACGCTTTACGAGACAATAGTGACGTCAAAAAGGTTTATGACGTCGCATTGACTGACGTCATCAGCTGAAATTGCCATCTCTGTCCTCCAGTGCTGAATATATCAGTCATTTTGAAATTTTTATTATTTGTCTCATACGAATAACGTGCCAGGTAAGACATTATTATTCACTGGGTAGCAGGCGGAATGATTCCTACAACCTTTGGCCTCGAACTTTTTATACTGTATCCTTTGTTAAAAAAATATCCCGAATAACATGCCGATACTGGTACTAGTGCAGACTACACTGTTCTGTTAGAGAGAGTCGCCCAAATTATGCAGATTTTGCGCTTTTGGGATGATTGACCGTTTACTTTACAATAAGGTCACATAGAGTCATGGATAGGTCAGTTACCTAGAACTCATCAATAAGTACCCACACTAAGCCAGACATCACTTAATTTCTTCTAGGAAGATATACTAATTGCCTTTCAGAGTAGAAACTGGTCCTTCAAAGATGGTTTACGATTTTACCGTTGGTAAATTACAAACGCTAAAGGCTAACCAAATAATTTGTCAATATTGCAATGATAATGAAGTTGAAGTTGAGATTCATATTGTATGTCAGTGTTCATAGTATAATGTGCTTCGCGCATGACCAGGGGCGTATTCATAGGGGGGCGCAAAGGGGCGCCTCCCTCCCCCCCCCCCCCCCCTTTAATTTTGCTAACACTTATGCCAGTCAGCTACTGGAAAGTGTTATGTTTGTTAACACACATTAGTTTTATGTTCGATTATTACACACTAAGATAAAATAAGGCGTATAAGTAAATAAATATTTTCATGGTTCTCTATGCACGAGCATGGTAATGTTAGTGCCATATGGAAAAGAAAGAACAAAAGCTTAGCAAGATATTGTCTGTACCGTAAATATAGATATTTTCTATTTTGTTTGTGTGCAGAAGTGAAGTCTCCAAGCTCTATGATTGTTCTGTAACTTCATGGTGGATGGCCAAAACTGTTAAACAATCCATGCAAGCTATTTCTACTTTCACTACATGCTTACTACGCCTCATTTATTTTAAATTAACCCTAGGAATACACCTAGAGACTATTCAAAAGCTTCCGGTTTTTATTGATTCTTGGGTTTATGAAATCATCTCTAAATACCCAGCTACTGTCACTGGAGATGGATGGCCAGGCTTGCGGTTTGAATGCTGCATTTTTAATAATTATATAAACCGGAAAATGGCATACAAATAACAGACAATGAGTGTTTGTCACTTCTAACATTTTTTTGTGTTTATGTATTTTAATTACCTCTGGTCAGACTATCTTTATTACTTTTTAACTCCAACAGGCTCCAGTTTGAACTGAATTGCTGCAAAAATAATTTATCTACGAAAGAACTATATTATGGAATTCATTATCAAAAGCTTACATGAAAAATAGATGCAGTCACCTTTGACAGATTTAGTAACATATATTATTTAATCCATTTCAGTTCTTTTACATGTGTGCTGACCATCTTCTACTTAAGAATTACAATTAAGTTACAACACTACACTTATTGATGCATGTATCTTTTTGTTTTTCAAATCATGCATTATATATAGATGACACCCCACTGTTAACATAATTAACAATTGATACCTTACAAAATTACTAATAATCAACATAATGATAATGCACAAACTAACAATATTTGATATGTTTAGAAGGAGACATTTTTACAGCCACGCAGTGTGTTCAAATAAGTTTAAATATGTTTGCTTCCTACTTATAGGGTTTTGTGGAACATAAATATAATCTGAAAAAAAAATGATTTATTAGTATATATATATATATATATATATATAGTACAAATATATATATATATGAAATGTCTAAAGGACGCAGAACAGCCCCCTTCCCGACTTTGGGCTGCGCCCCCTCTATTTTCAAATCCTGAATACGCCACTGATGACTGCGTAACAGTGTCTGCTCAGAAAACAACAGTATCAATAAAATGGCTGTACTAATATTTATTTGCTTATCATACTAAACAGATGTGTGAATATTTTTAGTCAGAGCATGGGATGTTAGAGAGTCACACTTGTTAAACCCACTAAAGTATCATTTAATATGTGGTTACGGGGTGTCTTATATAAATCACGTTGAGGGTTGGCTAACATGTGATTTGTAATATTTCCAGTTTTTGAAAATATTGTAAAAGACAATATAATATTACGCTCTCTATCTATCTATACATCTGCGAATATCTTTCAACTGCCTGTAGGGTATGCTGCTGTATGTATTCGCCAATCATATGCTTGCAAATATTTTTATGATTTATGTGTGTTTCACTGAATTTCACTCTCGTGTGTTCGAAGCAGAAACAATTGCTCCTGTATTGGCATAATTTTATGCACCAGTATTCATACCGAGAGCTGTGCTACCATTCATCGCGTTAGTTATATCCGGGCTATACAGTCACGCTGACCGTACCGGAACAGTTACCTGTACGCCGAGTGAACGTCCCCGTCATCAGCCTCCGCACGGGGTAAAGATCTGTTGAAACAATGATAGAACCCTCCAGGCGATTGTTCATCCGACACTGAACTTCAGCGGCCTTGATTGACATTGACCGAGGTTGCTTGGGCAACCATGTCGGACCACATGGACCCGGACGTCACCTGGTGACCCAAGAATCGCGCCCACTTACCAAACGCGTTCATGGCTGGCAAAATCCCCTAATTTTTAAATCAATCAAAGGGCTGTTTTAAATGCATAAAAGACCCCATAAAGTATATATTATTTTTATCCTGGTACAGAGCTCTTTTAAATGATACATGTATTAAGGGAAATTATTTTCATGTGAAATTTTAAAATTTTTGAAAAATTTTAAAAGTTAAACTGGTACACAATTTAAAGCAACCAGTAACAGCAAACAGCTTTTTACTGGGCTAATATCAAACTACATGGCAAAGTCTGTCATCCTGTACAGCTGCATCGTTAAAGCGATTTTCTGCCGTGAATTCAGGAGCAGCTTCCGGTTCATCGTCGCCTTCGTCGACGTCCACGTTTAGTTTATCAGTCTCCTGACCGTCATTACATTCGTCGACGTACACTTTTCGCTGTTCATCGTCGCTTATGTACTGGAACAATTCAGCAACATCCGGTTCGTGTTGACTCGTTAACCACGTCAGGATGCTCTGCAGCTTTTAAGTGACTTTATTATTATTAATTCTGATACGGTTGTTGAGCTCAAACTGTCGATTCTGACGTGCATCTAAGTAGATTTTAGTTACATAAGACAGTGTATCAGTCTCCTGACCGTCATCACAACGTCAACGTAATATATGTCACTTAACGGTTTATCATTGATAATTTATTGTGGAAATACCAATGACATACACTGCAGTGAGGGTAATGCTGATACGTTGACATTTTAGTATTTATTATTTTTTTCACTTATTGGTGTGATTTCGTAAATTGTAACTGCATCTTTTTTTATACTAGCAGATATAAAATATCTAGGATTTAAATTTCGTTTTATGAGGTCTGATTTATTCTTACGGAATCCAGCCGAAAAATAAAACAGTGAGGAAGTTGATGAAAGAAAAATGATTGAAACATATATTCACACACATTCCCCGTATTCCCCGCACGCTTTTACCACAAGGCCACGTCTTGTCCTGTCCTCTCATTCGCGTCTATCACTCACCAATTACCAAGGGAATCCGGAAACAAAGAAAGTAATGTTAAATACCCGTCTTCTTTATTACAAAGGCCCTTAAATACAAGCAGAATACACAAGGTTACATATAGCTCGGACAATCATGCATAAAGTGTGTTACATTGATCAAATTTAAACAAAAAGTGTTTAAAGTTAAGTAATGCTTGTATTTCCTGGTTTTTCATGTATGTGCATGTGTAAATTTGTTAGATTGTTGAAGATCATTTCTCATGTTATAAATATAGAAACCAGTGTGTGTGGGGGTTTATGTGTATGTGTGTGTGTGTGTGTTCAAACTCAATTACATTGATAGTTCCATATACCTCTACATCAATATACGCATGTACAGTTTTTATGTGCTAAAAGAATGCTGCATTGTGCTTCCTAAAGGCCTTCACACGGGCAATCTCGGGAGCAGTCTAAGAATACATGAACAAATGATTGATCTGCATACGAGCCTCCCCTGATTTGTACCAGCTCATTCTGGACACAATAAATAGTGCTAAAATATTCTTAATCACACCTATATATGCAAATGTTAATATGCCTCAGAAATCATTATATCAATTATAAATGGGTAAACGTATCCGGTTATATTTGACGGGAAATGTTACAAATTTGTATGTACAGGTATACATATTAATATATATATATATATATATATATATATATATATATACATATATATATATATATGCATAAATACGTATTAACAGTATGGATCTTACAATAAATCTGTATATATAATCAATATTTTACCTTTTTAATCTATTTTCAACATGGATACATTCATAGACTAGTGATATATACAGACAGACTAAAAAATTACCTTCATGGGTGATAAATATATTAGCTGCTTGTTTGTATTATCCTGTTTGAAGCATATATCTACGTACTTCTTTACCCTGTGATCTCGATAGTATCAAAGCGTTAGTATCGTCTGCTCAAGAACGTCTGCACGCATTTTGAGAAAAATATGAAGATTTGCATTTTAAATTTTCATTTCCTGTAAACCTTGTATCCAGGTTGTGTTTGCTTTCTTTTGTGTATGCACAAGGAATTTGTATAAGGCCCAAATAAAAAAAAGGTATGGTTCTCAGGCACTTTTTTCAGAAATCAATGCGAGCGGGCGGTTTTTTTTTTTTTTTTTTTTTCGTATGTTACGATAAAAATGTCAAATGAGAAGGGAAAAACATGATAATAACAGATTTATATTGCTAAACAAGTAAAAGCACTACATAAAAAAGGAAATTGTATGATTTTATCTTCTTGAAAAAATGTTCGAGCGGCTGCAGCTCGAAATTGGTAATTTTCTTTTGAAAATCAAAATAAAATTGTTGATGCGGGGGTTTAAAATTGATGCGGGCGGTGCCTGAGAACCATACCTTTTATTTTTTTGGCCTAATGTACTAAGATGTATGAATAGATATGCTGGTCCGTTACATAGAAATAAAGAACAGGAATCGATCCAACTTTTTCTGCGTATTCTTGCTTCATATCTCTATACTTCTACTAGTTCAAGGTGAATACTTAATATCTTGTCTGTACCTTTAACCTTGGTCATGTGAAAAATATATATAAAATATACTGTCTCGTGAAGAAGAGATAAAATTCGGAACCTCCATGGATGATACATAATTGCACACTGCTATATTGTGTGTAAATATGATATCTTCGGGACTGACCGGAACTTGTTGATATCATCATGATATATGAATATGGAAATGTTACGTTGTACATTTACTATAGTCCATTTCACCACCGGCTGTCCACCTGTTTTTTGTAGATGGTTTTCTTAAAAGTTTACATTTTTTAATAAGTTCAAAGAAAACAACATGTGGAAGTGACAACTTAATATGGCAATTAAGAATTTTACAATAAATCCCCCGTTTATGTTTCACAACATTTTAGTCTCTTCACCATGATCTGGCAGATTTGATGTGTTCCTCCATAAGTAGCCATCTTTGATTTAACTGGTTATATTTTTTGGAGTGTTTACATGAGATCATTCAATCAGAAGCTGTCAGCTGAGGCTGTTTTTGCATGTGACCAATGACCTTGACTGCCATAAGTGGGTCTGATATGTTGTAAAATGTAGACTGATTTCTCATATTTTCAAATAATTCTGTTTCTTAAATAAAATGTCAGGTAGGTATTTATTTACCTTGCTGAAAATTAGGTTCTTTTATCCCCTACTATTCACTATAATTTTTTTCCTTGAAATGTGACAAATAAAATTTTTCATAGCAAAAAAACAGGTGGACATGAGGGGATGAGACGGACTATAGTTATCGCGTTTATGCCCGGCGTGTGATGATTTCAGGACATTGTCAAAGAGTCATAGGAGACAGAATGTTTTTGGTGACGTAGCGCTCCGTTTTAGTGACGTAGTACTCATCGCGGTTCAGCGTCTTAGTCGTCCATCAAACAGCAGCATATGTAAGCGTAACAGCAAGCGATGCAGCAGCACTGGTCGTCCGCTGCTTGTTCAGCTGCCGCTGCTTGGGCCGCGCCGTTGTCCACAACCACACTATAAAAACATGAAGATTCGGTTATCTTAAAAACATGAAGAATGTATTAGCACGTGGGTTTTTATGTCTAGCATTACACCCAGGACAAAGACTGGGGCTGATGTGATTGGCTGATGCAAAGTGTTACATCACAGCCAAAATATAGAAATGACATAAGCCTAGAAATAAATTGTTTTTATTAATCCCTAAAAATTTGGGTCTGAAATTTTCAGAAATACTGAGATTTTGGCTGACTTCCCTGCCAAGTTGATAGTGCTCATAGATGTGCAGCAACTTTTGAAACTTTTGAACAAAACAACCTGATTTATTTTGTGGAAGAAAATGAATAGAAAACAAAATAATTTTCTTCCATGAATTTAGTTCAGTCTGTGAAAATCTGTTTTAATTATATTTTTATGGATAAGTGTTTTATAAGATTATATAAGAGACTTGGAATACGTTAGCTTTACCTGAAGATTTATATAAATAAATGTCCTATAAATTGTCATCTGTCACGCGCAAGCGCAGAAAAAGTACATGTACGTTCATCAAGTTTCCTGTCAATACACCCATCAGCGGTCATTTGTTACTTTTCTCAAGGAGGATGTGTTTTAATCTGGGACTGCTTGTATGATTATTAGCACATTAGCAGGGTTAAAAATAAGCCCATTACATCTTGGTGCGGATCTTGATTAAAAAGACGATCCAGAATTTTTTTCCCTTTGTGGTTATGTGATATAAGTGTATTCATTTTTATTTATTTATTTGTCTATTTATTTTGCTTTCCAACGTTTGTTTGATTGTATGAAGATTCACGCAAATTTTATCGCAAAAATCATCCTCAGTACTATGCAAATAGTATATCCATTAAATAAATGTCTTGATATATTAATATCGGCACTTGGCCTTTAGAGTCCTTCATTGAAGCGCAAGATGTTTTATTTTTGGGAGATAACCACCTCCATGTTTTTAAAGCTTGCTTAGATAAGAACTATATCTAAAGAATTCAATTCCAGTTTCGGACTACGTGCTATGGGTTTACACGTGATAATCCTGGCGTCCATCCGGCTCGATCTACCGTGGAACCCCCGAAAGGCGCTCTCGTTCGTGAGTGAACCACGACTGTTAGCCTACTTTGTTGCACACTCTAAGCCTCCAGAGCGCTCACCCTGCGTGAGACTGACCTTTGAAAACCTCACCGGCCAGAGTAAGATTCGAGCTCACGATCTCCCAGCTTTGAGCCCTGTACTCTACCCCAGCCACTAAAGAGCAAGTGTTGAGGAAGGGCCCAGTTAAAAAAAATAATAAACATGACTTTGCTAATACTCTATAATCTGTCTCACTTTCCCTTGTCTACTTAATATTTTCTGAAATTTGACATAAATACGCTGATTGGAAAGATAAGTAAATATGACATTGAAATCATAATAACAATAATATTCTACAATAATTATGCATATTTATGATTTTCAGGACCTTTCATATGACATGACATATGATGTATTTTCCCTAAAGAAGTTCAACTGATTGTTTCTTTATGATAACCCACTATAGCGCCTGTTAAATTTTTCTTTTGCATTGTTTACTCTCGGCATTCCGTTTCCCTATAGATATACACTTATATCATCTGTTATGTACATCAATGGAATGTATGCATTGTTGAAGTTCAAGTATCAGTGTCCTAACTGAAATTATCTTATGAGTTGTGGAAATGATAACAGCATAAAACGGTCAGATTAACCCGCCTGGAGAATCGTATGATAATCACTACACTTAAAGAATTGAACAGTTTAAAAATGAACTGAAGATATATCATTTTAGAGTTGCTTATGACCTGTAACTGTTATACATAACCAGTGGATAATGACCCAGCTGGTGTCTGCATGCATAACACTCACTTGTTTCTTAACGTACCTGACTGGTATTTTTATCACCATTTAGTCGTATTTTAATCTGGGTCTTGCATAAATTGATTTTTATGAGTTTACCTTACATTATCACAATTTTTATTGTTTAAGCACTCGTGAGGAGTGCCCTGGATAAATGTGCAATAATAAATAATAGTAAATGGTAATAGTAAATTATTATTAGTATCATATTCAACAACCAGATGGCAGAACCCACAATTAAACGGCCCATCATTATTGGTTTATGTTGGCGACGGTACAAAATGAGCCTTACCAAACACTGCTTTTTTAATATATTTTGCCGGGGCATAATGGCAAATTATGTGTTTTATAAATGTGCAATAATAAATAATAGTAAATGGTAATAGTAAATTATAATTAGTATCAGATCCAACGACCAGATGGCAGCACCCACAATTAAACGGCCCATCAATTTTGGTTTCTGTTGGCGACGGTACAAACTGAGCTTTACCAAACACTGCTTTATTTTTAATATTTTGCCAGGGAATAATGGCAAACTTCACATTAGGTTCATATAAATGTAAATAAATAAACGAAAACATTACCTTAAAATGTGACATCCACTTTGCACGAATGATAGTTTGGTTGATTTATTCTGCTCTTGAGTTACCAACTGACTTGCCAAGCATTTTAAAGGATGTTAATGGCAAAGGATCCTCTCACCACTATATACATTTGATATTTATTTCTCATGCGTTACACATGAAGAAAATTAGTTACCAGTGTTATATGTAAAGGGTATTAATATTTAAAATCCCATTTTGACTCTTTTTGTACTTCTTCCAAAACGGATTCCATAATTTTCTCTCAGCATTTAGGATATACCTTTGAAGCAGAATATTTGCTAATAATAGGATCCTCAGGAACGAATTAAGGATCTTAGAATTATAAGTAAGGGGAAGGAAAAGGAGGGGTATATCTTCGAATGATGTAGAAACATTTGAAAATCTAGTCTGCAATGGTGCAATCTGGGGTGGTTTCGATTGTACGTTTTCTTCTATATTTATCGTGAAATTTTATACGGATATGTCTAGAGTTTTTTAGATATAAAAAGGAGGGGATGCTTTCTGCCCCCCCCCCCCCCCCCCTTGCTCCGCCACTGGTCCTATACAGATGTATGACCCATATGATTTCTTAAACAATCACTTCCTCAGGACTATTTTTATTCCAACCACTTTCACCATTCATGATCAACTTATCTTTGAGCAACCCTTACTTCCGTCATACACCTTTCCCTATTCTCTATCCATACTCTTTTTAACAATGATCAGAATCTCCGTCAGCACGTTCTCTTTCATCCCGTGACTGGGGTATTTGATCCATATATATGAATGCCCTTTTTGTTCTATCAGCGAAGTGGATATTTGTCGATATCTCTGTCCACACTCTCTTTCTCATCAGCCGCGGGGGTATTTGTCCGTATCTCTGTCCGCACTTACTTTCCCCATCGGCCACGGGGTATTTGTCCATATCTCAGTCCATACTTTCTTTCCCCTCATGCACGAAGGTATTTGTCCATATATTTGTCCTTACTTTCTCCCCCCCCCCCCCGCACGCTGGTATTTGTCCATATCTTTGTCCTTACTTTCTTTCCCCTCAGGCACGCTGGTATTTGTCCATATCTTTGTCCTTACTTTCTTTCCCCGCACGCACGCTGGTATTTGTCCATATCTTTGTCCTTACTTTCTTTCCCCTCAGGCACGCAGGTATTTGTTCATATCTTTGTCCTTACTTTCTTCCCCCCCCCCCAGCACGCTGGTATTTGTCCATATCTTTGTCCTTACTTTCTTTCCCCTCAAGCACGCTGGTATTTGTCCATATCTCTGTACTTTCTTTCCCCTCAAGCACGCTAGTATTTGTCCATATCTTTGTCCTTACTTTCTTTCCCCTCAGGCACGCTGGTATTTGTCCATATCTTTGTCCTTACCTTCTTTCCCCTCAGGCACGCTGGTATTTGTCCATATCTTTGTCCTTACTTTCTTTCCCCTCAAGCACGCTGGTATTTGTCCATATCTTTGTCCTTACTTTCTTTCCCCTCAGGCACGCTGGTATTTGTCCATATCTTTGTCCTTACTTTCTTTCCCCTCAGGCACGCTGGTATTTGTCCATATCCTTGTCCTTACTTTCTTTCCCCGCAGGCACGCTGGTATTTGTCCATATCTTTGTCCTTACTTTCTTTCCCCTCAGGCACGCTGGTATTTGTCCATATCTTTGTCCTTACTGTCTTTCCCCTCAGGCACGCTGGTATTTGTCCATATATTTGTCCTTACTTTCTTTCCCCTCAGGCACGCTGGTATTTGTCCATATCGTTGTCCTTACTTTCTTTCCCCTCAGGCACGCTGGTATTTGTCCATATCTTTGTCCTTACTTTCTTTCCCCTCAGGCACACTGGTATTTGTCAATATCTTTGTCCTTACTTTCTTTCCCCTCAGGCACGCTGGTATTTGTCCATATCTTTGTCCTTACTTTCTTTCCCCTCAGGCACGCTGGTATTTGTCCATATCTTTGTCCTTACTTTCTTTCCCCTCAAGCACGCTGGTATTTGTCCATATCTTTGTCCTTACTTTCTTTCCCCTCAGGCACGCTGGTATTTGTCCATACCTCTGTACTTACTTTCTTTCCCCTCAGGCACGCTGGTATTTGTCCATATCGTTGTCCTTACTTTCTTTCCCCTCAGTCACATGGGTAATGTTTCATCCCAATTCCTTTTTCATCAGCTATGGGTGTATTTGTTCATATCTCGTTTCATTTTCCGTCGGGAGCTGCAACGGGTGCGCATGTGCAAGGTGTGTGGACGTGTTTTTAATGGGCTCTCCCTGTGTTCCGTGAAAAAAGAAAATAAAAAATGGACTTAAATTACTTCTTGGGAGTAAAGTATACTTCACATTTACTTCAGTGTTGAGGATTGTATTAATATGGACCAGTATAAAGCCGCTTTTGGACGTCAGGTATGTGTTTTTTGTCGAGATATTTTTGCCATGGAAAGGTGTATTTGGCGGCTCATGGTCACCTGTGTGTTTACGCCTGAGTGGACAAGAACAAGTTAGGCTACCCGTTTCTTCGTGTCCACAGCCTGTGTTGATATTCTCGTACAAAAGTCTGTCTTGTCAAATTAAACTAACATCATGGAAATTTCCACTTTAATAACACAGTCGTACGCTGTGCTTAATGAAGATGTAAATTATGACAGTGACTGTGCAACACTTGGAGTTTCTGGTTATACAGAACATTTGACTGCTGGTACTCAATATGATGACAATAACGGCAGTCTTTTCACGCAAGTTCAAATGTGTTATGTAGCTCAGTCTGACGATCAAAGTATATTGCTACAAGAATATATAGAGCCAATAAAACACTGTCCTAAAGACACTTTTATTGACAGCCTTTTACTGAAGGTTTGTGAAAATGTGACGACACTAGAAAATATACGTTTGGCCTTATTTCTTTGGGCTAAAACACAGGAAAATTTTCCTGAGGGTACACTGATTAAGAGGCAGAACCCAAGAACTAAACGTGGAGACCTATTAGCCAAAAAATTGGCCAGAGACTGCTTCACATTGCATAATTTTATGCAGGGCGGTCCTGTGTGTGATCTCAAAGAAGTGCTCAGCACCTCTAACAGTAGGTGTGATATCTCAGTCATGGTGGACAATATTGATGAAATGTCCCAGTATAACAGTGTTGATAATACAATTGCTGGAGAATCTGTCGCTCGGGAAGGTAATAACTGTTCACCACAGTCTCTTACTGATACAGTTGCGTCTATGAAGACTGAATTACGTGCTCAGTCTGCCAGATTTGATCAGTTGGAGCTGCTTGTATATTCTAAAGTACGTGACCTTGAAAATGAAATTCAGAAATTAAAAGAAGAGAAGTTGAGGTTACAAAGTAGTAATGCACTGTTAGAAAGTGAGAATAATCGTTTAGAAGAAAGTGTTGATCAGATGGGTCGTATTAAGGAAACATATATGAAAAGTCAGGAAGAATTCCAAATAATCAGGAATGAATGTAACAAATTAAAAACTGAGGTATCCAAAATAAAAAATCAAGCAGTGACCACTGATCTGAGGACAAGGTCAAATTCTAAATCAATTACAGTTTTGCGCAGTCAGTTGTACTCTGATAAACGTGTCTACATGACGGAACAAAGTTATTCTCGTGCGGTCTCTCCGGCCAGTTCCTCTGAGAAAGAAGAGCCACTGAACGACAGTGTTTTGATAGACAACGGCAGAGATTTTTCGCATCAGGGTGAAAATGACTAGAGGAACAATTGTCAGTACAAACTTAAATCACCCAGTGGGCTGCAATCTCGAAATGCGGTAAACACAAGTGTCATCTTAAATACGCCGAGCTCCGCCCAAGAAACATCTCCGATGTCACGGAGTGTTATTGCAAGGAGTCGCGACCAAAATACTCCAGGCTGAGCGAATGGGTTTTTATCCTCAATACAAAATGAATTACCGGACAATCTTGACTGTTCAGATCGTGAGGTTTCATCCGATACTGTTTGAAAGTCATTTGTATGGCCCGGTGATACATATTGTAGGGTATGGAAAGAGAGACCCCGGCATACAGGGCGGCGTACGAGAATATTTACTTCTAAGAAGTATGCATTAACGCTTAATCGTGACTCGAGTCACCATCTGAGTAAATCTTAAACACCAACTTACCTGCAATAAATCTTTTGGTTTGTTTCAGTTTAGATTTTTAACATGGAAAGTTTAAATATTTCTTGTTTTAATGTACGTGGCATTATGCCAAGTACACCCTACGTTAATCATTTACTCTCAGTAAAACATATTGATATCATGGCCATAAGTGAACACTGGTTATTCCCTGACAGTCTAAATTATCTTCAGTCGCTACATGCAGACTACAGCTGTACAGCTGTTTCGGATAAGTCACTGAACACATTAGATCCCTATAGATTGGGTAAAGGTGGAGTTGGTATTATATTGCATAAAAAGCTGAAATCAGTTATCTCACAAATCCATCTAAATGATGATATGGACAGGATATTTGGTATTTCTGTTAATATGCAGGATACTTCAAAATTGTTCATCTTCAGTGTTTATATTCCTTCATCAAATTACAGCGACGAATTCTACTATGACTGGGTGCAAATTTTACATGACATATATAATGAATATTATACAATAGGAGATGTTATGTTTATGGGAGATTTTAACTGCGATTTGTCTGGGTCTGCCAATCAAAATAGGTTTCAAGCATTACACAGGTTCATGACCGATACAGGTTTGTTTAGTCCTGGATACACTGGACCTAGAATTGGACCGAACTTCACTTTTGACCCATACCGTAATGAGAACGGTAGATCACTTATTGACCATATTCTTATTTCGGAAACTTTTAAAGATAAAATTAGTAATGTCGAAATAAGAGATGAACCCTTGATTAATATGTCTGATCGCTTACCGGTTTGTTTAACAATGTCTCCATTATATGCAACTGATGTGTGTATACCAAATCATACCCGTCACGTCTTAAACTGGTGTAAACTAAAATCTCATGAAAGCAAAGAGCGGTATGTAAAACCTCTTGAATCTCGATTAAATTCATTGACTAAACCGTTTTGAGTCTTGTAGTAAAAAACATTTAAATGAGTATTACTCACAACTTGTATCGATTATTAAAGGTACTGCGAAGGAATCCTTACCGATCCGTCGTTTTAATCGCTACCTAAAGCCATCATGGCGCGAGGAACTTGAGCCACTGTATGATCTCATGCGTAAATTCGGTAAAGAATGGGTTCATGAGGGACGCCCAAGGTCACGAGATAATGACTTTTTCTCCAAATACAAAGCTACTAAAGCAGATTCCCGTCGTCAATTGCGACAGCTACTTGCGCAGAGAGAGCGAGAAATCTTTGAAAATATAGATAAAAACTCAGACTTAGATGTCAATAAATTATGGCGTTTTGTAAAGCAGATGCGCAGGAAAAATCGGTCAGCCACAACAACCATGGTGTTTAATGGTAAATATTGTAGGAATACACGCGAAATTGTCGATTCATGGGCTGATCATTTTGAAAGTCTTTACTCACAAACGGAACATGAAAATTTTGAAAGTGGCCACAAAAATAAAGTTGACAATGTATTCAAAAATATTGATAGGAATGCACAAGGAAATAATCTGCTAGACAATCAATTTACATATACAGAAATTGTAAAGTCAGTGAATGAATTGAAACTGAAAAAAGCCGCAGGTCATGATAAGTTATCTCATGAACACATTAAATACGGTGAACATGTATTGTGGGAACATATTCATCACCTGTTCAATCTTATCTGGCACCTTGAATCTATACCACTTGAAATGACAAAGGGTTTAATTGTTACTCTTCTAAAAAAAACCTCAAAAGCGGCATGATGCACCGGATAATTATAGAGGCATCACACTCCTACCTGTCTTATATAAGGTTTTTGAACGTGTTACTTTAAATAGGATCCAGTCTTGGATATTAGATTCGGGAATTTCCTTTCCTGACGCTATGCAGTGTGCCTATCAACATAAACTGTCCGCAATAAACGTTTCTTTTATGCTTCAAGAATGTATTCTTTATAATATGGAGCGCAACTCCAAGGTATTCGTGGCATATCTCGACAGTAGAAAAGCCTTTGATTCAGTATGGATTAACGGATTATTTTTTAAATTATTTAATTTTGGAGTTAATGGTAATGCCTGGAGAGTATTGTTTAATTGTTATCAAAATATGGAGAGTGCAGTTTGTTAGATGAAGTAAGAAGTAGATGGTTTAAAATTTGTCAGTCTGTCAGGCAAGGAGGTGTATTGTCGCCGTTTCTATATATATCTTGACGATTTGCTTAAAGAACTTCGACAGAGTGGTTTTGGTGCACATGTAGCCGAAACTTATGTAGGATCACCGACTCAGGCCGATGATGTTTCTCTTGTGGCCATATCACCCACTGCCCTACAACGGATGCTAGATATATGTTACTCATATAGTTGTAAATGGAGGTTTTTGTACAATACCGATAAAACATCAATCATGATATTTAATGAAAAGAGAAATAGAATAAAAAATAATTACAGGTTCCAACTTGGAAACTCTGTATTAGCGAATGTCCGCACTCAAAAACACCTTGGTGTAATTTTGCATGATCTCTTCAAACCAGATGATCGCACAAAAGATTCCTGTAACAAAGGCAGGGGTACGCTCCTTTCACTGGCGGGAGCTGGTGTTCGTCCAAACGGTTTAAATCCTCATACTTGTTCCAGTCTGTATAACGGCATGGTTATCCCACGTGCACTGTACGGGTGCGAACTGTGGCATAATTTGCGCGAGAGTGATTATTTAGCTCTGGAACGTATGCATAGATTCTGTTTAAAATCAATCCAAAATTTTCCCACCTGGATACGTTCAGACAAAGTTATATCAATGCTAGGTATGCCGCGGTTGCGTGCTTTCATTCATAAAAGTAAATTACTTTTCTTTCACAGATTATGCCAATTAAGTCCGCTTCATCCATGTTATCAGATCTTCTTTTTTAAGCTGAATGTTATTTTACTGAACCAAAATTCTTTCCGTTCCGGTTATATATTTGATATTATTTTGTTGTTACAAAAATATGGTCTTTTTGACAAGACATTATCTTTATTTTAGAGATGTCCCTATACCCTCAAAAGCATTGTGGAAAAGAGCTGTGATTAAATCGGTTGTAGAAAAAGAAGAAATCAATTATTATTATCGTGTATGTACTGACACTGACTTTATAGTGTACAATAATATTATGGACGGATGTTTTCATCAGTCACTGCTATGGCAAGCCTCGAAAGAGGTCCCTCATTCTCTTGGTTTATTCAATTATGTAGCGAAAATTGTTGTAACAATAGATTGTCTTAAAGATATTGTGATTCTCTGTTCCTTTTGTGGATTTATGGTAGAGGAAATTTACAGTCACGCCGTTCTTGGTTGTTACAGCACCGCTGCAGACAGAGATGAATTCTTTGACTTTGTAACTGATACTTTTAATGTGGAAATCAGTGCTTATTTCAATAATATCACGGATGACGAAATGTTTTCACATATGTTAGGAAGACCTGTATGTGAATTTGCACATGAACAAAATATTGTGCTTTTGTATGAATCTGTTTAACTGATTTTCAATGCGAAGGACACAATAGAATGTCTACAACATATGAAACTTGTTTAATTGGAAGGTTTTTATACCTTGGAATTCATTAGAACGTGTGTGTAAACAAAAAAGTGTGTATGTAACAAAGTGCATTTATCAGTGAAGGTTGCACATGTTTTATTTTATATATATGTATTTTTTGTGTAATATTGTATTGAACTTTCATCTAATGTTATATCATTGTAAATTGTTGATTCTCCG
Source organism: Sipunculus nudus (assembly GCA_026874595.1). Taxonomy (NCBI): domain Eukaryota; kingdom Metazoa; phylum Annelida; class Sipuncula; order Golfingiida; family Sipunculidae; genus Sipunculus; species Sipunculus nudus. The sequence continues at coordinate 57,300,292 of CM049307.1, read as the reverse complement.
CTCAGTGGAGGAAAAAAAGGTTACTACAACAACTACAACAACACCACCATACACTCTTTTCAATCGTCTTCAGAATCTCGGTCAACCAAACTGATATAAAAACCAGCTCAAATTAACAACATAATCATCAACCATGGGGACATTTATCCATATTCTTTTTTCGATTTTCCCTCCCTCTCTCAAAACTGTCTTTACAATCAGCCAGCGTAATCCATGTCCCTTTTTTGTTTCATTTTCCATCAGCCAGACGGGTTTCTGTCTATTAGTTCCCTTTTTTTTAAATTTTTGGTGGAGGAAACCGCCTCTATTTTCAAAACTGTCTTTACAAGCTTCTGTATTATATCTGCAGAATTCCATTTCAATTACGAAAATCGTGACGTGGCTGAGGAACATGATTATCCCGGGGCAAAAAGGATCTGCAGTGGCGGCAATTTATCTTCCAGGGTGGAGGATGGCACACACACGCATATTTATAAACATGTATAGATAAATATATATATATATAAATATATAAAAATATATATAAATATATACATACATTTTTAGTGTCATTATGACACATTTCAAATTTATTACAATTTCATATAAGATTATAGAAAATAAAGTATTATGTTTCTAAACCAGCTATGATATAATATAAGATATACAAGTAATATATATTAATAATTAAGGGACTCGGAACATCATCTATATCCTTATAACCAATGGGGTGTCTTTCGCTTAAGTCAACAGGATATCTGTCCTTGTTTTTCTTTTCATTAGGCGAAAGGTATCTCCGCCCATACTCTTTTTTTTTAACCGGGTCTCTGTGTTTACTGCATTCGTTCATTAAATGGCTCTTATTTAATGAACTTTCAGTTGATTGTATCAATATTCGGACTTATAAAACCAAAGGATGGTCGAATTTGATCTGCAATCAAGACTTTTTCTAAATACTGAACAGGAAATCCTTTGCTGTGTCTGTTTTCAATGGCGAGTACTCCAGAACAAGCGTATCTTTTTTAGCAGATTTACTCTTCATGATGCTGGTACACAATCTAGGGGGAACGTGACGAAGGAAACACTTTCCTCACACTGGATTTCATAAAGGTAAATAAATGTCTCAGCTTGGTAACTTGAGAAAAAAATCATGTGCAGCGCCTTATTAATAATCAGTATTACGATTTGTTCTTTTGTTTTCATTATTAACATGGAAACATATGAACCCAAATCACACCTAATTAACAGTGTGATTGTATTTAACTTACGCCAACTTCTGTGTTCGAAATCGAAACGGCTTTTCAGGTTGATTATAACTTGTTTCCTTTTCTCTTGGAAAACTATGTCACTATTTCAGAAAATATCTTCAAAAGATTCTATCATATTATTTTATTCAAAAAGAAGCACTGCTGCCATTATCTCTTTGTATGCCCAATTGACCCATACATTAATGTTACTGTTGTACCATGGCATGATCGCTAAAGTACCCTTCTGAAATATAAATGCGAATGTCACTGATCTTCCCAAGCATAGACTTCAGGCAAATATAACATTGTTCACGTGACTGATAAACCTAATCCGGCTTTCGGCAGATATGTAGGCCAGTCTTACGTGTTATATATAGTCGGATTCTTTGCAATGATTTATTCTTGTCAGGAGGGGCTCATAGAGTTTATTCTTACTGTCTCAATAATTATTACTAAATTTTCAATTCAATTAAAATCATTTCTTTTTAAGTTGTTGGCACTGTATATTGATCGAGGTAAAGGGTAATCTTACGAATAACATGTTATGTTACATTTCTGCCTTCCGGATTTCAGGTCTTATATGCAAGGGGTAAGGACGAAATCAGACTTTGCTGGGACATAGGAATAAATCACTGAGGTTCTGTTGAGATTTTACCATTATGCCATTAGGGTACAGGCGCGGTTCGCGTCGAAGACCTTTTGCACCGAAATCCAACGCCAAAACAACAAACTGCGTCATATGGTTGCCACCGCCAGGAGGGTATGCTTTCATCTCCGTTCATGCGTGTATTTGTGGTTTGTTCACAACATAATTTAAGCAGTCATGAACGGAATCGCATGAACTTTTCAGGTCATTTCGGGAAAGGGTCAATGAAGGATCGACTGGACTTGGTGAAGATGCGGCACATGATGCGGATTCAGGAAAGTCATCAAAGAATATTTATAAATGTAAAGTCATTTTTACATGAATGAACCTGGGGATTTGGGCCGAATAGGTGAATAAAATCACGGTTGTTGGAGCATCCGACTATGGGGACAACACATAGCGGAGGCTTGCATTCCTTAGAATATAGATTTTTAGTTTACTTACATTTTATTCTCTTTAGGTTTATAATTATTTGCTAGGCCTACAATGAGGCGAGGTTTATTTACACAGGTTCATCAATATTCTGATTGAACTAGGTCCACTGATGGGGAAACTACAAAGTCATTTAAATCAAACCATTCACCTGCATTTGCAACAAAATCACACATAAAACAACATAAGGCACATGGATATATTTACAACAGAGACCTGGTTACATAAATAACAAACAGAATACAAGTGCATGGCTTGATTCACAATATATCACTGTAAATATGTTATGAAATAATTCTTGGTTTCGAGTAACTCCTGAAAATACAGGGAGAACGGTGAGTCTATATTAATACATAGAGAATTGTGAGTTTGTGCTAACTATTAGGAAAGATTTGTATTATACCGAATGAGTATAGGATTATGCGAGTGTTAGAAACAACTATTTCTGCTTCAGTAAACTAACCTCCACCAAATAATGTACTGTAGTAATCCTCATTCTCTTTGGCCAGTTATTACAAATTAAATATGGTTATTTTGACTAACTGTATGTTCCTTTGAATCTGAATTCATCTGAAAGTTCTCTAACTTTTAATCTATATTCTTGCCTCGTTTTTTAGTGTGTGTTATACACCAGACTCAATGCTTCTTTGTTGTTTGTTAAGATATCATAGGCAGAGACAGAGAAAAAGTACGAATGGGATTCTATCCTAAACCTTAACTATTCTACAAAATGCATCTCTTTTACAGCCTCATATAAATAAAGATTACTCCAGGCAATGAAGTATTATGCATCAAGGGTTAATGTATTATTATTTAGTGGCCCATTTATATATAAACAAATACGTCACAAAAAGAAAATTACATATTTCACGAAATGGTATGGGCATTCATCAATGGTAACATGTTAAGCATTATATTTTGTGGTACAATGGCACAACCTTTTCTATTTATTTATTCCCGTTGTAAGCTACTTAATTTATCAAATATTTCTATAAATTACAGACGAAGAAATGAATTCTGTATATGCAACAACATATATTACATTAGGTGTCAATGGAAACATATTTGTATTTGTTGATATATCACTGTCAACAGATGCCGAACTTTGAACAAGGTTTTGCACAGCTTACACAGAGTACTTCGTTTTCATATTACTTATGATTATTCAAATAGCTGAAGCATATACATGTTTTTACTTAACGCTTATTTTATTTCTTATATTTCTTTTATGTTTTCGCATGTATGAAAATTTAACAGAAAAAATGTAATATGAAAATATACATGTTGAATCGCAATGAAGCTCTATTTAACGAAACAGGCTGCTCAGCTCATTAATCCTGCACTTTTAGTCCGTCCCACCAAAGGCTAAATATATGTAGAAGGTTCCATATTCGCAATCTAATCATATAATACCTATACAGAGCACATCCATTACTTGATGAATTATATTAAATAATATATGCGCAAATTCTTAAGAAATGGACATGTGGAAATTGCTTTTTATTTGCAGATGATTTGAAAGATCTGAAATAATTTATAATAGACATATTTGGTTTCGGGTAACATACAAGTTCTATTACTGTTTATCGTATCAATATATTCTCTTTCAACTGGTCTTTGACGTGAGGTCCCTTTATTCACAATGGTTTTATTTTCATTATCATATATTATTCATTATTTCATTCATCAAGTTTGATTACGCGAACAAAAGGGAACCACAGTACATTGATCCCCGCCTTGCGGCCACCCCGCAACTGCGACCACCCCGACAATTAAGACCTCTTTTCGTGGCCCCGTTTATACGATCCAGGTAACTCAGAGTTTCACAAATACGACCACCCCCAAATTACGACCACTTTGGTCAGTCCCTTAGGTGGTCTAAATTGTGGGGTTTCACTGTAGTTGTGTTGAGGTATAATATTGAACAGAATTAAGAGAATTTCATTAATATCACTGTCCACCTCTTGATAGTTCTTTTGGGGAACGAACTAAAGCGCGCCATTCGATATCCCGTTTCTCTATGCACAAGTTTATAAGTCTCCACGTCTTCCCCTGCTGTACGTTCTCCCGTAGCTAGTCCATTAGGCAGCAACATATATAAGTCCACATGCACGCCAGGCAGCAGCACATATCGTCGTTTTGTTGTTGCTCTGCAGCCCGCTGGGCGGCGTTGTTGTCGACCACGACACTGATAGGACAATTATAATGTTTATGGTAATGCATCCTTCATATCACATTCAAAAACATGTCAACATGTGTGGCATGTGCACTTGTGCATTTTATTGAGTATTAAAGAGAATAAACTTAAAAAAATGGAACATAAGGTCATTCACATAACTCCTGGTAGAAGCAGTAGTTCCATCGGTCCAATAATTTATTCAACTCCGCATACTCCAGAGACAGAGAACATATACGCAAGAAAATCCTATTCCTTCCAGGATAAAGAAAGCATCGCATGCAGTGAAAGAGAGAAGTGAAAGAAGAGCGTGCACAAGATTTGATTTGAAGAAGATGTCTTGAAATCATCGGTCAGACTGCGCAGAATCGAACTCACGAGCCTATGCTTGACTCTCCTGGTCAGGGTCTGTGGGCGTCATAATCTGAAGCACCGGCATATGGCGTAGTTATAAATATGGTAAAGCGAGTAGTGAAGTCCGTTCGATTACGTTGAATAAGAATTGTTTTAGGGCAAACAACATGAATGTGTGTTCTTTTCGGTAAGTGCGTCATGGAATAAATAGTATTTTTTAAGCATACGCATGTGAAGGTGTTCCCTCGAAATGTAACAAATATTGATTTAAACGTTTGACAGTTGAGACAAGTAGTCACCCCTGTCCCACACTGCCTAAACCAAAAAAAGTATATGGTATGGTTCTCAGGCACCGCCCGTGTAAAATTTTAACCCCCGCATCAAACATTTTTTTTTATTTTTATTTACAATAGAAACTTATCAATTTTGAGCTCCAGCCGCTCGAACAATTCTTTCGAGAATATAAAACCATACACTTTTGATAAAATTTACTTTGTCTATATGTATAGTGCTTTTACTTGTTTAGCCAAATAAGTCTGTTATTATTATGTTTATCTCTTATCATTTGACATTTTTATCGAAACATACAAAAAATTAAAAGTAAAAAAAAAAAACCCGACCGTCCGCATTGTGTTATGAAAAAAAGTGCCTGCGAACCAAACCTTACTTTTTGGCCCAACTGGAAGGGGTTCCTTTTGAGTAGAATTGACTTCCGGGGGAGGGGTCATTCTCGGCTTCCTGTCCGCCATGGTGAAAATTTGTAGATGTAGGTCCAAGATGGCGGACGTGTAGCCTACTGAAATTCCCCTTCACGTTGAAACGTTTTAATCTGTAGTCTTCCCACTAGGATAAGCCATTAGAAAATAAGATCCATGCATTATAATAATACGTTACTGGTTTTATTTAAATTGGATTAGGCTTCCGGCGTTATTACTCGGATGCAACCTCGGTTGACCACGATCAAGAATCAATATATCAGATAAATAGTACTTCAGTTTCATTACTTGACCTATGGCTGGGAAGAATAGATACTTCGGCGTTGTGATTTCCAAATGTATTTGGTAACACAGGTGATATGTGGACTGCTTTGAGGGCAGTTATTATTGTAACACTGAGATGTCAGGGACATATGTTATTAAGAGCAAATCAGACTGGCAGTATAGTAAGCGGCTAAAAATACATCTCAGAAGATTACGATGCCCTACCTCACGTTGTAGGAAACTGGTCCGATTTTACCATGAAGTTTATCACATTAAGTGATAGAACGAGACTATTTATAGAGTAATAGAAGGCTAAATACAAAGTTTTCTGCCTTCTTTCTTCATAGGAAAACTGCTAATGCCACCAAAACTTGTCATTTCAGAAGCGGATCGGGGGGGGGGGGAGGGTGATTAAGGGGACGGACCCCCCCCCCCCCTTTCATCCTCCGCAACCTTTTAAAATTAAGAATTTCAGACAAGGTTTTGCGGCCTTGACCCCCTTATCCGGGCCTGGGGACCTTTTTCTCAAGGTTTTAATTAGTCCTCCTGGGTTGGACACCCCCCCCCCCCCTTTCCTAAATCCTGGATCCGCTCCTGCATTTATTTGTCTGACCGGGATTATAATTTAAACAATACACTACAATGTATTGTATACATGAATGGAAACCTTTAATGATAGTAGCTGCATTTCATCAATTCTTGATAACATAAACGATGAAACCTTGGATTCAGAACCAAGACAGCGTGTTCTGATTGGACCATAGCAGGCCATCCTTGACCTCTGACCCAACCACGCGCAACCGGGACCGTTTGGCCAGTGAGTCAGCGATAAGTTCGCTGGGCAATGAAAGTGTCTGATAAGTTGAAAGACTGCAGTATTGAGACGTGCTGTGAGGTGCCAATCGACTGCTAATGTCATCTTTCTTTTGGCGTGACATTACCAATACAGATATCCCAATACAATGTTAAAGGGTGTTAACGATTATTATTCAATTATAGCCCGTGGCTAATCCTTTGAAGCGTAGTATCTCGAAAACAATATGCGTACCAGGTACATACTGGCCTTTTTCATTTTCCTATACATAAATATACCTTTAAGTTATGCAATATGAATAGTGCAAGTAATACCAATCCTTTCATGATTAATTCCAAACTGGCCAGGTTAAATATGTGCACTATAAATTATTATTGTTATTGTTATTATTATTATTATTATTATTATTATAAGTAGTAGTAGTAATGCCTTATTATGTGCGGGTAATTTAATTCGTACTCTGTAAATGACCAGGTTTATATCATAAACTATTACTCTTATAGAAAATAGTATATATTATGTGTAAGATTTGGGTTGAATTCGTATTATTAGAAGCAGTAGTAGAGCAAAGCAGTGGCCAACAGCTGTTAAACTGAACCTCAGTCTACATTAAGAGAAGCACAGAACAGCACAGTAAGTAAGCAAGCAGACAAGTGTAAACAAATCAGCAAAACTTTGAACAAGATATGTTACGTCACATTTATTAGGTGTTAATGCACTTAACAGCAGGGGTCGATGAGTGTTTGGATTGAGAAAACAGCTGCCAAAATGTTTGTTCAACCTTATATACATATCAGATCATGCATGGACATTCTTGTTACGTAACTGCTCAGTGTTTCTTATAAGCGTTAAAGTGATTATCCGCTAAGTGAAACTAACTGGTATGTAATGTAGACATACAAGAGTAAATAGTTAGATGCCACGTTATGTATAAAGATATCACATGCATCAAAACGGAATTGTCTATCAGAGAAAGGTTAGATTATCATATACAGAACAATGAGTGCACGTGAAAAAAAAATGGATAATGAAGGTCGTGTATATGCTGGAATGAAAAGATAAACTACAGGTATACAATCGATAAAAATTTAATACAAATTTAAAAACGGATACCTGCGTGAACTAGCAGAAATATGTGACACATTGGTGTACTTTAAAAGTCGAGATCAAGAAAGACAATACAAGAAGAAGAACGGGAGGACGAAAATAAAGTCAAACTTAATTGAGTGCAGACCCAATATTAAACTATACTCCATTCCACTTCCCCTGTCCACTTTTTTGTCATCATTTGTTAAAAAAAAATGCACTAAAGCTAAACCTATATTTATCTGAGAGGCAAATCAAATGTAACTATTATCTAATAGCGAAATATTACTCTCTCAGGTATTGATTCCAACTAATGAATTCAGCATGAAAAAAGACTGAACCTATGCAAGTTCTTACGAAATATATGTTTTTTTTCAAACTTATTCATATTTATCGCCATATAATGACCTTTGTGGAAAGCTATTTTGTAACGGCAAACGAAATAAATTTGAAAGAAAAGTCACGAAATATTAGGTGGACAATATAATTCAAAATGCAGCTATGAAATATATATATATATAAAATCAATAGTATCATTTTTGTTCTCTATAATCCTGTTTGGAAATATCTTATATTACTCGTTTTGATAAACGGTCAATGATTATAATGAATGACAATTGAAAATCCAAAACATTAAACTACTTCAGTTAATATGTAAGGCATAAAAAATGGTTTGGTTCTCAGGCATCTTTTTCAGAATTCATTGCAGATGGGCGATTTTTCTATTTTACCTTTTTTGTATGTTTCAATAAAAATGTCATATAATCAGGGAAAAGCATGATCATAACCTTTTTTGTACCAACAGGTAAAAGCACTACAAAACAAAGGAAATCTAATCAAAATTGTATTATTTTGTCTTCTTGAAAGAAACGTCAGAGCGGCTGGAGCTCAAAATTGATAAGTTTATGTTGAAAATCAAAATAAAAATGTTTAATGCGGGGGGTTGATATTGAAGTGCGCGGTGCTTGAAAACCATACCTTTTATTTTTTTGCCTGACGTAGAAAAATTGTTTTTTATCAAGACATCGACGATATGTATGATCAATCACGAAGAGAGGAGGTACTTATTTGTACGATAGAGAAAAAAAGAACTTGCACAGCATGAAGACATATTAACCCAACATAATAGAGGACACGTTATTTGACAAAATGACATAGAAAGTATAAAAAGATTAACAATAAAAAATACATTAGAGAAACTTATTAAAGGCAATAAGTAGTTTTGAGGGTAGTCTGATTGAAAAAGAAATGATGGTAATCTAAATACAAGAATTGGAGTTAAATATTAGAGCAAGGACAATACATCGCCTAGTTTAATTAAAGAAAAAAGGATAGGAATACATGAAGGAGAAAACCAGCAAAAATTGCTATAGGTTTGGGCATGAACGAGGACGAAGACGAATCAGACAGGTAAGAACAGATTACATGGTATAATACAAAACAGAAATTAAACGAGAAAACTTGAATCAGAGATAGACAATGTATGCCATAGATAATAAACGTATTTAACATATAGAAATGCTTTTGAAACAATTTACGAAGGAAAAGGATAACTGTTTCGAATATGGTTTCGAGAACAACCAGGGGAGTACATCTTGAACACACACACACACACATATATATATATATATATATATATATATATATATATATATATATATATATATTTATATGAGGAATGAACACCCATTGTTTCATGTTATCGCGGATAAAAGAAATAAGGTATATGAATGTCTTTTTTATTTTTTTTTATATTTGTTAAGTTACAGGTACAAAAAAAACAAAGCAGTAAAAAAATCACTTCGAATCTTAAAATTTTTGCATATAATGAACTCAAAATTTAGTCCATCGTCCAGACCGTCCAGAATTCCCCGTTTGCAAAATGAATAAATAAATAAATACAAATAAATGATCCACATAAAACGGAATCTGCGAATCCTTAGAACCATATAATTTTGTGTGTATTATTATGTAGGGTTATCTCACTTACATTGTTGGTTGTTGTGGCTGATGATATACTGTGTGCTCCATATTCTGCGGGGGTGGTGCTCCGTACCCCGGTTGCGGGGGAGGATATCCACCTTGTGGGGGTGGGTAACCGCCCTGTGGTGGTGGGTAACCGTAACCTGGCTGCTGTGGGTAGGACATTTTTTATGTTCTTCTTTTCCTGAAACATAAACATAATGTATTAAATAATATGTTAAATATAACATGTTTACTGATGTGTTTATGAGTGGGTAAATATCAAAAGATTGTTCTAAATTCGTTGATAAGTATCTTCAGATCTGCTTTCTCAAAACAACCTAAAATAAACAAATGTGCATTCAAGAACTGAATGCTGTGAGATGCTGTCAATTGATAAATTTAGTCCACACCTAAGAACAATCCAGATTTTTTTCTCTTTCTGTATATATATTATGTGTGTGTGTTTTTGTAAAAGAGAGACAAAGAGGGAAATCTAAACATTTTTATCTCCGGATTTAATTGAAAAATACACTGCATTTGAAAAAAAGAAATCTCAGTCACTGGACAGGTTTGGACCGGATGTTGAATTACCTGTAATTATATCATCGTATCGAATCAGGAATAAAATACAAATGTGAACTCAGATTATCTTACATTAAGCAGATTCTCGCTGACATATCCCTGTAAGTGATTTAGGCCCATAGTATGTAATAATACATGGCACATAACTGATAAATACATACATCCCTCAGAGTCATATTAATAACAGCCCTGCTCACTCAAAAAGGGCAAGTAATCCGACGCAGCGGGAGGCATTTATTAATAAACCGTCGACTGAATGTCTTGTTATTATATCTGATACAGTGTACATATAACGCTGACATGTGTTTTATCAGTAAATTAATCTTCATTTTTAAGGATCGCCCGCTAGTTCATACAGAGAACAATAATTGCTTTCTATTTATGAAGAAGGTGGTTATATATTATGAAACAAATTACTTATAATTTATGGAGAGCGTCTGGTGTGGATTTACATCCCATATTGTTGCATTGTTGCTCTTACGTTTTCCTTTTCTTGTTAGAACTATATATATATATATATATATATATATATATATATATATGTATATATATATATATATATATATATATATATATATATACATACATACATATAAAATTGATCTGCAGGAATGCAGTCTTTCCTCTGGAGTCACGCAGCCCCCTATGTTTTGCAACATAGCATGATATGCTGAGTATATGGAGTAAGGTGATAATATTATTATGTAAAAATAAAATATTACATAAAAAAGTCCGTTGAATGTATTTAAATTATCGCATCTGACAGATACGCAGCCATCGTTGTTCAACATTTGCATCTACTCCCATGACCAGTGCCCATTCACTCCTGGGTGGAGAGAGGGCACCTTTGTGGTAAAGTCTTTTTCTAGGAGTGCTCACGGCGGTCTGAACGGGACGCGAACCCAACAACTTGCGGGTCACAAGTACACCACGCTCCACCCCATGTTCCGACCCACGCTCCATAATATACATTTATGACAGGCTGATAAATGCAAAAACTATATCAGGTGCAAATCAATGCTGGCGCCCTACATGTTTCTGCTTTCGACCCCGATATATCAAGCTTTTACATTCATATGTCTCATATTATTTTAGGTTTATTGGTAGATATCTTATATGTTTTTAGGTAGATGAATGTATGACCCAAAATATTCTTGTGTTATCATTGTTTGTGTGAAATTTCATATATTTCTTTTAAAGAAATTTCGGAAATATTAAATTTACGAAACTGCAACATTTAATGATGAACATTTAATAGATATCCATTTCACTTAAATGTTCATTTTTATTACATCAGCACACTATTTTCCTTATTATAACTGCATATACTTTTTTCCTTTATTGGTCATTTGGAACAGAATTTTAACAAATACGAATATATACATGCATTTATGACTTATTTCAGATAGAAAAAGCACCATTTTCAATTATTTGTTTTTATTTTACATTTGTAGTTTTTTTTTTAATTTCTAGATCACACATTATCAATGTGATAAATTCAATCCCTATACTTCTAGTATATATATAGTTTTGTTAAGTCTCATGTTTATGTTTTCTTCTATTTTATTACCAGAAAATAGCACTGCAGAAAGTTGCATAACACAAAGAAATAAACCATTTGCTGGTGGAATATGAAATCTAATTTTCATTTATTATCTTCACAATTTTTCATGAGTGTGTATTTTATAATTAATCTGTGTCAAATTATCAGATTATCTCTATACTTAACAAAAGGCTCGCGGGCCATGAAAGAATATTCAAAGCACACTTACCATGGGCATCAATACAGGGGGGATGGGGGTTATACAACCCCCCCCCCCCATCACACACACATACATCTATGTAATCATCCCCTCTGCTTCTCAGAGAATAATATTTATATACTGGACATGAAATATATTGATAATTAGCATGACAGACTTTAGTTCCACTTCGAGTTTATTCTGAAATATTATATATATAAACCCGTTTACAAGTAATCCATACAGGAAACATACCTTATTTAAAAAAAAAAAATTTTACTTAATTGTAATTTATTTAAACATTTCACACAGAGAATAAACGATGTACATATATATATATATATATATATATATATATATATGTATATATATATTATATTATATGTTTTTCTGTGTGTTTATAAAAAAAGTTTCCCAATACTGAGTCATCCGCCACACACACACACACACACCCTCACACACACACACACACCTGAAGACAAATTGATGCCACTGACACTTATTGATCATGCTGAGAGGTCACAATTTGTTCGTTAGCTAAAAAGATAAAAATAAAACCCCACAATACCCTCATAACGGGGTTAAATGCCCCAAAATTAAATTGCTGAGCTATCCTAAAAATTTTATCAAAATCAGTTTGTACTTATTGAGTAATAACGCTACCAGACAAACAGATAAACCAACCCCACCAAAGAGACCGCTTGGTGGAGGTAAAAATATTGAATCGCTTCCGGTAATAACGCTAAATGGAGCTGCTAAGCCGTGGGGTATCAATGTAAATATTAAGCGTTATAGTAGTTAATACAAGATCGATATCAACTCAGTTTTTCAAGTACAAAAAATAATGAGACCATCACAGGCAAATCTATTACTCTGTCAGCTTATCATACATACTAAAAACTGGGAATCCTGTTACACTTCGTTAATTCAGCATGGTTTTCATGGTTATGTGTGGCTAAAACATTTTTATTAAGTTTATATTTTTCAATAACAATTTATAAATAAAAAATGTTATAATCTACTAATTTATCTTATAATTTACATTTTTTATAATTTTAATTATACTGCTTCAATTTTGTACTGATCTGTAAAGGTGCAGGTTATTTATCAGTATATAGGGCGGAAACATTACCGCTAACATGGACATTATGTATAACCAGTTGGGACACTAAGCAACAAGTTCCCACTGGTGGAAACTCCCGCTACGTGGTTTCTTCGGCAAAACTGAAAGGTTATCACGCTATTTCATCGGAAACAAAGGACGGTTATACCACGATGAGGCATTTATACGGTATTAAAACAGCAACGACAGCTACTGTTATATTAATGCCTGCTAATGACCACATATGTAACTTATTAGCAAAATCGTATCCTGGCATGATGGACACAGATAAGTCATTTATAAATAGCCGTGGTTGTATTCTTTTAATCATTTAGCATTACATGGTACATAATTATATATATATATACTACGACCTAGGGGGTTCTTGCTTTTTTTTTTTCTTACAAGCCTTTAAGTTCGATTCATTCATAAAACAGTATGTGTGTGTGTGTTTTTCAAATGTTTTCGACTGTCACTTCCGGTTTATGTCATCAATATCTTCAATATAGTGTCCTTACCATAATGTGCATCGCTTTTCAACTCTGTACTCGAGCTACTTTAAAGGGAAATAATTAAAGTTTGCAGAAATATTGAATTTATCTATAAAATGAGAAACACGGCATAAAAAGTGTTTAAAAAAAAGTATCTTGCATTTCAGTTCCACATGAGCCCAGAAAAAAGCTCTTATTGCGTCTTTAGAATAACTTAATAAAAAAAGTTTCACTCCTTTCCAAATATTATAGAGACAGTTCATCAAAATCTACACGTATCTAAAATGAAATATGCTTTGTGAAGATTAATATGAATTAGATTTAAAACGGAGGTGCATTTTGCCAGGGGTGTTATCTTAATAAAGCGAAAAGAACGTGGGCCACATATTAATTGCTGGCAGTACTTTAAACCAGAAGACCTCTTGATAGTGACCCACAGTGAAAGGTCAAAGAAGGTCGCTTAGAACATGGAGAAAGTCTTATCAGTGGGCATGCAGGGGTCAGTATAAGGTAAGCAAACATTACCGATTGTCCGATAGTGTTCAATAGCCAAGCAGAAAATGGGATCAAAGGTTGCATTTGCTGCGATTGTTATTAGCCAGCATTTATCAACCCTACATCTGTCAGGAAAATTTCCATAATCATGTCAAGCCGATTTGGATCCTATTCCTTTGTAGTTATTCATATTGTCATATATAAAGTCAACACTAATTTCACAGGTTTATTACGATTAAGGCCCAAGAGAATCCTCACGAAGTGGATCGTTTGACAAAGAGCAGTTTATGAGTCGCTAAAGGAATTGGTGTATAAGAAGATAATTACTACACATCTATATATATATAAATGTATGTATATATATACTGGCTTCACAACATAGGAAGCCGTGTATAAATCATTCCTAATATTACCTTGTATATAACTTATTATAGATAATCGCAGTCTTGTGTAGTAGAGGTACCTATGTATGGAGATAGCTTAGTATACCATATATATATATATATATATATATATATATATATATATATATATAGTACGAATGTATATACCTTAATATCTTCATATCTAGCTTGGTCGGAATTTTCTTTTTCTACACAGTGAAAGTATCAGACGCCACCTCATGGACATAGTTGCTTTTCGCATATCTTGGATATGGTCAAAAAAAGAGGATTTATATAAAATAAGACCAGTTATGAAACAGCACACCCTCACGTGTAGTATATATTTTATATAATGTACAGATCTGTAGATTAAAGTAGATACGAACCTGATATATATGTTACTGCTGAGGTTGCGGCCGAATCGAAATGGCCGTCTGTATTCCAGTGTTAGCACCAAGTTCTTGCTGCTGGCGCGAGTCTGGCTGTCCCGTGCGAGGCCGGTACGGTAAGGTCCTTATCTCTCTGGCCAACAGGTCCACGTTCAAAGGCCGGGCTGATAACATATCATATTGCTTATGAGTAACGGATGATAAAGTAACTTAGTGGGCGGAGTTGTGAGGATGAGTCGGGGCTCACATGTTTCCGTTAATAAGTTAATCATTATATGCATTTACAGTGGAACCTTTCCTAGTGGGCACCTCCATTAAGTGTACACCTATATATACTTGGCATTTTTTGACAGACCCATTTTCTTCTTCTTATTATTATTTATTTTGCTTTCTTGACCTAAATATGTATATATTGTGAGCACCTCCATAAGGTGGACAGTGTAGCTAAGTCCCAACGGTGCCGACATGATAGAAGTTTTATTGTAAATGGTAAGCCTACATTACGCCCACATTATAGAGGTTTCATTGTATATGATAAGCCTACATTATTTGATTGCATGATATTATTATATCATATTATACTATATTATAAATATATTATCATATTATTGTCTATACGTCACTAGGTGATATAATTTATAAGATAATCATCATTAAATACCGGTAAAGTAATTACATAAACGAGAGAGAGAGAGAGAGAGAGAGAGAGAGAGAGAGAGGAAATAACTGTTAAATCATCGTTTGGCTCTTTGTTGTCTGTGTGTATGTCTGGCTCATATACTATCTACATTCATAATATATAGAACCATGTATACGAATGTTAATTCTGATTTTCTTTTGCTATATATAAGCATGATTTTATGTTTAATAATATTATAAATAAATAAATATAATAAATGTTGATACGGGAGGAAAATAAACCGGTCAGGATGTGAGATATTATAAAGTCGTTTATCTTTTTATCTGACGTGTTATGGATGTGGGCTGCATACAGTTAAAGCATGTGATTGGCATCAGGGTTTTTTTCTGACGTCACCCTGCATTGTGACCCACAAGTTCATAAGTGCTGATACCGGAAATTTCGAAAAATATATATTTATATATATATATATATATATATATATATATTTATATATATATATATATATATATATATATATATATATATGGATTCTTTGGTATTTCCATTCAGTGAATTACTTCATATTAAGTTTACACATAAAATGGCATACCTTAAATGTAATATGTTTGAATATTTTTTGGAGAGAGAGAGAGAGAGAGAGAGAGAGAGAGAGAGAGAGAGAGAGAGTAACTGTTAATTTGTCGTTTGGCTATTTGTTTGTCTGTGTGTATGTCTGGCTTATATACTATCTATCTTCATAATATATAGAACCATGTATACGAATGTTAATTCTGCAGTTTCTTTTGTTACATATGAATATGATTTTATGTTTAATAATATTATTAATATGTAAATATAATAAATGTTTTATACAGGAGGCAAATGCAGGTCCCGGTCAGGATGAGAGCAATGATATTTTATAAAGTCGTTTATCTTTCTATCTGACATATAATGGGTTCGAGCTGCATACAGTTAAAGCATGTGATTCGCGTCAGGGTTTTTTTTTCTGACGTCACCCTGCATTGTGACCCCCAAGTTTATGAGTGCTGTAACCGGAAGATTCTGTAAAGTAAATGTATATATACATATATATATATATATATATATATATATATATATATACATATATATATATAATTTTATTAATTGACTGATTGATCAATCAGACAGTCTTACCTGAGGAGTGCAACAACGTTTTGTACGAAACTATGTAGTCGTAAAAATGTCTGACGAAACTTGATTGCTCTTTATTTATATAATTATAAAGCTCTGTTGTAATACCATGAAACACTCTAGTAGTTGTTTATTGCAGGAAAACTGTAGATCAATTTAAGAGAGAGAATATCGCAGTAACATCGATCAAACGTTGATCGCACTAAGCTGACACTTATATTGAAAAGAGTGATATATTAAAATCTTATGTTATTTTGGTACACAAGAATAAAGAACAATAATTTTTTGCCTCCATGAAAGTACCTCTTAAACCGTTTGAACTAATTTTTTCATACATAAATGTTGTTACAATACATGTATCTGTATTTTTAAATGCTAGGTTTTAACCGTGAATACACTTTTCATTTTTCAAATTATACTAATTCGGCCTACTGTTAGTCGAGGCGGGATTCACACTCACACGCACATGTATATGATATAAGCACTGAGGACATACAATATGAAACAAAATAACTCCAAAGCATTAAAAATTAATAAATATTTCTGGACCTCTAATTTTTATTCTTCCATTTAAAGAGGCATAGCATACCATTAAGACACATCATACAAAGGCAATATGGTTATTATTTTACTTCAATGAAAAGGAAATCAGGGCTCAAATATTGACCTGCCGAATGCTCTAGTGCATATCATGATAAATACTAGTGAGCAGTCGGCGACCGCATGTATAATATGAAGGCCTCCGCTAGGATCAGGTATAAACTTTGGTGTGTGGTTGCATGAGATAAGGAAATACTGTCAAAGGTATGCGATGCCTTATTAACTCAATGGTTGCATCACAGGTGAGCTCTGCCGGCAAGAAAGAAGGAAGCCACTAATACTAGTGAATAATTCTCCCGCTTGTTCGGGTCAAACAAATTACCTTTTCCTCACAATGGTAAAAAGACACATTATGGTGATCCTGATTATGTAAAAAAATGGTTGTTTCTTTGTTCCTAAACGTTCATAAAATTTTCATCAAATTGAATATTACTTATTTTGAAAAATAAAAAACAAAATCTTCTGTTTTCAGTTTGATATGTAAGTCAACAAATTATGATTCATATCTTCCCGGCATGTATAATGATAACAGTGACGTTTGATGGAGTGTTGTGGGTCGTCTGAGAGGTGAAAGATCTTCAGTCTGCCAAGTGTTTAAATAGACCTTGGCGTCACTCACGTTGTGTGTAGTGGGTTCATGGGATCGGTAAGGACCATTCTCACGACGGTACGAATGATCACACAATACATGGGATGCGTTCCTCTCCCCATTAAAGTGTATACGATCAGTTAACATCATATCATTTTCAAATCATATTTCATAATATCAGAAAACTGATCAATTGATATAAGTCGCATGTACGGAGATTTGATCGAATAATGGCAACTTCATGGCTTCCTCTTACAACTAAAATGACGTTAAATTTGCTTTGCGGGGATGATATATTGTAATATAGCGCAGTAATAATGTTCATGAGTTCATTGCCTGAAAAAAAAGAACCTACGTTGTTTTAGTATGAGAAAATTCGCATTCAAGATGTGGTATATAGACACATATGCTTATACATATACATGCACTGTTGACACACGTACAAACATACATACATATATATATATATATATATATATATATATATACATTAAAAGAGTGTGGTCTTAGGATCATGTCACATTACCATAGCAGCCGGTTCATATTTGTTTTGCCGTCGCCATAGCGGGATTCTGGCTATCAAATAATTAATAATAGCGAATCTAGTTAATTATTAAGGCTCTACCGATAACACCAGTCGATTATAACTTGCAAATGGTAGATAAGACTTGTCTAGAAATCTCGTTCACGTGCAAGAGACCTTGTCTAATATCAGATATTAATGTGATGTTCGATTTGTAAGCCCTCTAAGGTAATTTTTATATATTAGGCGATAAAAACACGATTCCAGCCCCCCGAAGAATTTATATTCTAGAAGGGCAATAAAAAGGGACCTTTATTAATGCTAATATATACACTGAGTCATGATAAACTTTGAAAATAGATGGTTAAAAAGTCATTTTTAATACACAAACCTAGTTGTGTGTAGGGGTGTTCAGTGCGTGTATGTTTGTTTAAAACATGACTCACGCAATCATAAACGGAATCCTATGATATTTCCAGCGCACCTCTGGAATGGGCCAATGGAGAATCAATATTTTGGTGTGGGTCCGGCTTATGATACGGATCCTGGAACGACGTCCAGGAATATTCACAAATGTGCTGTCACATACGCCCGATTTCATATTAGATTATAGGCGGATTATCGGAATGCTAACACTTGTTGGGAAACATATGCACCAATAAGCTTGCATGGGAATATGGGCCAATATGTGAATGAAAAACACTCTTTGACTTGATATAACCCAAACAAATCGTTAGCTTTTTTATATACTTTCTAACAACGCCCCACATGAGCGAAAAAAAAAAAACATTCAGCATATTGGTAAATTCCTCAGCATGCTTGTTGAATTTCTGGCCGTATATGAATACAGGCATTGCTCGCACGAATTATTGGACGCAGCCAACTTATGCGCCATACAGGGAATGACTCCTTGCCTTAGAGACGGGGTTTCAGTTTGGGTTGTGAGTTTACATGTATTCGTGCGTGTTAATTCGTCATTCGCAGCCTAATGTAAAGATTATGTGCTGTTTACCACGATATGAATGCAACATGATGGAAGACCACTGCGATGCATTCCTCGATATGACTTGTATCACGACTCAAGCTTTCCAGCCCGATATACGAACCTATTGAGTCGTGATGTCATGGCTAGGAACATACAATCTGCTGTATAAACTACAGTCTTAATTGGGCTGCCAAGTGACCTATATAAATATACACGGTCGATAAAGTATGAAAATGTATTTGCTACACATAATTTTCAAACAGAAAGAGAAAAATATTCATTTTGAAGAATAAAAATTTGATAGATCAGCATGCACGCGGCTTCTGCCTAAATAATTACTAATGCATCAGCTGATCACGTGTTCTGTAGCTTACTATAAAACTCCCTGTCTTCCTAACATTTGCATATTCTGCTAAAATCCAGCACAGTTAAACACACACACACACACTCACGCCCTACCATCTTTTCGTTGGAGAAGGAGCTAGCCGGGGCTTCCACTCTGATAGTGGTCAACCGCGCAGCTCGATCCCTGACTTTTTTACCTCCTATTTTATCACCTCTAAGGTATCAGCTTAGGTATCCCCAAGCGTTTTGAGGACTCTAGCCCTATATAAAAGACAGCGGAGAATATAAATCTGACCACCAGCACTAACCTTGTCTGCAGGGGCGTAGCAAGGATTTAGGGAGGGGAGGGTCCGAAATATTTGGGAAAGGCATTGAAGCATATATATATATATATATATATATATATATACATACATACATACATACATATATATTATACCATATAGGCGATTGCCCCCCCCCCCCTTTTGTGTTGGTGGGGGGGGGGCAATAGAATAGTTCCCCCCCCCTATTATTTGTTGGCCTTTGTTTCATTTAATAAAATCCCCCTCCAACCTTCCGGAGAACCATCGCCCATGGCTGATGTTATTTATTTGCCCCCCCCCTTATACAAAGATGTTCCCACGCCAATGTATATATATGTAGATTTTCAATTAGAAATATTAGGTGTGCAAGACGAGTAAAAAAATATTTGCAGGATCAAACTTACTGGAATATAGAATTATATATCAATAAACAATACATTAATTACTACAGGTGCAAAGCCTTATATATTGAAATAAGTCCAAAATCAGCGCATACCAGTGACAGGAATTACATTATTGTGTTTTAGAAAATTTAATCATTTAATCGGTGAAATTCCGGGAGGAGGGGGAGCACTGGATGCGAGCGCGGGGGAAGGCCATGCCCCCCCCCCCCCCCCCCACCCTACACACACACACCTGGTCTGAATGCCCTATAAAGTTCGCCTATTTAGGCAACATCTAGACATATAATTGCTCTACCAAATCCTACGGAATGCGCTTGCCCCAAATAATACTTGGAACATTCCATGAAAAATACAAAGGTTAATTATATAACTGTTAAGGGGAAGATATATGTCATCAGCATGGCTGCATTACTAATGACAGTGGAATATTTTCTACATATTTTGTTTAGTTTGGTATATCGGTAAACAAGTTAGCCACCCTATCGTACAAGGCCGCGGAAACAGTGAGTGAAGCACACAATGCAGCTGCATGATGTGCGGGTTATTATCATCGTATTAATGTATCCCGCTACCTGAAGAGATCTACATAAGAAATGATAAAGGAGTCAAATAGGATGCTCGGTTTGTAGTGAAAATCTGATAAAGTGTTTACAGATATTTTGTAATTCCAGTGTTCGTATTTTTAGTGAATTGTGACTTGTCAATATTCTGAGCCACACAGGCATCCCTTGTGCATGCATCGTTTAATGCTGAAACAACAAGGTGCATGTGAATGACAGACTGACACACACTAGTGCTCCAGGCTGTAAACACACAGAAATACACACATAAGAGACACTTATAAAACAACACAAGCATATAACATTACATATTTATTAAACACTCAATCCACCAGCCGTTTTCTTACACTATAGTGCAAAAGATATGTACAAGTCTATATGAATATAAACAGTAAGTGCATGTGTTGTGAATGCAATGATAATTACATTAACAGTGTGAATGAATTTTGATTACAGCAGTATTTACAACGCCCATGTATATACTCCGTGTATTGCAGAAATTAATGTAATGCAATATATGACACTGGTGTTTATTTGTACTCTTGCTATGTAATGTATGCTATGTTGTACAACAAATATATAATATTTATGACACACAACGGGTAATAAAATAAGAGTATAAAATAAGCAAGCTTCTTAATTATTACATCAATTACTTATTATTTTTTAACAATTACTTATAATTATGTAGTAATATGCACACGCTCGAGTGATTTGACATGTTGGCTTGAAATAACTTATTTTTTGTATTGACATATTGACTGTAAATGCAAAATAATGTTCAAACTTTGTCAGTCTACTAGAACTTAACCTATTACGATCATGATTTTATATTTATTTATTTACATGTTTTGCTACCCAACAACTGGCGATGTCTCCAGGCAAATGCCTTAGAATTTCCGACGGAACAGAAAATACAGCAGGTAATGTTTAGCCAGACAGATATTGTTTTTTTTTTTATTCCATTACTCTAAGTTGGGTTATAATTCTATTGATACACATTTTCCTATAAGATGTAATCAAGATCAGACAAATATTTGTAGCAGATAAGCATATGTAGTCCTTGGTTGCTTTTTCAAGCCCTTGTTTTAGGCAAAGAGGATTCCATTATGTCCATCATCATCATCATCTTCATCATCATAAGGTTTAGTCAGTCAGGCAGCAGCAGATGTAGGTCCATATACACGTCCAGCAGCAGCAGTCAGCCTCTGCTTGGGCAGCCTTCGCCTCCCTAATTGCTTGTTCATCTCGTACCATGTACCTGTGGTAACAAATTACATATGTTAAGGGAAGATCTGGACACACTTACTGATCATACATTTGTGATATGTATTGATAATGTTGAATATCCAGTACATAATTTTAAGGACCCCGTAAGAGAAACAAATATACAGCTCTGGGCTGTATATTTAAATACATGGTAATATCCGGAAAATTTGTTCTGTGTCACACCCTTCCTCCTGAATAAAACGAAATTTTAATTCATAATTGATAATGTTGAATATCCAGTACTTAATTTTAAGCACCCCGTAAGTGAAGCAAATATACAGCTCTGGGCTGTATATTTAAATACATGGTAATATCCGGAAAATTTGTTCTGTGTAACACCCTTCATCCTGAATAAAACTAAATTTTAATTTTTGATTAAAAAATAAAAAAAAATATATTTCAATAAAACATATAAATATATTGTATTAAATATAGCCGGGAAGAAACCTTTAAGATGTCAATTAGAAATTCGCTTCATGAGCATTTTTTATTCTATGTGCTGTTCCACGTATTGCTCGAAATGCTTGTCGAGACCTTTTTACACATCTTGGTAGCATGTGTAAGCTACATGATGGAGCAGAATGGTTTTTTATACCAAAAATATGTCCAAATCGTACTACAAAGAGATTAGTAAAAACAGATGATCATTAGATTCTCAATTAAGAGGATGAATATGCTCTGGCAGAGTTGGTAAGAGAACTTACTGACTGTTTTAATTGTACCATGTATGTAGATAATTTTGACGGGGCAGATTTAGAACATAGGCTTGCCGTGATATCCACACAATAAGCAAATACAACAGCTTTTCACTGTGCACACTTTATTTTTGTTATATGACATTTTTGTCATGACCATATATTATACTGCACCATTTTTGTACGAAATAATATAATAATACTAATAATAAGTAGTTTTTCTTGTGAACAGCAATGTTTCCACAAATTATACCTTAATGTTTGTCATTAACAAGTTGATGTTTGGATAAATAACTGAACCTCATTGAATATTGCATCGATTGCTCCAGGTTTTAAGTTTATGTCTCAATATAACAATATTTTTAACAAGATAAGTTGAGATGCCCGTTTTCCTCTACATTCGACTGTATTTAAATCTGAGTTGATTTCCGTGTCAGAAGAAAATTCATTCTAGGATAAAATATATATATGTTACATTATATATAAATCACCCCTATGTCATTTACCCGTTATTCCTAGTCGGCAGAGTTTTTCATCTGTGTGTCATGGCCTCTGCCAGGAGGCTATGCGTACATCCCCGTTTGTTTTTGTGCGTGTGTTTGTTCACAACATAATTCACGTAATCAAGAACGGAATAATATGAAATGTTAAGGGCATTTCGGGAATGGACTAATGAAGAAACAATTATATATTTGTGTGGATCCGGCGCATGGCCCGGATTCATGAATGCCATCAAGGAATATTCACAAATGTACAGTCATTTATGCACGAATGAACCTGGGAAAATGGGCCGAATAATTTTATGCAAACACGGTTTCCGAAGCGTTGCACAATAGGGACCCCCTACACGGAGGAGGCTTACATTCTTTTGTATGTAGATTTCTAAAATTGTAACTGATATTCTTTTGTTATACACCTGTCATTCCCAAATTAGAAATACCCTTTATCCACACTCCATAAACAACACACTCTGAGTTGATTTTCGTGTCAGAAGGAAGTTCATTCAACTTTTTCGTACAATGAATTGTTACTAGCGTGGCCTTCTGGTGAAGACAGTTGGTAATATACGGCAGGTGCACAAACATTAGATACTTGATAATATTTTTGGGGTGCATTTGATAAGAAATATCATGATACTCTCTTGTATATGTTCTCGTATCTTGATTAATGAATACACATACTGTGCTTGGTTTCATATTCGCGATTTCAAACTTTTTAGTATTTCAATACGGCTCTATTTGCGCAATTTCATCAGAACGTAAACTACACAGAGTACAGAAGCGGACCCGGTGGGAGGGGGACCCCCTTTTCAGCCGAAGCACTCTTTTTTAAGGGTTTCAGATGAAATTTTGCGGTCTGGACCCCCATCTCCGGACCTTAGGACTTTTTTTTAGGTTTTTCTTAAGTCTTCCTAGGTTGGACCCCCCCCCCCCTTTTTTTTCTAAATCCTGGATCCGCCCCTGGTGTATATACTCAGTTGTCTGAAATATTTATTATTCTTGTAAAAATCCTTACATTTTAAAAAGGACCTAGGGAACATCAAAAAGTAAATGTTTCTTGTTCATCATATGCAGATAATGTAAAAGATCTCATAATATCAATGTTTTTTTTCTTATGTGTCACAAAACAATATCTATTTATATAAATAATTTAAAAACTCTGCTTTCTTACGCCACAGGCATAACGTTAATGTATGGTAGGTGTACATTGGGCGTCATATTCACGAAGGTTTTGTTTTCTGGATAATTTTACTCTCGCGAATGTCGAAAATTTGAAACCCTCGAGAACAAAAAGCAGACCCCAGTATATAGATATTATCATTTTATTAACGATTTATTTTATGAAAGCCGACTCACACTGCAGGTGGTTGCTGTTGCTGGTAAACATGGTGAACCACCTGTTGCTGGGGAACTTGTGGGTACGTTCCGGGTGGGGGGTAGCCGCCAGCAGGGGGGTAGTTATTTGGGGGAGTGTAGGCTGGGGGCTGGTCCGGATACGGCGGCTGCTGGGGTGTCGTCATTTTTCACGGCTTCTGTATTCTGAAAAAAAAGGATAACATTTTCACATATGAAAGCGCCACCGAGTGACTTGTGACCGATAGCAGTTTCTTTCCCTTGCTGCATATTTAGCCATGGCTCAAGTAATCATAAAGTTGAAATGTTATCTGCAAATTATATATAATTGTGCAGTATAAGTAAACAAAGCTATATAACGTGATCAATTAATTCATTTTTCAACATTAATTTATTTCTTACCCTCCATGTACGGACTTTGCAGCAACCATGTCCAAGATACTCAAATGTGCATTTATCAGACTGACTGCAGATATTGTTAGACGTTACCATGACATTAATTTATGGACCTAAAATGGCATTGCAAACAACTTATCCCCGGAGCACTTGGCGATGTGACATTTCCGTGGGACATTAACCGCAGCTTGTATACCAGCCTGGCTAATAATAACACAGTGGAACTTGTCTGAAAACCCACTTTTCTATCAAATCAACCCTTATGTGAAAAATTCATATTGATTATAACTGGCCTGTTTAATAAAACCATCTGTGAATACAAACCACCAGTTTCGGCCAGTCCCATGAATGGTTTTATTACACAGGTTTAACTGTGACAGTAAAGCCATGCTTTTCGGTAATTGGTAGTCTAGATTTTATCACGGAAGCTTGTTAATTCATCGAAAGAATGGACGGGTCTTTCTAAATATGACGAATACGGACGGTTTCCTATAAAACAAAAGCAGTCTTACAAACTTACTTAAAAGATCGGCCGGACGGGTTAATATCGATTCTAGGGGTTATGTTCGAAAACAAATACAAAGGCGTAAGAGCCGCTAGGAATAAGTATACAGTATACTCAAGACAACGTGGGGAATATTAAGGAAACCAACGAAATCCTTTTTGGTGTTTGTTTAAGGAGGTCAGAAATGTAAAGAGATGTTTTTATCCCTCTGTTATAAAATATCTTATACTACCAGAAAGAAAAGAATGCTTGCTTCACAAACAGACCTGACCAGGTCTGCCAATCATGGCCAAAACATAAATAAGTCGGCGATGTAAAGCCTATACGCAAATATAAGAAACAAGTGACCCATGGGTCATGACGCTCAGTCGACTGACATGTTGACAAAATGTCTTTGCAAAGGCAACTGATTAAGATAATGTATGTGGCATCATCGTTCATGCATATTAGCTTAAGTTATTCAAGATCCATAAACACACCAAATTTGACGACAATACATTCAGCCGTTCCTAAAGAATCTGGCAATTCGTGTGTATTTTGCATTATTTCTGGAAATTATGCCCCGTAACTTGGAGAATATAGGTCACAATGACCTAATTTCAGGGTCTGAAGGTGTCAAAAGTACAGAGAAAAATGCGTCGAAATTAGAAAAATACAGGTGGCACCACCAGTCTTCAGGAAATGATGAAACACTTTTTGATCAATATGTATCATGGCCATCAATGCATTAGTTTATCAGACATTGAATCTTTTGTATCTAATTTTGTTTATTCTGCAGGGTACTCACGAGCACCGTCGCTCAGAGGATATACGTCACAGTGACCTAATTCTAGCTTCAAGGAGATTTTTCATTGACCACCCTGGATGTTAAGTGAGAAGATTCCAGGTCCATCGGTTGCGGTTTGTGCCCTGTTTACGGACAGACAGCTAGGCAGCCTGACGGACAAAGATCGATCGCTATAGCTCAGATGACTTACAGTAAGCTAAGCGATAAAATGCGTAAAAATTCGAAAAAAATCCAGGTGGCGCCACCAGTCTGCAGAAACTGATGAAAACCTCCATGGTCAATAAGCATGCAAAGAACCATGGTGATCAATGCATTAGTTGTTTAGATACTTGAGCGTTTGTATCAAATTGTCGATTATTCTGCTAATAAATTCTGAGCCCCAAAGCTCGGTGGATATGGGTAACAGAGACCCAATCAGGTGTCCAAGGAGTCTTTGCACGGACTTCTCAGCATGTCAAGTAAAAAGATTCTAGGTCCAGTGTTTACGAATTGTGCCCTGTTAACAGACGACCGCATCGTTAAGGTCTCAAAAATAGAGAAACAATGCGTAAAAAATCGAACAGGTGGTGCCACCAGCCTGCAGAAACTGATGAAACACTCATGATCAACACGAATGCAAAGAATCATGGTGACCAGTTATTTGTTCAGATACTGGAGCTTTTGTATCAAATTGTTCATTATTCTGGGGGTACTTATGAGCCCCATAGCTCAGAGGATATGGGTAACAGACACTTAATATCAGGTTTCCAAGGAGATTTTTCATGGGGCTCTATGGATGTCAAGTGAGAAGATTCCAGGGCCAGCGTTTACGATTTGTGCTCTGTTAACGTATGACGACCGGATGGCCGGACGGAAGACGGAAAAGAGTGATCGCTTTTCTCACATGACTTACAGTCAGCTCATGGGCTCAAAATGAGTCGTCTGTTTTTTCACAGATTACCGAGTTTACCAAAACTAACAATGTAAGAAGCAACAAGATATAAATAGAAGACACATATTCTCTTACATACAACACAGAATATACCGACACCATTAGAGTGCGAGCATTTAAACAAGTAAATACAATCATATTATTGATGGGATAAACCTAGATACATAAAGTCTTTTTCATCATCTTTTGTGTAATACACCTATTTATGTACATCGATTCGATGTCTGTAGGGGAGTTACAAAATCAGGTAGTTTGCTTTACATTAGCTGATGTATGGTTTCATCTGGTCCAAGGAGCAGGCGGCCTGTAACGATAAACAATAACCGCCCTAGATCTGACATACGCGGCTGTCACCACCATGGTGACGTCATCAGCATGGAGATCGTAATCTCACTGATGTCTAAACTGTCAAAGACACGTTGTGATGAGTGTGATCCAAGAGGGTTATTTTTATTTTACCTGTTATCCATACTAACTAAACTCTATCCAAGAGATCATGTACAGAATAGTTAAAAAAAGATGGTTGCAGTTTGTATAGATGACAAACTCTCCTGAATTATAAATTCATATTATCATATACCTATCCATGTGAAAATGGATACTGCTAGCTTTTATTAGGAAGAATAAGTTATATAGATCTTTAATGGAAATAAGATATTCTTAAAAGAGAAAACAAACCCATATGTCGTGTATATAAAGTCCACAAATCCTCGTTTTTATGTCAATCCTATTTTTAAGTTACATATAACGATATTTGGAGCCACCGTACTTTTTTTTGGTGAACATTATCTTCATATTTTTTACGTTATTCTTACTTATAACACCATAGTATTTACCAAAAACTATACAATGCATTATGCTCAGATGTGTGGTATATGTGTATACTCTTGCAATACGACACCAAGCAAAATAAATCCAAACAATACACAAATACATAATGTTTAAAAAAGATTAAAATAATCTGTGTTCATGGAATTCCAGTAACTTTTTCACCAGTTACTGACATATTTTATTCTCGTCTCAATGAAAAGAGCTATATATAAATTATTTTTCGTTGTGTTAAAGAAATTTCACATCTTTAACGATAAAATCGGCATTGTTTACCTATAAACAAGCACACGTGGATAATTAATCCTGTATGGTCTAGCGGACCAAGGTACTGTAGGGAAACAATAGATTGTATTATTAACTTACCAAATTTAAAATCCAAATTATCCAGTGAATGGGGTATCACAATGGGTAGGTATATTGATCTCCACAAGTC
This sequence comes from Sipunculus nudus, assembly GCA_026874595.1. Classification (NCBI taxonomy): domain Eukaryota; kingdom Metazoa; phylum Annelida; class Sipuncula; order Golfingiida; family Sipunculidae; genus Sipunculus; species Sipunculus nudus. Next base: position 57,271,623 of record CM049307.1, on the reverse strand, counting down.
TTAAGATGTCCTGAAGTTACCTGACCAAAACCGACACCTGTGAGCCCCTGCTATGAAGTCACAGATAAAGCACAATGCGATATGGCGCGTGTGTGTGGTCCCTTGTTATCACTTATCAGGTCCGTGTCCTCGCGGGGCTGTATTTATCATATTGACCGCGTATCAGGGAGTCCTGCTTCTTGCATGGCGCTGGCCGCCACCAACAGTCACTCCTCTTATGCCAGGGTAATAATTAACCCTATATTCAGATGCCAAGTCACCGACCCCAGGTGCAGTAAAGGCAGGCAAGGGTTTAACACTGTAATCAAGCATGCGATCCGACCAACGTCCCTACATCATCATCGAATTCTATTTAAACCCAGAGGACAATATGGACCAGAAAGAGACAATAGATTATCAAGATAGTGGTTATTAACGGTATTATATTATTATTTTTTTTCCTGTAATTTCAATTAGTAAGTCTCAGTTCTAATTATGGATTGTTTGTACACATGATCTTGTATATTTAATCACATACTGGCACAGTACTAGGACGTGCCACGATAAAAATAAGATCACTGATCATATCTAATAATCTAGTCGGTGCTTACATAACTCAGGATGAATTTCTGCGTCATACATGAACCAAGTTGTGCCAATGTTCGATTGAGCATAAAACAACGCATAATGCACAAGGCAGACAGGGGCGGACTTAAGAATTTTGTCATGGGGTGGGTGGACGACTGCAAAGTTCGTTTAGGCACTTTCATAAGTGCTACATACCCTGACGACATTTTTAACGCGGATGTACTATCTTGTGGCGTTTAAAACAGGAAAAGTTCCCCAGGATATCCCGTTTGCACGACTTATGAGAACTTGTGGCTCATAAGAAATTCTGGCTCACAAGAACTAACTCCAGTTGCTCTTAACTTGCCGTTTTGTATGCATATGTATTATGGCCCCCTTTGGTGTCAGATTTTCGAAAAAAAATATAACAAAAGAAGTATGTTACCCACGGAAATACATGTATACAATAATTATTAATTGCACCAACTATATATATACAAAGTGTGTGTATATATATATATATACAAGTTATATATAAGTATATATATATATATATATATATATATATATATATATATATATATATATATATATACCGTATTTCCTTGAATAGACGCCCGGGCGTTTATTTTTTTCAGATGCTGCTTTCATCCGGCGTCTAAACAAGGCCGGCTTCTATTTAAGGCCAGCGTTAATTAAAAGAAGACAGTATCAGGCTTGTCAGACAAAACTAAACAAAGAAAAAGAACACGTCAAAAACAATAAACCCATCGGTCACTACTGAGGGACACAAGTGAAAACATCGCCGGTACAAGGATTGTGTTTATAACATTTCCTTTGATGCCATAGGGATATGGGACACGCGCAGTCTCTACAATCACGCACCATAATAAGGATTTACAGGGAATCACGGCGAGAGATTGCAGTTGTCAACAAGAATCCGACTGCGCTGGCCTCTCGAAACAAGGTACCCCGGTGTGTCATGTGGATGTTTCATATATTTTACACCGAGCGCAGTTGGTAACATTGTTTCCCTCTGAACACGGGGTGGCTCTTCCATTTAATGTGTCCCACATACAACTGGTAACATTGGTTCCATCGAATTATTGGGGGTTGGTACGTATAACAACAGTGCGTAATTAGTTTCATGACACTTTCTATCCGACATTAACTGAGTCAGCTTAACACAGCGTATTCAAGCGTACACGAGCTTCTGTACACCAAACACGGGGTGGCTTATCCATTAACTGTACACCGTGTACAACTGGTAACATTGGTTCCATCGAATTATTGGAGGTTGGTACGTATAACAACAGTGCGTAATTAGTTTCATGATACTTTCTATCCGACATTAACTGAGTAAGCTTGAAACAGCGTATTCAGGCGATTCCGACCTGGTATATACTGGTATGTGACATTTACTGCGGAGAATATTCCACTGAATTTATAGTTGTCGACAAGTGTAAATACTATTTTAAGATTAATTCAGAAGCGTGGTTTTGGTAACACTTGAAATCGCTTCTAAAATGAAAGCAAGGAGCATTATTTGGCTTGAAAGTAGCATCAAACTGTACCCCTTCACACCATCACTTGGTGCAATCATGTTACACAAGAAATATGTGCCAAAAATTATTTGAACAGTTGTGTTCAACCAGAGGTAGACGCTTGTGGCAAGCGGTACTACTTTTTTACATAGCTTGACAGCACTGATAGTGTTAACCTTCATTAGTGATCGTGTGGCGTTTATTAGAACCGGTGATCGGCTTAAATTATAATAGACAAATCGGGATCATTTGGTGTCACTTATGGAAACAGGCATACACATAAGAAAAAAAGAGAAAGATTTATAGAGGAATTAAACATATTATCAATACAAACCGAAATTCATATCAATCTCCGGTCGATTTGACTGGTAAATGCACCAATTACAGTGACGGGAAAAGACATCTAGTCGCAAACATGGCAACTAGTCTGACACCAGGCCTCTTAACAAGACCGGGGTCTATTAAAGGCCGGCGTTTATTTTTCTGGGACATTGTTTTGCCCCGGCGACTAAATAAGATAGGCGACTATTTAAGGCCCAGCGCCTGTTCAAGAAAATACGGTATATACTAGTATATAAGTGGTAGGAATTATAGGTTTAAAATCATAATCAGTGATTGAAAATAAGAATGACTGATCATCGATTATTAATCGATAATTCCATCTACTTTCTATATTAAAATGGAATCTGCTGTATACTAGTACCTTAAAGATTGACCCCAGTGAAATAGCCTGACATGTACTCGGTATTCATAATCAAACCATCAATCCACTAGCATCCATTTGTTGGTAGTGCAACCTGTACCAAATTTCAGCATATGCTGCTTTTGGAGCATATGCTGTATTTCTGCTGCGAATATACTCATATTATGCTGATAAATGCATAAAGCAGTAAAACAGCAGATGTCTCTACCTGCTAGTTATACTGCTCCGTCTCTGCTGCATAAGAGGATCAGCAGTTATAGAGCATATGCTTTATTACTGCTGCACCTCAGTGCATTTTCAGCAGATATACTGAATGTGTGCTCTCCTGAAATAGCCTTAATGGTGATGATGTTTTTTGGTGTATTTACGCAGAGGCAATAGAGCAGGTTTGGAGTATATGTTGCTTTACTGCTGCATAAAGATAGATCCTGACCCTTGCATTAATTATTTTTTTTTCACAAGCGTAGAAAGCAGATTTGAAGCATAGATACCGAATCGATGCTGCTTTGAGATAGACCCTGCGCCCTCGCAATTATTTATTTGATTCCCCCCCCAAATTTGACATTAGTAACGGAGCATACACTGACTCACTGTTTCCATCATGTTCGATCATCGATAAATACCATTTAAAATCTTAAACTGATTATTATGATTTTTGTGTAGAGTGATCTAGTTTGCTTCGTTTCAACATCTATACACATTTGCTAAACAGAGGAAATATCTCAGGCAGGTTTATTTCAATGTGTTTCTATTTTAAAAAGTTCTATTGACTAAATGCCCCCCCCCCCCCCCCCCGCCCGATTAGGTTAAACCACATTGAGCTGGATAATATTTCAAGCAGCGTTGTAATAAATTAAGGTTCTCAAATGGATAATGAAAACTGATAAAATACTTAAAACATATACTTTAATAAATAAATAAATAAATATCACTGTTAAAGATTAATTTGAGCGACATAATTAATAAGTTTGAGCGGCATAATTGTTTTCACACCACATATTTAATAACAATTCAGTGATGAAAGAAACTTAATATGGTGTAATTATTCTGTATCCTGTCATATACGTCTCAAATAAAGTTTATTTTACCTTGGTTTAACAGTTAGCCGGTTTACATGCATTTTAGTTATATAGATAACGTATTGGTTACGTAATTCTTTATTGATAACAAATTATTCGCTAGCAGATTGTTTCATTGTATGCAACAATAGAAAACATACGGAGTTGCGATACCTCAGTTTTGTTTAGAGAATGTGGTACTTCAAAAAGATGTATTCCAGTGATTTTGGACGTACATATATATGTAAACAATCTGGTGGGCTTTTCGCACTGGTATTTTGTTTACCCAATGATAAGTAGATGGCGCCTTAAGCGGAGACCTCATGTATATTCCATACATTCAGACAGTTGATCCGTGACGTCACATGTCAGTTGGTCACAGGCTTACAAAAGGGTACGCTATCAGTTAATGCAGGCAAGTTCATCTGCAGGCGCACGTGCTCTCTGGTACACAAATCTTTGTGGGCGTGTGTGCAAATCAGCCTATGTGTAGTATTGCTTCAATTATTAAGATATTACACACTGTGGACCATAGGCGTAAGGGAGGAAATATCACACGGACGGAAAAAAAATTGCCCTGAAACTTTTGAAAACGACCCTGATTTCCAAATGAGCACAATGATCCACATATATATGTAAAATATTAATGTTTAGATTGATAAATGTCATGTATGAAACGAAATTGTTACTTAAACATTATATGAGTACATCAAGTGCAAATAATACGAAGTTTAAAAAAAAAAGATACTGCTTCCGGTTTAAAAGGTCATTAGCCAAGGTGCATGCACCCACTTGTATGAACATACTTCAGTCTAATGTAAAATGTAGTGTGTAAATCTGATCTGTGACATGATATTGTAACCAATTACTCCTAGAAACTTTCATATAATTTAATTAATGAAATACTGCAAGTACTTTGACTCTATTTCTTTACTTTAAAATTGCCCAAAGCTTTTAAAGTTGTGAATTGTGATGAAACTATAGAAGCATATTTCTCTTTGTTGACTTATGCCCTTTTACCTTATCATTTGGCTCGTAGTTATATGTTAAACCCTATTACCAAAAAAAAATATTCACACTAAACAACACATGTGGCCCATCGTGATCATCCGCATGGTGATCCGCAGTGTGGTTATCGTTCACGAAGTGGAAAAACATTGTGGTTATATATCTGCATCTGCCAATTATTTATCACCTGACAGACGGTTAAAGTACTAATTGCATTAATTCAAACAGTCATAGACAATCTGAAGTTTTATACCTGACAAATCTGGTCTAAAGTGTTAATGTGTGGCACAGAGTTGGTACATAGTAAGGTTTTCTTCTCGAATTTAGTGCATGTGTATGTGAGTAAGATGGTCACAACATGCATTGTTCTGCTCAGCAGGCAGCTCAGGACCAAATGTACCATGTGTTCTCACAATGATCACTTCAGGTCAGCCTGGGAGTGCTGGGACTAGACTATTAACTCTGAGTCAAACCACCCGACCATATAAATGTATTAACTATAATAAAGGTAGTGGATAAAATACTTATCTGTTTTGTTTATAAGAATCAAAGATCATATCAGTATTTATCTGGGCTGGTATGATTCAAATCATGATTTAAATCACCATACAAAAATCATAATAAATAAAAAGTTATTGAGCAATTGTCATATATGGCTCTGCTATGTCGTCCACAGAATTAAAAAAAAAATCATCAGAAAACAGGTTTATGTCCGGTAACTATCTTATGATGCTGTTCGTATCTGTGAGAGGATAAGATTATGTGCGTGTGTATATATAGTTTTTAATCGATTATGTAAAAATGCAATTAATTTGATCGACTTTGAAAGAAAACGAACAATCCACGACTTAATCGATTAATCGGCACACCACTAATATATTTAAATACACACACACACACATATATATATATATATTGTCCGTACATATGTATTTCAATGGTTATATTTTAACTGCCTCCACTGGGAGGGTAAGCGTTCATTCCCGTTCGTATATTTGTGCATGTGTTTGTGCATAACATAACTAACACAATAATAAAAGGAATCTAATGAAATTATCAGGGCATTTCATGAATAGGCCAATAAAGAATAGATTATATTTTGGTGTGGATCCTGATCCAGGAACGTCATCAGGGGAATATTAAAAAATTACAGTCACTTATGCAAGAACCTGGGAATTTGGGATGAAGAACTGAACGACGGAGGCTTGCATTCATTAGAATGCAGATTTCTAGTGACGGATTGAACTGAAATTTTTGTCGGTCTTTACATTGTAATATACACTTTGCCATAAACCAGGAAAGAACAAAAAGTTCAGAGGTCAGTTCTGTATGAGGTCGTGTGGGTGATAGGGAAACGATAAAGATGGACATACTTCCTTGTGGTTTAGTCCATATAGTCCATACAACAGAAACAAAGGGTGGCGAGACAACAGGTCCAACACAACACGTCTTCTGGCCGAGTGGTCCGGTCATCTTCCTCTCTGATCATATACCTGTGATCGAGATATTGATTAAGTGATTAATCTAATATCAAGATACAAAAATATGTACAAACATATTAAAATGATCAATGAAAGGTATGCCAATATATGTGTGAAGTTAATATGCAATGATTAACTAAGTAGAAATAGGAAAGATTATATATATATGTGTGTGTGTGTGTTTTGTTTGGTGTGGTTACCGTTATATTAAACAAAACTTAATGCATACCGATAACAGATGACCTATACACGCAGTTGATAATCGGGGGGTTCTTTCAAATTACTACATCTTGACGCACAGATGTTGTATTATCATTTTATTATATATATATATATATATATATATATATATATATATATATATATATATATATATATTAATATAACATAAAATGACACTACGCTGGAGCCCCTTTACCCGTTGACGGGACTTGTTTGGCATACACCGCAAGGATATGCGGGTTCCCGTTGTGTCCCTTACACATACTACCGCTATATTCATGTAGTGACAATGATTTCTAAACACTGAAGGTGTGTCAGCTGGCATGTTGTTCCGAAATAACAATATTGCTGATCATCATATATTTGGTAAATTTACTTACACAGTTCCAGGTCCCTGGTAGCTTTGATGTGTGAATGGTTGAGAACAGGCGTAAGAGTTAACACCGGCTGGAGGGTAGATCGGTTGTGACTGGTAGCTGCCGTGTTGGTGACTGGCAGGGTATGACACGTATTGCTGTGGGTGGACACCAGGGGTATACGGTGGAGGAGGTTCGGTGTACGGCGGCGGCGGGGCTGTCATCCTGTAATACGGCTGAAAGTCTGAAAATATAGGTGTATCTTTATAAATTAAGATACAAAATTCATACAATACCAGGGTATATTTTCAGAAAACTTTGGAACTGCACAAACTTGTAATCAACGACCCCCAGTAAACATAAATTGAGGTCTAAAGGACTATAATACATAATTATTCCGGAAATATAACAGAACGTTTCCAAACTCATGTATACTTTAACTCATGCCCGTACTTATTTTTGAGTGATCGATGGAATTCAATTATACACACACACACATATATATATATATATATATATATATATATATATATATATATTTGGGCATTTAATTCTGTTATTCTGTGGCTAAAACAAAACTCTTAATTTTACAGCTGCACGAACTCATATAATCGCAACACGTTTTCCATTTTCCGTACAAATTTTCCATTTATAAGTGAACGAATAGTGGTCAACTGCACGTTAAAACATACCCTGAAAAAAAGATTAATCTGCAACAGTACATAACGACAAGCGGAACATATGTACATGTAAACCAAAACACCGAAAAAGACTATATATATATATATATATATATATATATATAAAGCTAGTCTCGACCAAGACTGAAATGACAACGTCAGGTCCAATGACAAATCTAAAACCAGATTCCGCATACGGCATACAACAGATTTTTACATTTACATCGGCCGCCTAACGACCAAGTAACATCGAAATAAAGGTTATTCAGTACAGTCATACACTGAAAATGGTGGTTCCAGCTGGGACCAGGTAACATATCCTGCTGACATTGCATAAACATGTTTCTGGTCGGGTAATCACCCCCCCCCCCCACCCCCACCCCCAAAATAACTTAAACGAGTGACTCGACTCAGTGCTGAATGTGCTGAAACCGTGTCCACAGTTACGACGACACGAGAAAATTTGCTGTGTTCACCACGTGTGGTACGCTCAGTTTGACCGCCACCAGTGTTTTTAAATCCCATATTTTAATTCTAAAATAAAGAGGCCTCGAAAGTTCTTTACGAAAGGTTACCATACGCTGAACAATTTAAATTAATTACTGCAATGAAAAAGCTGAAACCTACCAGACCGTGTCCTTTAACGCCGTTTGTTCAGGTCGTCTGCATGTGTGTTGACAGCTGGCACAGCCTGGTAACGTGTTCCAAAAGTCACATGACCTACAATGCGACATCTAGCGGCGAAGGATGGAACAAGGAAACTGTCGTTATTCTCCTCCTTGTTACCAAGTGGCAGACATATTTAAACTTTATCATACTGTTTCAGACCTGCATGGTAGTGGTTACCTTTTGGTAAAATAAAGTTTATTTTTTGGCAGTATGATCATGATTATGTCATTAAACCTTCACAAGCGAGAGCTATAATTTACCAACGGCCGACACGGACCCTTGTACTAAATTTGTAGTCATTCATTCCAAATACATAGGCTATATATGGGGGTCCCCGCGTGCGCGGCCGGGCGCCCTGTATATTTATTGACCGATTTTGTTTATTTACATCAATTAATTATATAGTGGCATCTGAACCACAAACACTCGATATGATGGCATGGCCCGTGAAATAGGGGCCTACCTGCATAAATTTATCTGTCAGTAACAAACCTACGGGTAAATTTAATTGCAGCAATAATTTTTAAATGAACTAACAAGCATCGGTACCACCGTCTGTCCTAAAAGGAGAGACTTACGTAAAGAGAGAGAGAGAGAGAGAGAGAGAGAGAGAGAGAGAGAGAGAGAGAGAGAGAGAGAAAGAGAACGCCGAGCGAAGTATACTTGCGCAGAGACATCTGGCGGAGATTGAGGGAAATAGTGAATCACTGCGACAGATGGAGCACTGATCGGCTAAGGGGCATTTCACCTGGTTTCTCTCAAAAGATCGTTATAGTTTAGTGATTTCATATGTTGCGTTTCTCAATGCACCATCCGGAAAGGGTCCCAAGCATATTTTATTTTGACTAAATATTTATATATTTTGAAATCTAACTTTGAAAGGAGTTGATGGACACCCTTTCGAACACAGCCCCCCCCCCCCCCCCCCCCGTCATCGCTTTGTACCCATGTACGCTATATGAATAAAATCCTGCATTGCATTAATGTATGAAGATTGGTGCATTAGAGATGTCTATAATTCTGTGTTTTCGGTATGTGTGTTTTGTGTGAGGGTATGTGTGTGTAAGTGCGCGCGGGCGCGTGCGCGCGCGAAGACAAATGTATATAGGCCATACATACGTGTACTGTGAATCCTTATTTTAAAGGGACATTTTCGGCAGCAATATCGTGCCTATTCTTTCACACAATCAGCTTTATACAATTTGTTTTTAACAAAAGTTTCCGTCCCAGCACACGGTCTCAGTACCTCCATTTGAGCCGTTTAACACCTTGTTATGGCTTTGCGTATTATGTAGTCCACATGTGTCTGTTAATAAGGCCGCGTGACCGGAGGTCCGAATTTGAGCGTGCACGACAGATCCCTAACAAAGAGTAGTCCATACATGGGTCTTCATGTCCTCTGCAGGGGCGGATCCAGGATTTAGGAAAAGGGGGGGTCCAACCCAGGAGGACTAATGAAATTCCTAAAAAAAGGTCATCAGGTCTGGAAAGGGGGGGTCCACGCCGCAAAATTACGTCCAAAACCCCTTAAAAAAGGTTGCTTCGGGTGAAAAAGGGGGGGTCCGGACCCCCTGGACCCCCCCCCTGGATCCGCTTCTGCTCTGATATATCTCTGCTGGATGGATATTACGGTCAATGGGCCGAATGTAAATTAATTGTAGAACCTGCCGCAACATATTTGTCCGACAAGTCCAGCCAGGTGCATGCCTCAGCGGAAAAGACACGGATAGCACAGGTCGTTATGTGGTTACAAATTTATGACTAGGCCGCTAGGCGTCTCTCAGTGAATGTAAATCTCATTTTGATTGAACATAATATTTCTAGAATATCTTAAACACTAAACGTCTGACCAACAACATTTAGATATACAATGTAGTTCTTTGTCAATAATGGTAATCAGGTGGGACATCAGGCTGTTTTCCCTGGCTGAAAACCCTAAAAATGGTCCTCACGTCTGTAAAAAGGGGGGTCCAGGCGGCAAAATTTTGTCTGAAGCCCTTAAAAACGGTTGTTTCTGATGAAAAAGGGGGGGGGGGAGTCCGGACTTCTGAGACTATAAACACCATTTATAATACAGCATGATTCTCGTTTAATATCTTTTTTTTAATTCATGGTTCACTTCTCAATAAAAATCGTTTAATGTGATCTTTCTGGAACCATAAAACATGTAATAAAATTAAACAAGTGACCCAGGGGTCATGACGCTCAGCTGACCAGGAAGACATTGACAAAAGTAATTTTATCATCTGAATGTCAAATTTGAATGAAATACTTTTTCCAAACTTGACCTTTTGTATAAAATCATCCAATATTCATTGGGGTACTATGGAGCTCTTTAGCATGAAGGATATGGGTAACAGACACCTATTTTCAAGGTTTACAAGATGACTTTTCAGGGGTCTCCCATCATGTCAAAAAATAAAATTCTAGGTCCAGTTATTATGATTTGTGCCCTGTTAACAGATGACCAAATGTTTATTCTGGGGGGTATTTCAAAGCCGCATAGGATGAAGGATATGGGTAACAGAGATGTAATTTCAGGTGCACGAGGAGACTTTTCAGGGGCCTCCCAGCATATCAAGAAAGGAGATTCTAGGTCAAGTCATTATAATTTGTGCTCTGTTAACAGATGACCAAATCTTTACTCTGGGGAGTACTTCGGAGCCCCAGAGCATGAAGGATATGGGTAACAGAGACCTAATTTCAGGTTTCCAAGATGTTTCATGGATCTCCCTGCATGTTAAGAAAGAAGATTCTAGGTCAAGTCATTATGATTTGTGGTCTGTTAACAGATGACCAAATGTTTAAAGGTCTCAAAAATCAAGAAAAAAATTATTAAAAAATCAAAATTCAGGTGGCACCACCAGTCTACAGAAACTGATGAAACAAGCCATTATCAATACAAATGTAGACAATCATGGTGATCAATGCATAAGTTATTGTATCAATTTTTGCATTATTCTGGGAGGAACTTCCGAGCCTCATAGCTAAAAGGATATCAGTAACAGAGACCTTGTATCAGGTTTCCATATAGACTTTTTATGACCGTCCTTGCATGTCAAGAGAGAAGATTCTAGGTCCAGTTGTTACGATTTGTGCCATGTTAACAGATGACCGCATCTTATGAGGTCTCAAAAATAGAGAAAAAAATTCGTAAAAATTAAAAAAAATACAGGTGGCGCCACCATACTGCAGAAAAATATGACACATTCCATGATCAATATCCATGCAAAAAATCATGGTGATCACTGCAATAGTTGTTTAGATACTTGAGCTTTTGTATCAAATTTTCCATTATTCTGGGGGGTACTTCGGAGCCCCATAGCTCAAAGGTTATGGGTAACAGAGACCTAATTTCAGGTTTCCAAAGAGACTTTTTATGAGCCTCCCTGCATGTCAAGAATGAAGATTCTAGGTCCAGTTTTTATGATTTGTGCCCTGTTAACAGATGACCACTTTTTCAAAGGTCTCGAAAAAAGAAAAAAAAAATTCGTAAAAAAAAAAACCGGAACAAATACAGGTTGTGCCACCAGTCTGCAGGAACTGATGGAACACCTCTTGATCAATATGTATGCCAAAAATCATGACCATCAGTGATGTAGTTATTGAGATATTGAAGTTTTTGTATGAAATTTTTGACTACTCTGGGGGGGTACTTTGGGGCCCCATAGCTCGAAGGATATGGGTAACAGAGACCTTATTTCTGGTTCCATGGAGACTTTTCATAGGTCTTCTAGTGTGTCAAGAATGAAGATTCTAGGTCCAGTCGTTACGATTTGTGCCATGCTAACAGATGACAGCATCCTTAAAGGTCTCAAAAATAGAGGAAAAAATCGTAAAAAATCGAACGATACAGGTGGCGCCACCAGTCTGCAGGAACAGATGACACATCTCATGATCAATAGTTATGCCACAAATCATGACCATCAGTCAAGTAGTTAATGAGATATTGAAGTTTTTGTATGAAATTTTTTACTTTTCTTGGGGATACTTTAGGGCTCCATAGCTCGAAGAATATGGGTAACAGAGACCTAATTTTGGTTTCCATGGAGACTTTTCATAGGTCTCTTAGTATGTCGAGAATGAAGATTCTAGGTCCATTCATTATGATTTGTGCCACTTTAACAGATGACAGCATCCTTAAAGGTCTCAAAAACAGAGGAAAAATCGTAAAAAATCGAACAATACAGGTGGCGCCACAAGTCTGCAGGAACTGATGGAACATCTCATAATCAATATGTATGCCAAAAATCATGACCATCAGTGATGTAGTTATTGAGATATTGAAGTTTTTGTATGAAATTTTTGTCTACTCTGGGGAGGGGGGGGGGGGGTACTTTGGGGCCCAATAGCTCGAAGGATATGGTTAACAGAGACCTAATTTCTGGTTTCCAAGGATATTTTTCATGGACCTCTAAGTGTGTCAAGAATGAAGATTCTAGGTCAAGTCGTTACGATTTGTGCCATGCTAACAGATGACAGCATCCTTAAAGGTCTCAAAAATAGAGGAAAAAATCGTAAAAAAACGAACGATAAAGGTGGCACAACCAGTCTGCAGGAAGTGATGACACATCTCATGATCAATAGTTATGCCACAAATCATGACCATCAGTCAAGTAGTTAATGAGATATTGAAGTTTTTGTATGAAATTTTTTACTTTTCTTGGGGGTAATTTGGGGCTCCATAGCTCGAAGAATATGGGTAACAGAGACCTAATTTCTGGTTTCCATGGAGACTTTTTATAGGTCTCTCAGTGTGTTGAGAATGAAGATTCTAGGTCCAGTTTTTATGATTTGTGCCACGTTAACAGATGACAGCATCCTTAAAGGTCTCAAAAATAGAGGAAAAAATCGTAAAAAATCGAACAATACAGGTGGCGCCACAAGTCTGCAGGAACTGATGGAACCTCTCTTGATCAATATGTATGCCAAAAATCATGACCATCAGTGATGTAGTTATTGAGATATTGAAGTTTTTGTATGAAATTTTTGACTACTCGGGGGGGGGGGGGGTACTTAAGGGCCCCATAGCTCGAAGAATATGGTTTAACAGAGACCTAATTTCTGGTTTCCAAGGAAATTTTTCATGGACCTCACAGTGTGTCAATAATTTAGATTCTAGGTCCAGTCTTTACGATTTGTGCCTTGTTAACAGATGTTTACATTTTGAAAGGTCTCAAAAATAGAGAAAAAAATTCGTAAAAAATTGAACGATACAGGTGGCGCCACCAGTCTTCAAGAACTGATGGAACCTCTCATGATCAATATGTATGCCAAAAATCATGACCATCAGTCAAGTATTTAATGAGATATTGAAGTTTTTGTATGAATTTTTTTACTTTTCTGGGGGGTAGTTTGGGGCCCCATAGCTGGAAGGGTATGGGTAACAGAGACCTAATTTCTGGTTTCCGTGGAGACTTTTCATAGGTCTCTCAGTGTGTCGAGAATGAAGATTCTAAGTCCAGTCGTTACGATTTGTGCCTTGTTAACAGATGTTCACATTTTTAAAGGTCTCAAAAATAGAGAAAAAAAATCGTAAAAAATCGAAAAATACAGGTGGCGCCACCAGTCTTCAGGAACTGATGGAACCTCTCATGATCAATATGTATGCCAAAAATCATGACCATCAGTCAAGTAGTTAATGAGATATTGAAGTTTTTGTATGAAATTTTTGACTTTTCTGGGGGGTAATTTGGGGCCCCATAGCTCAAAGGATATGGGTAACAGAGACCTAATTTCTGGTTTCCAAGGAGATTTTTCATGGACCTCCCAGGATGTCAAGTAAGAAGATTCCAGTTCTAGCGGTTACGATTTGTGCCCTGTTAACGGACAGACGCCCGGACGGCCAGACGGCCGGACGGACGACGGACAAAAGGTGATCCCTGGTCGATACCAGCTGTGACACGGAAACTTACAAGGAATAACGTTCCGATTTGTCAGTTTCAGGTGCCTTGACACACCTGTGTGTACTCAATGAAAGGGCATTTAGGAACATTCCCTTAATTCTCAAATAGTTTGAGAGCTTAAATGATATATATTAATATTTATTGATATTTATTAAACCAATATATTATAAATGAATGACGTACTCTGACTTTAATCTAGGTTATCGTTTCTATATTCAAATTATGACAGCTGAATCAAATAAATAGTAAAACTATGTGTGCATTTAATTTCAAATTTCAAATTAATTTGCAAACAATCACAAAAGCTTCTCATAACAGAAAAGACACTTTGTTTATTGATTCGTTTTCTTTTTATATCCACCATAAAGGTAGACAGCAATAACATACAAGACAACACGTAATATTTCTATAGAGCGATGATTCTTTAGAGGGTTACACGACACCTCCAAAAAAATTATAATAATAATAACAATAATGATAATAATTATAATAATAATATTATTATTATCTTATTATTTTCATTATACTGATAATCTTTTTCATTAGAAATAAGAAATTGTATTTTTGGTGATAATACCATAAACAAAAGTATTTTTGGACGAAAGGTACGAAATTGGTGGATATTTGAGTATGTTCTTAGACAACTTATACATGTATCCAGCTTTCTTCGAATCGAATTGATGGTATCTATGAATCGTCTATAGAACAAGGCATTTTGACGAACTTGTGGCCCAGAGCCTACAATATTATACGTACAGGGCGGAAATCACATAATGTGGGCTTTAGTTATATATGTTATTTGAGGTACGAAGAAAAATCATCCAGAGCCTGTTTGTGATTTGTTTCCTGTTAAAGTTCAGAATAACTACCGTGATCTGTCATTCTCGAAAAGTGAACCTTAGGGGTCTTACATTCACCCTGTGCATAGTTGTCCATATCAGCTGGTAACAATGAAATAAAACCGTACGCCACATTGGAATTCATCTTCAGCTGAAGTCTAACATAGGTGGCGCCACCCATATTCATCTATCTGCATACCGGTGGTAACGATTGAAAATATTCCTGTTATCTGTTGTGCAGGGAGCTGTACAGCCTTTCCTGGCATATGTGTAAAATTCGTAACAACATTTAATTGCCATTTTTTTTTTAAGAAATTAAATCGACGGAACCGCGAACAATGATATGGTACAACACAAACTTGGAAGCGCATGATACATATTTTACTCCGAAAGACGTTATCTTCACATTTTTCAAACGTGTTTTTGCCAAATAACTCCGTGCATATATAAATATAGTCCGCCACGTACGGACTCCATTTATGTGATATGCTTGATCAGTGTTTACTATATGTCAACGCTGCCTGACTGCAGCAAATATAAATATAGGTTACACGGACATGATCTGAGGTTTCCATAGAGGACCTATCAAGCCCTGCAAACATCTAGAGATCTTGCTGCGTCTTACAGTTATTGTGTGCCCTTTTAACGGACTGAAGAACATAAATTTAAGTCGGTGAGCAAAAATGTACTAGAATATTTTGCGAACTGGGGAATTGACACTCATACGTCAATGTTCTAAAACTATTACAACTGCACTCCACTAACATAGTCTAGTGACTTATATTGAATCATAAATAAATAATAAGATGAACTTATAGGATTTTTTTTATTTTTAATTTTAAAAATCAACATACAGAGTGACCAATTCTGATCAAATTAAATAGCGGAAATCAAAACCACTGTCATGATTTGTAAATTTTATACAATTCTATAGATGGAATTATCGTTATCACAGATCTGTATTTACCTATAAAGCATGAAATATATAAATATGAATAAAAACACATATATAAACTCAACATATCATATAATGAAACTAGAATACGGGTAGTCGACAAGCCTAAATCAGAGTGCAACGGGTGAAGTGAGGCATTGATTGAGTGGCAAGGGAAAATAGAGTGAGGTGTGTTGCATATTAGCATGAATGTCTGCAGCTGAAATGTGTATGTAGGTTGCGCCACCTACCACAAAATCCAGAAAGCTGTCCAAGTTGTATACATATGCAAAATTTTAGGCAGATAAGTCAAACCACTACTTGTATATGAGTGATTTTATCCGACAGCAGACAAACAGAAGGACGCTGTGCAAAAATGGTGGCAGGTGGCGCCGCCAATCTTGTGTATGATTAAGAGCTATGTAAGATCTATACACATGCAAAATTTCAGGGGAATATGTCAAACCAGTCCTGAGATATAAGCCTGAATGTCTGCTGCGTAAACATAAATGTAGGTGGCGCCACCTGCCACAAACTCCAGAAAGCTATCCAGGATGTATAAACCTGCTTAATTTCAGGTGGATAAGTCCAACCAATGCAGAGATATGAGTAATTTTATCCCAAGGCAGATGAACAGATGGAAGCAGTTCAAAAATGGTTGCAGGTGGCGCCACTATTTTTAGTGTATGTTATAAAGTAAAATTTTTAGCCCGATCGGTCAAACGAGTCCAGAGGTTAATGTGTGAACACAGACGCACAAATGGACGCAGAGCACAGAGGAAAGGTCAGAGGTCAAAACAATATCGGGGCACAGCAGTTCACATGTGACCCGATCATAATCCTGGGTTTCGTAAAATTCCGCCCAGCGGTAACGGAGGATTTCTCTGTTTTGGGGGAAACAATAAAACATTTTACTATTTTTATCAGGGGGCATTTTACCCGCTTAAACTAAGGTATGCATGAACATATGTGATTTATATCAGAGTATTACATTAATTTGTTATTATTTCATCTAAAATAGAGACAGTTAAATAAGAATGTACTTTTTCCATGCACTTATTCAGCATCAGAATGTTATCTATTTTCTTGCAACTGACCTGAAGATAAATATATATTTGACATGCACAAAGGTTTGACAGCAAAGATATGAAAGATCATTGACATTTTAATATCACATAATATCATTTAATTACCTGAGCTAATCATTATTAAATGCCAACTACATGCAATGGTGTTGGTTTTGAAAAAAACTCAAACAATAACAAATCATAAATGGATCTAGATTAAACATCTTAAGATGATATATAACAGAGTTAGGTAGGCAGCTGTGGTTTGTTGAAACAGCTGTTAACACCAAATATTATTCAGAGAGCATCATATTCAGAAACCTTTCCTGTGTCTGTTACACAACTGGAACAACAACAGGGCCATTTGAGGAATTTCATTCGGTTAATAATTTTTTCACCTGAAGGTCTACTTTTGAATATAGAATAAAATATTTTTTGTTGTTGAAAACACCAATGTTGGACAATTGTTCTGACCATAAAGTACAGATGTCTAAGAAAAGCATTCTGAAATATCATCTAAAAAAGCATAAAATACAAAGGGTAATGAAGAATGACATCTTTTGACTGGAAAGATTAATTAAATGCTGTCCCTGAAACAAAGTTGAAGAGAACATAAGAAACAATCAACAGCAGTCAGATTTGCTTACATCCAAAACATCTTGAGAAATAGTAGTATATTAGGTCTTGTGTCTGTGTATTAAAGAATCTTACTTATTAATACACTCTGGATATTAAACCTCTGATCCCTCCTGACTGACGACTCTGATTCTCCTGCTGTTCCGCTTCTTTCTGACTGGTGCTGCAGGTGTATCAGCGTCAGGGTCTGCTGTACCAGCAACAAAACCAGTTGGGGCAGCCATTGTAGACTGAGAGGACAGAGCTGCAATTTCTTCTGGATTGGCTGTGATTGTGGTATTTTTATCCCTGCGGCGAGATCTTCTTGCAGGATTCCCTGGATCTGATTGGTTCATGGAGGCTGCTGAAACAGCATCTACAGAGCCCGTGTGATCTGGCTGATTGAGGGAGGTTGAAGAAATGATCATAGGTTCTTGACTGGGGTGCTGTACATTTGTCAGAACAGCTATATGTTCAACATCCTGTGGCAACTGGGAAGACTGGGTTTTATTGGCCACCTGTTCTTGTTCAGTTCTGTCACCCTGGATTTGGGTATTTGATTCAGCTGGTGGAACAACCTTGTTGCTGCCATCCTGAGACTGATCACCTCGGTGGTGGGGGGATGGTTCAATTGGTGGAACAGCCTCATCATTGCGATACTGAGACTGATCACCTTGCTGATCAGCGGCTGTGCCTTGGTTTTGGTGCTGGGGTGCTGGTTGGTCATTCTCGGGTGGTGCAGAGTTATTATTGTGGGGCAAAGGTGGTCTAGTATCATGCAAACAAAACAAAGTTATAGATGTAAACAAAGTTAGTGTAATACAAACATTAGCATCACCAGAATGTAAACAAAGTGTCACACAAACAACAATAATATCTAGTGGTAGGTATGACCCATATGAATTTTTAAAACAATTTTCATTTTATAATCAAGTGCTTGATCACAAAGAAAGGGGTAGCCAACTGTTCTACTAAGGTAATTTTTTCCCTTCTATGTTATACCATGAAAATATTAATTCTTCTCAATGCTCTAAACATATCAGGTGATCCTTGATTTTAAAATATGGTTTGTTTGTATGGCCAGTTAGTTAAACCATTAAGATAGTCTTCTGTAATGATCCATTGAAAGTTAATATTATGTTGATTGGAACCACCATATTCTTTGTTCAGAAATGCAGCATTTATTCAACACTTGGGACAATTATATTTTATGTACAGGGGTGATGACTTTGGTATTATGAAATATGAGCACATGCCCACCACTAGTATTTTCTATTTTAAAATACAAAAACAAGCCAAGGGCTGAAATGGAAATAAATACAATAAAACACCAAGCACCAAAATTGAGAGGGGGCTAACTTAAGAAATGACAGTGTATATGGGTACCAACAGCCAAGTTTAATACAGAACGTAAGAAATATCACACCAATCTTACACATCATAGGTTGTCCAAACTGTGTATGTAATTTTGTTGGTATCAGGTAAAGCAGACATGCAGCATTTTACAGGGAAAATGATAAATGCTTTGTGATCAATGCAAGTGATATCTCTAAAATACTGCTGGAAACGCACATGTAGGCACTTACACAAACTTAATTAACGGGATTTGATAAGAAATTATGGGGATTTCTTAGGTTAATCTCTTAAGTGCACTATGTTAATGGTTGAATGATAATACTTAGAGTCAAGTATTTGTTGTTTTGTATCAGCTGGATCATAATATTAACCATGACTGCTAGAAATGAATATACATTTAAACTCTGTATTTCAAGAAACTACTAGAAAATGATAACATCAAATATGTACTGCTGAGCTTCAAACACATGCTGGAATTAAATTTTTTTTCAGATATTAAGTATACAATAGGAGTAATAATGATATTTAGTAATGTTCTAATAGTGTCAAAAGGTGTCCTTATTAAGAAGATATCTGTCATGTGTACTTGAATTAGACAATACATTTAATGTATGCCTCTACACTTTTTTAAATTCTCTTAAACATATTCAGTTACATTTTAGTTATTTTCACGTGTCAGCTGTATGTGCTAAACAATTAAAAGACGACCTTACAGACAATACTGGAAAATGGTTAGATGTGTAGATATACTCAAGAATGGGTATAAATAATGACCTAATTGATATTTACTATTATCTGTATAATATGTATGATTATTTTTACAAATATTTAGTTTCTTTAAAGATTTTCTATATCAATGAAATCTTTTTACCAAGCTATCAATGGTCTTTTACAATTTAGGAAAATAAAATTTGAAAGCTTTTATATTATTGAAAATATATGGATTGTTTCCCTCTTGAATACTATTTAAACAATAAATGTTCCATTGATAAATCTTGTCCAGGATATGTTAAATAGCAGTTGCATATTAAAATACAAGGCTGCATGCAATATGTATCAGTGCATGTTTGTTAATTTGGGTTTTAGAAATACACGTTATTAGTTGCGTGATGCGTGTGCCCCACAGGAACACCAAAACCAAAGATTCAAATGAAAATGAGCGGAAAGAAGTGAAAGAAAACTTCAAAAAGAGAAATTGTCTGTGGACTGGTGAGGGTTTTTTTGACGAGCTGATCTCTGTGAAGCTTGCCTTGGTGATGGCAATGTATATGATTGTTGCCGAGGAGAGGACCTCTCTAACACTTGCCTCTGTGACATGCGTGGTGAATTGTGTCCTGAAGACCGTTGCCTGGGTGATGTGGAGCGTGGCCTTGGAGATGAGGATGGTGAACGCTGATTTTGTGATGATGAGCGTTGCCGTGGTGATCGGCCACGTGGGGACGTAGGTGACCCTGGATGGCGAAGTTGGTATTCTCGAAATTCATCCTGCCAAACCGGAAAGACATTTTTCACCATGGCCCAGTAGTTATTCTGAAAATAAAATGGTCCGAGACTCAGAAATTCACCAGTCGAGGGTCATCCAGTCAGGGATGGGGTTACACCTGTTCCCATGATCCTAATGCTGTCATCCCTAGGCCTTTGAATCATCAGGTGTCTTCAAATCAGTTTAATTATTGATCTTTACCTTTGATGAAGTTCTCCATTCCATTTTTACTTTAGTAATAAATTTCAAAATTTCTTTTTAATAAAATGCAAATATTTTACCAAAATGGGTGTAAGTAAACAAAGTAGCTCTCCCTCTATTTATTGCCACTGTTTTAGTTTCTATATGTATGGAAACATCACTGGCAAGCATTGGAACCAAATCTACAACACATAAATGATAAAGAGCATATACATCACAATATTCACAGAGTCAAATTTGACAGCTCACAGAGGGCCTCGGGGAGGCATCCAGAACAATAATTCTAACAAAACCATTCAGAGGTTAAGAATCAACTACAATTTAACTGAAGGTTGCAATTAAATGCCTCAGTTTGATACATTGTTAAACCTAGGTATCGCAGTGTCAACTCAGACCAGCCAGCCAGCAACTACCGCTACTTGGCAAACACTCAAATTTCATTGGTTTCTAAACTTACTAAAGCAATGACTGCCCGTACCTATATTGCAAAGTCTTCCACTAGTTGCAAATGGTGTTACAAACCTATAAGTCAAGGATGAGTCTGACAAAAAAATAAGAGCTTCCTGAAGTCTACATTATTTTTAGACTATGTGACAATCAGGCTATTGTTATTGCCATGTTTGAGCCTTCAAGTTTACTGGCTCAGAGGTCAGAAATGCAAACCACTTCACAACTGGGACTGGCTTTATATTTGATATTTACACACATATACTCTGGTTTCCTCCTCAAGTAAACATAAAATTAAAAAGCGCCTGATATGGGGACGCAAACCCTGCACCGAAGATAGTGCTAAAAGTTGGTGCCATATGGAATGTTACTTAAACCTATGTTATTCCTGGGAACCTTTTCACTGAATATATTAAAAAAAAACATCCTGGACATCACGGTATTGTTGTCCTTGACTATAAACATAACAAACAAAAGCCATACTGCCCCCCCCCAACTTTGGATGCACACTGGACACCTTTCAGGTAAATGGCAGGTGGAGTGACTCGCACTCTAAAGATGGCCATACCGTCACATATGCATGCTATGTCCAAGTGTAAACATATTTGCTATAAAACCCCATATAACATTCATCCTCGAGTTATTCACATTTGGATTTACACCAAAAAAGAGCTTCTTTGACATTTATACAATACCAACCTATATGATAAATTTTAATAACATCCGTTATAACGTCTCCAGATATGTGGTAGACATACACACACAGAATCCAGTGAAAACAATAACCTTCCCTTTGTGCAGGTTAACAATACACCAACAGGTAAAAACAAAATCAGTATTTTTATAGCCTATGCTTGAATCTAAATCTGTGATTTAATATTACTGACCTTAAGTGTGTTAAACTTTGGTGTAACTGGAGGTACTGTTTCTCTCCTCATTTCATTCTGGAACCGCTGTATATCCTGATAAAACAGAATTATAACAAATTATTTTGACCAAGGATACACAATACTACATGTTGTTCTGACAGTATAAAATAAACAGTGGCATTACAAGTTTCAGTACATAAACAACAAAAACACTGTTAACTTATTAAGTGTTACTGTTACATAAAGGAAATAAACAAATTGATATATATGGAATATATTTTTTATGAAAAATGCATAATTCAACAATAGCATCATCCATCAGTTAAAAAAATATATAGTAAAACAAGGGACCCATGGGTCATGGTACTCAGTGGATTTTTTAAAAATGTTAGCAAACACAAAATATATTTATTTCTATTGGGTTTTCGCTCTGCTATCTGTGTTACCAAATACTAAATATACATTTGCTGAACCATTACTGTGCACTTTTATGAACTATACCAAAGATGCAGAAGCCTTTTGTGATCAAATATTTCTAGAAGTATCATATGATGAACCTAACAGTTATATGAAAGGATATATTTAATCCACAAAAATGTGTAAATGTAAATTACAATTAATGATTCTAAACATTTTAAGAATATTTCAAAATGAGCTTGAATTAAACTCCAGGAAAGTTTGCCCAATATTCCTGATTGAGAGTACCAGTGTTATGCAAAGCAAGGCCTAGCCAGCCTGGAATATGAATGAAATACAAGTTATGAATAAAATAATACTAACTATACAACAAAATGCGAGTTATATTTCAATATTGATTTTAAAGTATTTCATTAAGAACATTTTTTTCTTATTTAAATTCTAATTTAAAATTCAAGAGATAAAAAATTATAACTTTTAATCATGGCTTAAAGTACCTCCTATCATGGCTTGAATATATCATTTATAAGACTGAACATATTACAGTTTACAGTTACATACTTAAAATATAGGTTGCAGACAACTTACATTAAGTTATACACATAAAAAAACAGGAGAGAGAGAGAGAGAGAGATAGAGAGAGGAAAGGAGAGCTCTTTTTTTATTTTTTAT
The DNA here is from genome assembly GCA_026874595.1 of Sipunculus nudus. Taxonomy (NCBI): domain Eukaryota; kingdom Metazoa; phylum Annelida; class Sipuncula; order Golfingiida; family Sipunculidae; genus Sipunculus; species Sipunculus nudus. The sequence goes on along the minus strand of CM049307.1, from coordinate 57,248,550 downwards.
TCATATATTTTAAGTGCATCCCCAAGCACATAAGGCATTTGTTAGGGTTTGTTGGGGGTGGGGGGGGGGGGGGGGGTGGGGGTATATATACCCCCCACTTTTTGGCAAGGGGGGGGATGGTCAATGTAATCATCCCCCCACTTTTCAGAGAATAATATTATAATATTGCAAATGAAATATATTAATAAATAGAATTAAAGACTTTGGATCCAGTTACTAAAAAATGTTATATCTAAACCTTGCTTAGAATTCACAAAATAACTTATTTTCTAAAACTTTATAATTATTTGAAATATAATTAGGAATATATATATACAATTATATATATATATATATATATATATATATATATATATATATATATATATATATATATATAAAACTCTGAAGAAAAACAACACTGTTAATTCACAACAGTCTGCCACGGGATGGGACCAGATCATCAGGCGAATGTGGTTAGAACCACATTCACCTGATGATCGGGTCGATCCCGTGAAACAGACTGTTGTGAATTAACAGTGTTGTTTTTCTTCAGAGTTATACCGCTCTGGCCTAGTCTGTAGGCCATAGAGCACTTTACATCGGAGGGTAACACTACCTTCTATATATATATATATATATATATATATATATATATATATATATATATATATATATTTATATATATATACAGTAGAGTGCTGTATTTCCAAATGCCGGATTTCCGAAAATTCGTTTTTCTGAAAATTAAAATTTGGCACCGAAAATTTATTCGTATTTCCGAAATATATTTCAAGTACATGTATGTGAACACCTAAAATGAGTATTGCAATTTCGAATCACAAGGCTTGCAGTCATGCGTTAAGCCCAGTGGTGACCCTAATTAATTAGTTCTTGGCCGATGTTGTTGCGGGGGCAAAGGTGGGAAAACTACAGCTAGCCCCGCAATGCTCGGCCCCCTGTACCCCTAGCAAGCGACTGTGCAGTTTATCCAAGAGCACTTGTGTGTTATCAACCACTTCTAGTTTGTACTCAAGCAAACATACTTCATCAGCTTGGGAAAGAATTTCATGCCAAATAACTGAGCAGTTTACGGGCATCAGCATTGGTGAGGTATAATTCATTATACATTTGTGCTCGAGCACCTTTCAAATGTCCCAGTCTTCAATAACGTAGATCGATAAGAAACACAGTGTTCTTTGGCGACGTCTTTTGACCTTTCACCTCAGTGAATATGATGGAAAAAAAAGAGCACGCACATATCCTTAAAGCAGGTTAGACTAATATTTGCGAATTATGCTCAGCAATAATTCAATATTTTTTATACGTCCAGTTTGTCAATTACAATTATTGATAAGAAACACCGTGTACCTCGGATAAAATGGCATTAAGTTAATCTTTAACTGTCGTGCTAACTTGCCGCTGGACCTTTGTCCGCATTTCTGAATGTTCGTTTTTACGAACAAAAAGCTTGTCCCCCGACGCTTTCGGAAAAACGGCGCTCTACTGTATGTATATACAAAATCATCCCCTCCACCCTGTAAGAAAAATTGACGCCACTGTAACAAAGCCTACATGGTTGCATGGCCATATACCACCAAGACAAAAACCTTGCCTGATTTTAACAGTTATATTATACATGTCATGATTGTCTAAAACTTGAATAAAGCTGCAGTTTTTTATCATCTGCTTTCTAAATTTCAGATTATGAAAGCTTAAAACCTTGTCCATCATGAAATAAATAGTCCTTGAAGAATTAAAAAGTGTCATGGCCAAATTTAGGCAAAATTTAAGGTTATGATTTTACATATTTGTTAATAACTTAAAAAACTGCAAAATATTGATCTAATTTCTGGCATACAATTAAATCTTGATTAAATTGTTCTACGCTTGATAAAGGTTCTCTGGCTTCAACAGTTAACATGATAAGTAAGTGAGGTCTTTCCTGGTACATTATGTTGATGCCCATAATGTCTACAAATTATGCAATATTAACCGGATGTGTGGCATGTACATAGGACATAAGTGGAGAAATATAAACAAAACAACAATAGTGGGCAGTCTTGAAGGTTTGATGTAAAAAATACCTGGTCTTCCATAACTTGAATATAAGCTACAACTTTTTAACAATTGCTTTCTAATAACAGATTATATAGTTATATAAGCTTGAAACCTTATCTGTCTATTATGTAAAAATTAAATCAAATGTACTTACAGGGAAAAATTTTGGAATAATTATATAGTCAAAATTAGGAATAATTAAAGGTATTGATTATATATTTATGCTAATAACTTCAAACTTCAATTTTTTTTATCTGATTTCAGATACATGATCAAAACTTAAATAACTAAATATAGTTATATTCTTGAAAAAGGCTCTCTAGCTTGAACATTTATCATGTTAATTGAGTAAATATCTTTCCTAACTTTTGACAAAGTGCATGATGTTGAGGCCTATAAGTACTGCAAATCATGCAATGTTGACCTAATTTCTGGCATGTATATAGGAAATGCATGCATTTATGATTATACCAAATTTGAACAAAACAGCACCATTGGTTTTCATAGTAGGCGGTCTTGAAGTGTAAAAATAGGATTTTAATTGAAAATGGAAGTTTTCCTTAATAAATGCAAGGACCTACGTGGCTGTTTTCTGTTTGGTAGCAGACCTTTGGGACATCTAACAGTATGCCAAATCTCCAACTTGTAGGTCCATTGGTTATAAAATGTGCCATTTTAACAGACAGTGGACTAAGGACAGTTGCTATAGCTCAGTTGACTTTTAAGTCTGCTGAACTAAAATGATAATTATTAACTAAACTAGGTATTTGAGTGTTACCCGTAAGAGCTGTTCATTCCTCTGTCGAGCTTTAGAGATGTCAGAGATGAAGGAAGCTGCTCTGTTCTCCTGACTGTCAAAGTACGTCTCTGTTCCCTGCAGCAGTGTCTGCCTCCTTGTCAGCCTGAAAAAAACACGATGAATCAACTCAGTCTCATGCAAGTGTTGATATACAGACTGTAGTGATGGGCCAATGACTGATAATAATTGATGATTGATATATTAATGCAAACCAGTCTGATCAATGATCTTGCAGTGCCATAATCAATTACAATGTTTTGCATGTAACTTAAGTTTTGTGAAGAGGAACTGCATGCTTTCATTGCCTTTATGTTTGTTAATTCAAGAAAAGTCTGTTTTTACTAATAATTTCAGACAAAGGAACCACAAACACACATAGTCTACAGAACATTTACAAATATATATGCAAACTAGTAGGCCTTTCTATCAGGTGAGACTATGCACAGGTCTGTATATGGTCAGAAATTTCATACTCCTAAATAACTAAATTTTTCTGAATATTGGTCAGTAGAAGTCAATAAACTTTGACTGATGATTAATCAAGAAATTACAAATGATTCCCAACACTAGAAAACCCTGTAGCCTTAAGGCTCCTGATCTAGGTATTGTTGGTCGATTTCCAATTCAGACGACTTCTAATATTAAAGGTAGTTCATGTTAGAACAGGGGGCCCAACTATAGAAATTGTCCTACGCTACCTTTCTATGTCATAGTAGTTCATGTTAGAACAGGGGGCTCAACTATAGAAATTGTCCTACGCTACCTTTCTATGTCATAGTAGAACCATTTACATTCTGTAATCCACAGTCTTCTCTCACATTTGTCTATTATGGTATCATAATGTCTGTTGTAAATATCCCACCTGAATTAAACATCCAACATGATACCTCCCTGTTCTTGTTAACTTAACTTGGCTTGTGTGCATGTCCTGTCTATGTCATCCCTAATCGTTGTCTTTGGCCCTCCAGGCATTTGTATTCACATCACTCATGCCTGTTTCATTTATATTTGGTATATTTCAAGGGTTAGGGTTAACATTTTTATAAACGAGTGAGTTGACCTTAATTGTCTGCACTAAGCGTAAGAAGGAGTACATTAGTGGCAGGCAGTTAACACTGTTCAAGGCTAAGGGTTAATTTTTAAAGAATTTGAGATGTGCTTATACACTTAACAAAAATTAACCCTCATTTTAGAACAGGGGGCCCCACTATAGAAATTGTCCTTAATTGACCTTAATTGTCTGCACTAAGCGTAAGAATTAACCCTCATTTTAGAACAGGGGGCCCAACTATAGAAATTGTCCTTAATTGACCTTAATTGTCTGCACTAAGCGTAAGAAGGAGTACATTATAGTGGCAGGCAGTTAACACTGTTCACGGCTAAGGGTTAATTTTTAAAGAATTTGAGATGTGCTTATACACTTAACAAAAATTAACCCTCATTTTAACAACTACAACCATTGCTCACACATGCCCTAATGATCATCAAGCAAGGTCATCCAGACATTAGTAGATAACGGTAAATATCCGTGCTTGACCACTCACTTTCAACTCGCCTGTATTGCGCAGGTTGTAGGGCATAGAAATTATCACACCGCTGCTGGTTCGAGACTTGATCCAACTGGAGCTCGATTAACATCAATGTTAGACGGCTCCAGTTGGATCTAGTTTGAGACCTGGTGAAGAGCTTCTCAACTTCGTGTTATCAGTGGTTATGTGTACTAATAATTCATGAATTTCTCATCACAGGTTTGCCACCAGACAGAGACACATGTGTATACAACAGACATACAAAAAAACATGACTACACTGACATTAAGTTTTTCCATTGACTAAAACAGCAGCATCATTGAAGATTTTGCTCGCAACCTGTAGAACAGATTCTATATATAGTTGCTCCGCAAACAGGGGAAATGAGTGTAGGGACATCTGCAGGAACACTTGGGAGGTAAAAATGAGAAAATGAGAATAGGCAATTTATTTATATTTTCATTTTCTAGTAATAATTAATAATGCTCCATAATATTAATAATGAGAGGTTTATTTAATTTATGTTTTTCACATTAAAAAATGTAGACCCAATTCTGAACATGGCATGAAGCATTTTTTTTAAGTAGTGGCTCTTTGTTATATATTCTTATACTGAAATACGAGGAGCGACTATAGAAAGCGGGCTTCACCTTTATGGAACTAGCTAAAGAGGGCGATATATTTGATGGGGATAGAGAAAAACTGGGGTATATTTTTTTTTTTTTTGGGGGGGGGGGCAAGCGTATATTGTACAAATAAATACTGTTGAATACTGGTTGTGCCTTGTGATATGTTGTACCTATGAATGTGATGTTCTGCTGTATGATTGTGCTGCATCTGGAATGTGAGAGAGAAATATCCATTATTAGTATATAACATGCAATGACATTGTGAATGAACAAGTCTCGAACCAGCGACCGCAAGCTCAGGAGTCCACTGCTCAACCAACTGCGCCAATGAAGACGAGTTGAAAGTATCCGGAATTCTGAGGTATTTGAGTCTATTGTTGTAAAACGGTGTGCTTGTCTGTCACAAGACGCCACCGTTTATGAATTGATTGCAGATCATGAATGGGAGTTGTGTACAATGGGGGGTGATGCATATGCATTAACCTGTACAAGTGGTGTTTGAAATTTAAATAAAATAGGGGGGGATTATACTTTTCTATGTTATGTAATAATAAGAGCAATACATTAACAATTGAATATTTTCAAATAATATTGTAGATATAAATATCATAATAACGTGAATATATAGCCATGAGTCCAAATGTGTATCCCATTGATGTGGTAATTAACAGATCATGTGACCTCTGTTAATTGTTCTGATGTGAATGAATAAATGAACCGTTACAAAACTGTCACGACAACAGTCAACATGGAGGTACCGGACGGTTGTAGTTCATTGCATACTAAATTGGACCCCTTAGTTGGAAAAGCAAGTTGAAAAACGTAAATTGACGCCTGAAGAAAAAGTATATCGTGAAAAAAAGTTCAGAGGTCCAAGAGCTATAAAATTAAAGTTACAAAAAATGTGGGCTGGCAAAAATGCAGTAGTTGAGGAAAATCAACCCGGACCTTCAAAACGGCCTTGCGTTTCTGTAAGTTCCGTGGCTGTGAATACAGAACCGGTAGCTATGGTGGATTCGTACAGCCAGTGTTCGGAAAGTCCCCTAAGTTATGGAAAAAAATTTCATCCTGGTGCCCGCACTTGTCCCGTATGTAAAGCAAGTATGAGACTCGTGAGTGTTAACAGCAAAGATTGTACAGATGGCTATCAGTGGCGATGCCAAAAACGTCGTCCCAGCATTCATAACATGAAGCTGTCAATCCGCAACGGTACGTGGTTTGCTCTATCAAGACTTACTTTAGAAGAGATACTTGACCTATCTTATCTTTGGAGTATGGGGTTAAGCCACACTCAAATATCATATCATACAGGGTGCAGCCCGAACACAATTGTGGACTGGTTGAGTTTCAGCAGAGAAGTCTGTGAGGAAACTATAATACGTGCAAATGATGCTGGAGAAAAAATTGGGGGTCCTGGCATAGTCGTCGAAATTGACGAGAGTAAATTTGCCAAGCTCAAATACAACCACGGACATAAGGTCAAAGGAGGATGGGTATTTGGAGGTAGAGAACTGCAAATAAAAAAAAAAGTGTTTATGTGTGTAGTACCTGATCGAAGTGCTAGTACTTTGGTTCCCATAATAAAGAAACACATAGCATATGGTTCTGTAATTCATTCTGACTGTTGGCGGGCCTATGCGCAGCTGAAGGATTGTGGTTACCATCATTACACTGTAAATCACAACGAACATTTAAAAAATTCTGAAACCGGTGTCCATACCAATTCCATTGAAGGCTAGTGGCAGAAGGTAAAGCATGGCGTCACTATGCCACGTTTAGGAGTAAAGGCTGAGCACTTGCCTGGATACTTGGCGGTATTCCTGTGGCGTGAAAAGAACCAGGGCTTAGATTTTTTTTTGGAGTTTATGCGGGACGCTTCTCGCATATACAATGGGTCTTGCTGTAATGCAAGATGCAAGTTTTGCAGCGCCTAGAAGAGCAATGGAGAGTGTACATAGTTGTAAATATTGTATCATTAGGTAGGTAAAATATAAGGTTGTGGGGTTATAAATAACGAGTGAGACGTGAGGCAGTAATACAAATAAGAATGATAGGGGGATTTATGTGTTGGCTTATTTGTTGAGGATAAAAGGGACTTTCCGATATGGCTGTGTGACCGGGTGCAATGATGTAATTGTTATAGTGGATCAGAGTGCAGAGGTGGGTGAATCTATAAATAGACTGGAAAGGGGATTTCCAGAAAGGGCGCACACATGATTGGCCAATTGTAAGAGAATGTTTTGTGATGCAAAATAACCAGATGTTGAGTAATGGAATCTGTAGTGAAATGTTTCTCTAGTCTGCGCATGTGATCAATGTGCAACATGCCCCGACTGATAACGTCCATAATTGAATATAACATGTGGAGGTTATTTTTGGTGTATGACAATTATATAAAAAAACATGAAAACGTAAGTATAAATAAGAGGAAGCATTGATGAAATGTTATTTGGAAATGGTAAGGGAAATGTATTTGATTGTTTCAGGTTCTTTTATCGCACTTTTCTGATTGGGGTGATGGAGATTAAAACTAATTAAGATGGCGGCAGCCGTTGTGTTGGTTATGGAATGACTGTCATACTAGTTTGGAATAGATCTTGCATACAGGTATAGCTGTACTTGTAATATTCCATTCATATGATCCTGGTATGTATTTATTTTTAAAAATATGGTTTTTGGTATGGCAGGTTTCATTTTGGGTGCAGCCCGGGTTCTATAGTTCTGCCAAATACGACATAAGATTAGATAACAGGCCTTTGCGGGTGTGACATATCTTACATCTTGTAAAGGCACTGCACTGTTCACAGAGTAGACATGTCATGACCGATACACAGTGAGCGATATTATAAGAATTTACAAATTTAACACTCACAGTTCTTCATGTTTTTGATTTAGTTCGATTTCCTTCTCCAGCCAGTAATTTATCTTTGATGACATTGTTTGGTGAATGTCTCCAGGGTTTCAGCACGTTAAAAACAATGTGAAAATCTCAGACCCGTCTCATAAAATTGGTAACTTAGGACGCACCGGAAGCTAATATTTTGGTTTGACCATCGCCAACCAGATGGCGATAGCTACAAGAAAGAATAATTCTAGTCTCTCCAACAGACGCCAGGTGCCGCTACCGCTCTGCACCAGTACTGGCACCAGTACTGGCGTCTGTTGGAGAGACTAGAATAATTCTGGCCCGTATCAGAAAGCTTTTATAAACATCTGTGGAACACATATTGCCAACATTGTGTAAATATTATACATTGAATGCTTGGAATGATTTTACAAATCGGACTGCAGCTCAACCTCGGAAATCGTAGTTTTGTCTAGAAAACATGTTCTTGCCGAGACAAATAGTTTCCAAAATGCTGCACAGATGTCGCTACTTACCGGGGATGTGGAAAAACATTCATTTATGTCATATTCCCTCTTTAACAAGAGATGCACATACACGTATATAAATAAAATTTTTTTTATAGCATGGTATATATTTTAGTCAAATGTCCCTGCATATCTGTTTGTGTGTCTGTCTGTTTTTTCTCTATCCTCTCTCTCTCTCTCTCTCTCTCTCTCTCTCTCTCTCACACACACACACACACACAAACAAACAAAGACTATTGTGAATAAAGCTCTCAGACGTGTGCGTATCAACCATATACCAATACACAATCGTAGACACGTACAATATACTAATGTAAAAAAAAACATTAGCCCACATATGAAATCCCCTAACCCTTACCCAGTAAGTCAAAAACTTACCACATAATGAGCAGCCATTTATACATGTATTATCTTAAATGGGTATTTATGAGTTATCCGACATGCATTAGCAAATTTGTTAAAATCCCTTTTCTCTTAACCTATATATATATATATATATATATATATATATATATATATATATATATATATATATATATATATATATATTAATACCCTGTGGAAACATATAAGGCATGAGCGTGTGCACAAATACATAAATCCTCATGCTACTTATTAATTCTGTATTGGCTAACACCAGTTCCTGATATGACCTACTAGTTAATAGCAACGGAATTTTGTGTTAATTTTACCACAAGTTTTAGATATGGTATGCGTTTCCTCACTTGATATACTGGAAGGTAGGTCCGAAGTTAACATGATCTTTGTACTGCCCATGACAGGCATTTGAGTTTAACCAAGCACTGCAAGGCTGATTTTCAAACTGACCTAAATACCCAAAGACAATCTTGAGCAACTTCCTATGATCGACGCTGAGGAAAATATGAGAGGTGGAACTTTTGTTCATCAATTCAAATTAATTCAATGGAACTTCAAATCATTCCAATTCATTTCTTTTTCATTTTTTTCCAATTAAATTAAATTCCAATTCATTCAGTTTTCCTATCAATTCCAGTTCAGTTCAGAACTGACCAAAGGTCTGGTCACAACAGAAAGAAATGTTAGTTTTGTGAATAAAGTAAATTGCTGATGACGAAAAAAACTGGCTAAAACTTGCATAACTGGGTAAACTGCATGGTAAATGCGGTCCAAATGGCCGAAACTGCAAGTATAAAGGCGCTGCGTCTCGACACACTATCGTTCACAAGATCGGGTTCGGCTCTCGTATGGGATCTCTGGGTCTCCGCTGCTGGGATCGGTACAGGGAATGTAGGTTGCTTCTGACTTTGCAGTTGTGGAAGTTGTAGTTTTCCTAAAAGGTCATTGGTTCGGGATTTACGATGGCGACCTCTCGCGGCTCTCTGCTTGTCTTGGTGTGGCATGGCGTCTGTTGGCTCAGAGAACATGCTTAAGGAGCGCGCAGGGCTGAGGTCTTGACCACAGCAACCCGTAGCTGCTCGACAAGCGTAAACTTCTTCTGCTGCTGCTGCTGAATAAAGTAAATGTGCATGCAGTAGTTCAGGATATCTCCTTCAGGATTACCATATGGTGAAAAGCAATGATGATTATGTAGTTAATGCCAGTTATGTTGTTAATGGGGTAATTTCATTATTCCCCGTTCGCATGCATGTGAACATTTTCGTTTTGAGAGACTACGTTATATACCCAAAACTGTTTTGCGACTTCCTAATAATATAAAAATGAACCGTTAATGAAAACTATGATCTTATTAATATTTGAAGTTTTTAAAAAGAATATTCTGAATTTTAAGTTTACATGTTGAGGTTGTCTCGATTAAATCCTTATACACTTTAGCAAACTTTTCAGGCATATTAAACAATGTGTATGTCTTGATCACGGTCAACAGATATTGTAATAATATGCACGAACACAAATCGTTCCGCAATGACGAGACACAAACTCCTTTTTCACCTTTTTCTATAAACATAATACCCAGGAAGCATTCATAATACCCAAGAAACTTCCTGTTTCATATAAAACATTCAGAGGACTTTGTCTTTTGGAAGAATATTATTTGTAGATAATAGTAAAAAAAACAATGACAATAAAATTCCGAAATAAATAAATAAATAAATAAATATATATATATATATATATATATATATATATATATATATATATATATTACAAATGTTTAAACCTTTGTTTCTTCCTGCATGCGTATGGATATTTCGTTCAAGATAGGTGGGTTATATTTGACTGTTACAAATATAGCCCTGTAGGTATGGCAAGATAAATATATGCATACACAAGCGGGATAAACACACCAGATCACGGGTGGCGGATGCATTGCTATAAAATGTGTGTGTGTGTAAAAAGTTGTCCCAACTTTATCCTCCAAAGCCTTCGAGTTGTTCCCTAATCTTGAAGATTAACTGACGCAATTGGCAGTGTACGTGCATGATAATCGTAAAGATTGGTTGATATACAGACCTATGCAAGTGGGGTAGGCACATCATCGAATCTTTTTCTATAATTTTTTATAAACATATTTTAGAGTGTTTACGTTATTTCCCCACCGGTTGGACATCGGACCTTTAATTATTCCATTTTTTTAATGAAAAATGGGCATGTTTTTTTTATTTCTACAATGGTGGTGAGAACTGCGGACGTGAATAATATTTTCATCAGGAAAGATTACATGTGAAACCACGTTGAGTTAATCAAGAGGGTTCTGTTGTCTAGGGTAGGGCTCAAAGCAGGGAAATCGTCAGTTGGAATCGCAGCCCAGGAACAGTGAGGATTTTCGCGATCGGCCTAGACCAAGAGTGAACGCTCTGGTTGTGGAACGCTCGCAGGTTGTGCCCCATAGCCGTGTATTCGCGAGTGCGAAAATGGGGGTTCCTCCACGCGATAACCCTGCAAGGCTGCAACAGGGATGATTACGCACCTAGGACCTGAAGGTACGGTAGTACCGGGCCTTGGTGATACCAGGATGTAAATGAAAGGATGCTTGTGTTACCGCCGTGTCATGCATGCAGTCTCAAACCACAATGAAAACGATGAAAACGTACATAAATGTGAAGATTAATAAAGAAAGCATTAAAATGGAGATGGTTACCTCGACCAAAAATAAGGTTGCAATGCAATAATCAGGTAATTGATGCACTTTATTTAAGATATATAAAAATTCTGCATATATATACATATTAACAACTCGATCGTAACTTAAACCAATTCGTAGAAGAATAATTACCTTCGCCACGGGACGGGGGTTATGTTTTTGCCAGTGTTGGTTTGTTAGTGTTTTAGCAACATTACTAAAAAGTTTTCAACGTATTTTTATGAAATTTTCTAGATAATTCAGCACTGATCAAAAAAAGATTAAACTTTGGGGGTGATGCATATCATCCACTGGATCTAAGAATGATTTCAATGGAAAATGTGGCATTTCTGACAGTGCTATATGGGGTTATGAGCTGCCTTGGCGGAGGTCTGCGCTCTGAGTGCATTTTTAGTTCATTCTCTAATCTCTCAATGGCGACGTCACGGCGGACTGGTAGAAGGCGTTCACACAATGTCAGTATGGCCCCCGTTCCAAGAATTCTTTCTCCGTAGTTTCTCAGGGAGTGTGGGTGTGCGATTGTGTTTGTGTGTGTGTGAGAGAGAGAGAGAGAGAGAGAGAGAGAGAGAAAGAGAGAAAGAGAAGCGTACCCACCTCACCAGACGTTACCAAGACTTCCTAGGCCTCCTTCGGTGTTTTATTCAATACTTCTAACGCATTTACATAAATTAACTATAAATGTACTCACTTATATAAATTGACAATAACTTAATTCACCCTTTTTATAATTTAAAATTTGATCTCTTTCCCTTGCCTTTTATTAGCTTTATCATACTTTACACTTTTTTATTCACATATTTTCTCTATTTTGGATACATTTTACTATATAAATCAAAATATGCCACATACGTTGTTACCAAAATCAGATATTATGTTCCATGTATGGTGAGGTTGATCACTTTTACTGACAAAATATAGCTAGTATTGTTTTGGTTAAGTTACCTTATTCGTATAATAAAAAGTGAAATATGATATAAAAAGAATAACATAACTGCATTATACCTTATGATATATATATATATATATATATATATATATATATATATTATATATATATTTGACACACACAGGGTATCTATAAATGGCAATAATTTAAGCTAGGTGTGCATTGCTTTTTCTTTCTTAAATTTCCTAACCTTTGTTGGCGAGCTGCGTTGCCATGGAGACCACCACACATATAATGCATTATAAAGCAAGACATACATTGTAACTGTTCTAAACACTTAGTCTTTAATTTACGTTAAGTGTACTTGGAGTTTTTTTTTGGCCCAGATATTTTTTGGTAAGGTCGAAAAAAGGGGAAAAGGGGAGGGGGGGGGGGGCGCTGGCTTTTAATTCGCCCCTACTGGCACCTGTCAGGGTGATGGCGGGGCTGCCACAGGTATGGAGCCTTTCAGCCGGGGTTTAGTATACCTAGGAATTGAAACCCTAAGAGACTAAGAAGTAAGCATATTTATCTTGAAGAGAGGTCTATATGAACACGTGACAACACCCACTTCCAGTCCGTCATGGTGGGTGTGTTCTGTTGTCACTTCTGTTTTTTTAGAATCGCTACTTGCGTGCGTTAATTAGACCTGTCTGAAGCCATATCTGTTGAAATAATCTCTAGTTTGGTGTTCCTATATGCGCTGCATTAGCGAGCAAGTACTGGAGTTGAAATATACCTCAGCTGAGACGTTGAAACTGAATGTGACGTCACGCTCGTCTTTCCTCATTTTGGTTTATTTCCCTGGCCGAAGCGGTAATCAGTGCTGAGGTAGCGTATATATAACCAGGCTGAGAATTAAACACTGGTGGGCTGCATACTACGCATTGAGCTCCAGTTATTTTCGAACTGTGGCAATAATAAAGACTAAAAATATACTATAGTGAATATATCAATTTAATCTAAGCCAGCATTATATTATATATAAAACTATGTTAATCTACCTAGCCCTTTTATATAATGAAGCTCGCATACCTAAATGCTAATATACCCATACCTAAAGTTTCACTTTTTTCATTGTTAAAGCACAAATTGCTGTGTTTACTCTTGTAATACGTCACTGAATCTTATAATATGCCAAATATTAAACTCAATAGGTCACATAATCTTTGCTGACCCAACACTTGGTAAAAAAGAGAGGCGGGATAATCCAGTCAAAAAACAAAAAAATAAAATTTGGGGCTAAAGTCATCACCTGAAGTCACAATAGGTATTCTGTGAAGGCCTTGTATGAAACGTGACGTTAACAATTATTTAAAAAAAAAAAGCAATGTGCATGAGTTACGGAGCACTACAAGCAATCTTTATACATTGATTGGACCACATATTCAAGTTTACTCCTGTTACACTATGACGTTACTTATACTGTCTTCAACCCACAAAAACGTATTACTGAAGTAAGTCAAAGCAGATGTTAATATATCCACCTTTTCGTGAAGTATGTTTCCTATTTTCTTATGTTCATGCATGTGGGAGAAATTACTGATATAATGGATCTGGTTCATCATAGTCAATTCGCCTTGTTTCGGGAGGGGGGGGGGGGGGGTACTGTCATACATATATTAGCCCATATTTTCAACGTTTAAATCAAACGTGAATCATGAATAATATATAGTGCTGAAAACTGAAAATATATAATTTATAGTGTGAGATGGGATTGAAGAAACTTTAATATTCTGGGAGAGAAGATTTGCCCTGTTTTTGGGGGGGGGGGGGGGGTTGTCCTTAGATTATGTACGAGTGTCTTTAATTCGGAAGGGTGTGTGCTTCTGTCGGTATTCTCTTGAAGTGTCGGCCCCCTTACATTTCTCAGAAAACAAGGTCCACATCATAATCACATATTCATAATTTCACAATGCAATGTGAGGACCACAACATGTGTTGCAATCAGCCACTAATATTATTAAGTTAGCAGTTACGTAAGGCAAGGCGACTAGCTGTATTGTGCATGCCATTAATTAACACCCATAAGACTATATTTTACTTCATTTTGTTCAGGTGCTCATGAGGTAGTAAGACAGTAAAGTTAAAACAATAAATGGGGTGTAAACACAGATTACTACAACATTGTCATTTTAAAAGGCAAATCTGAATTGCTTATTCACACAAATACCTGTGACGTGATGTTCCTTTGTTATCACAAGTAGGAAGGTATGCGCTTATTCCCGTTCGCGTGTGTGCGTATAAATATATATATATATATATATATATATATATATATATATATATATAAAATATGTGTGTGTGTTAATTTGTATACACATGGGTTTGTAGTTACATAACTCACGCAAACATGAACGGAATCTAATGAAGTTTCAGGGCATTTCGGGAATGGGCGAAGATAGAATCGATTAGATTTTGGTGAGGATTCAGCATCTTTTCCGGATTCAGATGCGTCATATAGAAATATTAAAAAATGAGAACCCCTTCCACGTGGCGAAGGCTTGCATTCCTTGGGCTGCAGATTTATATTTTTACTTCTTTTTTCGTCAGCATGTGTGAATGTGTGTATATATATATATATATCCCTTCATTCCAGCTTCTTCGGTGATGAATCGTTTAGACCAGCAGAGGAACTTAAGCAATTACCGTGTTTTAAACACATGTGATACCGAAAACTAGATGTGAATATATCTGGGTTAACATTTATAGTATAGACGTGAACGTTTAAAGAAATAAAGGTGCATGCCATAGGAAACATACAGGTATAGTATCTCAGGTGGCTTACAGGTGTTATTGGTAGCAGAGATTTGTTTATATTGGTGTAAAACAAAGATCACCATTTAAACACCCACACACATTCACACACATATATACGTGTGTATATTCAAATCTCCGTTTTTAATGTTAAAGTTCAGGGGCTAATGAGAGAGAGACCGTGTTGTACATGCTGGGTTAACGTGGAATGCATGTTCAGCCAATCAACAGAATATTATTCAGCTGCTGGCATGCATGATCAACTGGCTGAAAATAAATCCATTGTCAAAGTGTATAATTAATGAGTGTTTTCTGGCTGGCTTATGATTCGTTTACCTTCCGCAATTTGAACAAAACATGCCAGAAACCTAAACGATTGTATTCTTTGTCATAACGTGAAAAATACCATCGACTATGTTAACCGAATAACCACACTGCCCTGACAAGACCTTTGCCAACACTGTTGATACAGCTATCGAGGTTTGATGACCCAAGCGTGTCACCTTTTCAGATAATTGTGATAATTAAATATGCTGTAAGCATAATGAAGAACAGGTCAGCGGATAGCATTTGGTCACAGAAAGTTGTGCAGTGTATTCAACTATAGCTGTCTCTTACATTTTCTCAGAAAACAAGGTCCACATCATAATCACATATTCATTATCAATTCACAGCTAAATCTCACTATGCAATGTGAGGACCACTTGTGTTGCAATCAGGCACTACAATAATATCTAGTTAGCAGTAACGTAATACAAGGCGACCAGCTGTATTGTGTGTGGCATTAATTAACACCCATATGTCCATATTTTCCTTCATTTTGGGCATGTACTCACGAGGTAGTAAGATAGTAGAGTTAAAACGGTTAATGGGGCGTACAAATTACTACAACATGATTATTTTAAAATGCAAATCTGAATTGCCCATTCACACAAATGCCTGTGACGTAAGGTTCCTTTTTAACCGCCGCTAGGAAGGTATGCGCTCATTCCCGTTCGTGTGGGTATGTGTAAATGTGTGTGTGTGTGTTTGTTGTAACATACCTCACACAAACATGAACGGAAACTCATGAAGTTTTCAGGCCATTTCGAGAATGGGCGAAGGAAGAATCTATTAGATTTTGGTGTGGATTCAGCACTTTTTTTCGGATTTGGGAGCGTCATCAAGGAGTATTAAAAAATGGGAACCCCCATCCACATGGCGGAGGCTTGCATTCCTTGGAAGGCAGATTTCTCTTTTATTTTTTTTCGTCAGCATTAGTTTTATTTATGGTACAATAATTTGAATATTATTTTTAAATGGCAAAACCTAATTGCCTAGGACTTTATTCAGGGAATTAAATATATATATATATATATATATATATATATATATATACATGTTTATATATATATATATATATATGTATAAATATATATATATATATATATATATATATATATATATAAATATATATATATATATATCAAAAAGCCAAACAATAAAGTATATATAAACACAAACTTGTCTTCCTTAATTCAGAAATATATGGTCAATATATAGGAACCATGCATGAATGTCGGAACAAAATATCGTTTTTGTTTATGCAAGTTTATTGTCTGCGTATGTCAATTTTATATAGAGATGAAACAGAGATTTATACGGAGACAATATACTACAAAATCATATATATCATAGGTCTTATATTCTGATATTAAAGTTCCGCAAACACATCGCTTTTGTTGGAACTTTAAAGAATATAGAAGTAGGGTATGACATTTTAACAAATGAAACAATATCACGTTTATGTTTCACATTGTATGGTTTATGTGTACGGATCAATAACTGTATATAAGGTCACAGGGGCTCTGTGAAACGGCTTGTGCAAAACAAATATGGCTGGGTTCAAGTCTAATTGAGCAGTGGCCGGATAAACAAACGATGTAGTACGCTTGAGGAAACAACTTTACAAATTAAATTTTAATGCACATACAGCTAGCAGAGAGGGAACCAGCATTTTCCAAGGGATGTCAACAGATTTTAAGCAGACAGTTATCTGATATGTACATTCACTCAGACATGTAAAAAGTTATAAGTATCACTGACACATGTGTTCCATGGAATACGTCGTTACATTTTCCGTCCCTCAGTTTGCTGAATTGCACATTAACCATTACCACAACTTTACGACTAAAGCTTTCACATAATGAACAGCCACTACTTTATAATAAAATGAACATTGGCAGGTGTGAGGGTCATTGAATATGGGCACCTTTAATCATATGAATTGCAAATTCAATTAAATTTAATGGCTCTGTTCAGGGTATACTTAAGGTACATTCTTTAGACACATGTATATATATACATACTCCTATAGACATATTGGTTTATAAAACATATAAGCGTGCCCTTTTTCATCTATCGGAGCCTGTTCGAACCGAATATATTTTGTTGACTGGCGGGAAACTACATAGGCATGTCATCTAATTTATAAATTAAAATGTCAAATCAATTTTTGGGGGAAATTTCTTCATAAGTTGGACATTGGAAAAATGGATAAATCATTCGTTTAAAGAATCATGGTTTTCTTGTAATTGAATGGCCTTGAAAAAATCAAATTTTCAGCAGATCACACTCAAACTGAAATCATGTTAAACCTGAAGACGGTTAAAAACATTGATCAGGGATATGAGTATACCTTTTTATTCAGATATAAATATCACGATTCCATTGGTACATACGCGTCCCAATTATAACATTAACAAAAATCCGGAGCAGAAACGTTGTCTCTATATATGTTCTCCTGTTGTGTCGACTTGATGGCGGACTGGCTGGAGGCGTTGACACAATGCTAGTATGACTCCGTGCCAAGGTCCCTTACATCGTAGTCTCCCAGAGAGAGAGAGAGAGAGAGAGAGAGAGAGAGAGAGAGAGATGTGTAGTATTGTATATACACTCACCTTCCAGACGCTGACTTGCATGCAACATTCTCCTTATGCAAATGAATGCAAACTACAGTCTAACGTAATAACTCTTAACTATGTAAGCCACTTTCAGTCCTGATTTAGACCTCCGTTGCACCAGAAATGTTATAGGGTTACAAATAAGACTACATCAAAATAGGGTTCAAACTGAACAAATACCCTCATTATGGTAGATTGAAGACCCATCCCAAGACCAACAATTCCAATTTGGTTTATGTGAATTAATTTTTTGATTTGCACATCACTGACAAGGCTAAAATACTTTCTATGTTTTTTTTCTAGAATAAAGCGTTAGTTATTTTTAATAGTTTTTAAAATAAGTTGCATGTTAATAAATCAACTATACACATAACTCACCTTCTCCCGTTCCAAGCCGAGGGGCCTTAAGACCTGCATATACCGTTATGTTTGGTCTTATTTACATAAACTGCCCGTTTCATATTATCCAAAATATATATTGGATACATTATTTTTAATTCACAACGTATACATCAAATGTTATACATGTGCAAACTAATGACATCTTAAGTAGCTGAATTATTTTTTAATTTTAACTGAACCTATACAGCTAATATTGTTTCACTACTCATATATACATCTTATGAAAAAAAAGTAAACCGTATCCATATCTCAGCATAGTAACTTAGCTATACATGGAACAAATTTAAATAATATACGGTAGGTATATGTGTATTATTTTACTGTATGTAAATGCCTTACCTTTACTAACGAGTTGCGTTGCCATGGAGACCACCGCACATCCCCCAGGGCTGGGCGGGTTATATATAACAACCACAGACCCCTGGGTGCGTCCGGTGGCCTCCAGGCCGTTCATACCCTACCCCTGGCACCTGTCAGGGTGATGGCGGGGCTGCTACAGGTATGGAGCCTTTCAGCCGGTGTTTGTTCTCAGGGAGTGAAACCCTGAGAGACTACGAAGTAAGCATTAACTTGACAGTTGGTCTTTCTGAACATGCGACAACACCCACTTCCAGTCCGTCATGGTGGTCGTGGGGAGCGCCCGGCCCGTACAGGCCTGTTGTCGGATCTTCCTGTGTGCTGCCTTCGTAAGCCAAAACAACTGTATATATACCTGGGCTGAAACGCTGACACGCCATGTGACGTCACACTCCTGATCGCTGATTGGTCTAATTTCCCTGATCGAAGCGGTAAATATTGCTTGTGCTAGCACATATCATAAATACGTCACAACATGTATTTGTAATCGGCTTGTCTTCGACAAGTGTTCCACCCCATGCATGGTTTATTTTGTATGCAGGCCAGGGGTTACAATCAATCCAATTGTGTACATGTGTATAGCAATTACATAATGTATGGTGTAATATGTGGCGTATACCTGAGCCCCGCTTTTGGACTCGATCCAATACGACAAGTACTATACATGCATATACAATGCGTGTATATTAGTACCTACAATAGGTTTTGTGCTACTCGGCTTTTTGTTAGTTCAAATCCAGCTGGTTTATGTATGTTAGCTTCTAAGCTTCCTGGTTCACGGCGGACGTAAACGAGACTGGACGTTAACTTGGCAATATTAAATAATGTTTGCTTATTTCCTTATTTACTAAATAATTTATGGTAACTCTATTAATTATAAATATGAGATTCAACTGATATTATTTGTAATATATATATATAAATATTTTATATATTTTATCATATATGCATATGCACACACACACACACATATATATATTTAATGTATATAATGTTGCACAAGATTGAGTTATATTCTTAAAATGTATGGTGTAGTTTACACCACACTGCAATCGCACTGCATATCATTTTCGATTGTTGTGTGAATGTGTTATACCCAAAAGCAATTAAATACTACCAGTAAATTTTTCACACATTATCATA
Organism: Sipunculus nudus; assembly: GCA_026874595.1. Lineage (NCBI taxonomy): Eukaryota > Metazoa > Annelida > Sipuncula > Golfingiida > Sipunculidae > Sipunculus > Sipunculus nudus. The sequence continues at coordinate 57,228,570 of CM049307.1, read as the reverse complement.
TTGACAAAGAATCAAATTATATATCATGTGAAAACAATATTTATCTTTGTGAAATTGGTTATCAAGCAATCATTCATGAATAATGAGAGGTCTGGTGGAGCTCAATATACGAGTGACTTTGGGAAGTGATTTAGGAGTACCCAACTGAACCCTATAACTGTAGTTTCTCTGTGCATGCCTTACGTACGTTATAAACTTCCACCTTTACACACCCCATAAAAACAATGTCAGTTAGGCTTGCTGTACGTCAAAGAATAAATCAGTTAGTTCCGTACTCCGTCCCCCCCCCAAAAAAAACAATAGGATAAGCATTTTTTATTTTATTTTATCACCTCTTTTGTCTGTTCAGTGATCTTTTTATTCATAATGTTTTCACCTGCGGTCTCGTTTCTATTTGCCACAACATACACACACAAAAAATATAGATATTTTTACATTTTCTCTGACAAGGAAGGTATCTTTAACTTTCATGGGCCATAGTAAGCAACATAACGATCGACAATGTACATATTTATTAATTTTTCACAATAAAAATTCTCCAAATGTTCTTAAAGATTTTCATTTAGACTTCGTGGATGGGTAAACAATATTATATTTATGTATTTTTTATTCATTACTTTCATAGTAGGCTGCATATCAAATAATCAGGGGTACGATACAGGGTAGGGATGGGGGGAGGGGGGTTATATATTAGTGGTGTATCAATTAATCAATTATATCGATGATTGTTCGTTTTCTTTCATAATCAATTAAACCAATTGCATTTTTGCAAAATGATCATATAAAATTATGTATGCACATTAAAAGAAGTCATATTATCCCGATAAAATATTCTTATTCTGTCAGATATATAAGAAAGACGGATACAAAACAGCAAATATAGCATTGAAACTTAAAGTTTTAACAACCCAGTCATTACCTTGACCTTTCAGCGTGATGTACAAATTCGACTGATATTACTCTATCAATATTTTAGGTATAATTATATACAGCATATTTCAATGCAATATAGATGCCACATAAAATAATCGATTATTTATCGATCACCGGTCGTTTTTTATCTTTCAGTCATCAAATATGATTTACAACCGATTCTTACCTCCAGTATAATACCCCCCCCCCCCTTCTGTTTAGCCAGGGGGGGGGGGGGGGGGGGGTAATCTATGTAATCATCACCTGGTGTTCAGAGAATAAGATTTATATATACTGGAAATAAACCATTTTCACAATTAGAATGGTAGAACCGGTTTCATTTCTCCATCTCAACACTACCTTCAGGCTTGCAAATCAACCCTCCCCCCCCCCCCCCTAAATCAACGCCACTGGGGGGAAAAATGATTTCAGTGAATTGCAGTGAGGAATCATGGGATATGGGTTGATTAAATATGAGGCGGGCCTGGTTGCGGATATATAGTGTTGGTGCAGGTATGGGCTCTATGAGATTTTTTTTTTGTTTTGTTTTAATTTGTATTGTTCCCTATATCCTATTTATGACACAAAGAATAACCGTATGATAAGAAACATATAAATTTATGAACCCTTTTGATTTAAGGTTTCGTAGGTAGTTACCAAAAGTATAAAATACAATATTTTTTATTATATCAGTTATTACAACAGGACCTGTTTTTTCCTTTTGAACTGAAACGGTTACTCCTGTGTATCTATCCATTCGAAACGTAAAAAAGTATACTGATTTCCCTGTTTTTTTTTTATTGTTCAATTATACTTCTGATATAGCAGTTACAGCCTTTCTTATATCTATTCTTCCCAAACACGTGTACAAACATCAGGCTATAAATAAACAATGGACCTGCTCCAACAAGTCTGCATGTTTACGTCCCAGTTATGACAACCAGGAAGTAACAAATGGACTGAACTCCGGCTCAAGTATAGTTTCGCTGATCCCGGGCGCATTAATCAAAGTATTGAGCCATTGGCGGAGAGATTTATTAGAGCGGAGGATCAGTCTATTCCAAAGGTAACTGAAATGTAGCCAATCAAATTGCAGATCGATGAGGTCACATGCTACCTCAGGTGTGGTTCAGGTTCGGTATAAATACCTGTGGTTTGCTCACCGAGGCAGCGCACAGGAAGATCAGACAACAGGCCTGTACGGGCCGGGCGCTCCCCACGACCACCATGACGGACTGGAAGTGGGTGTTGTCGCATGTTCAGAAAGACCAACTGTCAAGTTAATGCTTACTTCGTAGTCTCTCAGGGCTTCACTCCCTGAGAACAAACACCGGCTGAAAGGCTCCATACCTGTAGCAGCCCCGCCATCACCCTGACAGGTGCCAGGGGTAGGGTATGAACGGCCTGGAGGCCACCGGACGCACTCAGGGGTCTGTGGTTGTTAATATAACCCGCCCAGCCCCGGGGGATGTGTGGTGGTCTCCATGGCAACGCATCTCGTCGACAAAGGTAAGGCAAAAATAGATAGATTAAAATAATATTCAATGTGTCGCCATGTCAGTATTATTGAAATGTCATGAATATTTTGCATTTGAGAGCAATAAAAGGATTGATTCTAGTAAACAGGGGCATAATAGGACCGTGCATATTTTAATGGCGGATTTTGCATCACTACATGTATTGCCAGTTTTGTTTAAAAAAAAGAAAAATCCACAAACATTTAACAGAAAAAAGTAACTGGAGCATCTTGTATTCGTATTTAAGTCCAAGCAAGTGCAAGAATCCGGATGAGTTTACGGCATTCTGTAGTCAGCAAGGTGAGTTATTTGTAAGCTTAATATTTGGCAGGATTCAGTCGAGTCTATCCTAAATGCCCGCATTGGAGCAGGTCATCGTACAAGGTAGGTGCATTTTAAACACCCAACTTGGTATAACTGAGAAGCTACGGAGCACTTGACAGGTGAACTTATCAACATCGTGACAATACCCGTCATCCAGCGCGCCATGACGTCGTTAATAATCCACAAGAAGTGGAATGAGCACATTGTTTGGTCGTCACAGAAATGTTTGAAACGGGACACCTTTATCTGCATGTTGAGAAAGGACGAAATAGAACTGCCGCGCAGAAACTTTCCAAGCCTGTCATTCAAATTATGTAGACGCTTGAACTCTGTAAACAATCATGAGTATTTGTATTTCTTTTAAGTTTCTTTCATAATAGTGCACTACAGATTATATAAGAACACGAAATATACCATTTTGGCAGATGCGCGTTAGATATGCACAACATGTATTTATATGAGATTCATAAAAAGTATGTGCACATAGTTCTTAAATAAGCCATATTTGTACGTGCCTTTGTGACTAACGTCACGTTCCATATGCTTCTTCAGAATAGGTGTTGACCATGTAGGTGTGGTTCCAGTGTAAACATTTGAGATTGGGAAAAGGTAAACACACGAAACGTCGTTGGTAACGGTGTACACTTGATCGATAGGCTCTCTCGCATGAGCTGAGCAGACCCGTAAAGTGCCGCCATCTATTGATGGTGATGTAAACTACGGAATGACTGGGGAACGGGGGACGCATATTACAAGATACACGATTTTAACAAAAGGTGTATTTGCTATTTTGTAAAGGAAATTGGTTTTTAGTACATGTAAAATCTTACCGAAGTCTAAACTTGAAAAGGTGCATAACAACAGGCATGGTTGACCTCGAATGCACAGTGTATAATCCGGTGAATAAATATGAACTGTTCACATTTATTGATATCAAGTTCTTAAACTTTTTTTTCGGTATTAATGTTATATTTGGGTATTGCATGAGTGGAATTCTATTAAATTTGTAGGGGAAGTTAAATATTCGGGATCACAACAAAGTTCTCCCCACGATGAATAACATGGAGAACCGTCCTTTATAGTGCATCTGAAATGGTATAAAGAAAATAAATGAAATAACCCCAGGGGCGCAGCCACAGGACCGGGGGGGGGGGGGGGTTGCAAAATAATGAACATGTTCTACAATATATATATAATAATATATATATAATATATATATATATATATATATATAATGAGGGAGAGAGAACTGAACTTTGCTGCTTTTGCAAAAGTGTGAACATGTTCTACAGTATAAGATATTTATATCCTTGTAACATTTTTAGACTCGTAACAAGAAAAAGGTTATTTATTAATCAGTTGTTTGAGAGGCATGGTACATTATCTTCAGTCTCTTAATAAACCTATAACAATTTGAAAAATAACGTGCCCGAGATAAACCTCTATTAATTGTTACCTGCAAATATAAGTGTACAGTAATCACATTTGACTGATATTTTCTTGTTAATTTCAAGCAATTTTCTTAGCCCGAAGGTACCTATATATATATATATATATATATATATATATATATATTTATATATATAATATACATAATATTTGTGTATATATATATATATTTATATATATATATATATATATATATATATATATATATATATATATATATAGAGAGAGAGAGAGAGAATTCATGTTTACCCCAGGACCGGGAAAGTCCAGTGGTTCACGCAATAGTGGCTTCTGTACACACTCGGATCGACTTTCGATATATTAGTTGAAATAATAGATGAAGATTTATAAAACGTCAGTTATTATCATGTTTGATCATCAAAGTTCTAATGTCACATCGATCTCGTAGAACTCGCGAGGGTTTGTGTCTTGTTCTGGTTTATGATTGCTATAAACTATCATGTAAAGATGTGGAAAGATGGCTCATGGGTTATGTAGTAGGTCAAGTAACACGCGACGGAACACCGCGCAATTTCGATCCCATGCACTGCCTTTTTTTCTTTCATTTTACAAACTTGTATTTTTACTGAAAAAAAAATTGCTATTTTGCTTTTCATAACGAACAAACTGATTCTACCAATCATTATAATTCTAAAAATTTTATTATCTTTTATTACACACAGTCATAGTTATTTACATACCGAGGCGATAGCATATGATACAGTGGACCTCGTCATTGTCACCGTCAAACGAAGCCGGGAATTATACGAAAATCGCGTGTGATCAAAGTGTAACCTAATATGATCAGCTCTAGGGCTTATGATATAATACATTATTATGAATTGTCTGAAAGTCATACGTCGGGGTGCATATGGTGAATTCCAAAGTGCGGTTGGGATTGTCGGTATACTAAAGGGCCAACAAGTACCGCAAGTGATCGTCCGAGTTTGCTTTCAGAATTTTACAATTTACATGCACTTGTTGGCGAAGGTACTTGCACAAGCATATTGCTATCTCTAAATGTATAGGATACGCGAGATAGCTCCAAATATGCCAAACCAATAATATGCAGCCGCGTTCTGATTACCCTGCCGATCTGTGTGTCAGGCATGTGGCACGCGCCCTATTGTTGTTGATTGCGCAATTGGCTGTCCTAGCGGGGCAGTAAACCTTAACGACTTCACGCCTCGCTATCTGGAGTTCACACCTCAGGTGCGATCGGTCACACATCCGTCTCACCAGCGGGTTTGCCGAAAGTAAGTGGCCAAAATACGCCCAAATATAAAACGTAGACAGATTTTATTGCGGTTCTCGTTTTTGTTTGATTCTAAGGAATACTCCTTACACGGTATCAGTTTTACACTACAGCGGGTCATGAACTTATTCACGGTAAAGGACGAGAGCCGTGGATATTTTCACGCTCCCAAAACCTTTCTTGCTTTCGAGTTATCAAGCGCACTGATGAATAACAAATTTTACTATTTCATGACAAGAAACCAATTTATAAATGAACTACTACTCACCTGCGCAGAGTTTATTGATAAATTTAAGAGATTTCTTACTGAAAATTGCTGATAAATTCATGACGAGTATACCCGTCATAGGCACTGGGGGAATCAGAAAATGTGAGTATACTCGTCATAGGCAGCGAAAGTGTTAAAATCATACACGAGTGTTCGTCAAAACTGGCAATCTATCATAAGCGTCATCTGGTGGTGTTTCCATGCACGAAACGAGTCTAGCTAGTATCCGGGAACCATGATTTCTGACCATTCATTTCTGTACATTATCGTAAGATTATACAAGATTATTACAAGAGTAACTGACCATCAATTAAAAGTGGCTGGTCCTATTTATATAAAAGAAGTTACACATAGCATAACACTGAAAGGAAAAAAAAAACATGAAAATCGTGGAATTTAGATACCTTTTCGCATATCAAGTATACTTAATATGTATGAGATCGTGTTTCCATCTGAAAAAATGGCTTCTTTTAATATTTCGTTTTAGAACCATTTGCTTGTTCTTAGACTCCTGTGTGAAATTAAGCTGCGCCGTTGGAATTAAGCTTGTACCCGGCACGATTAATGACGCCAAACATAAACACAGCGCTCACGCCACATGGAAGCCCGATCGCGCGCAACTTAATAAAAAACATTATTTTTGTTCAAGCTTCCAATCTTTTTTTTTCTGTTTTCATCTTTCTTGTTTCTGTTCCTTGCTTGGTAGTTGTCGCTAAACCTTGGCCACACGCATGTTATATACCAGTCACACACAATATCATAACAACAAATAATCATAACAAATAATTTAAGGCATACGTATATGAGATAGCAAAGTCCGTGTAATGGGGTATTTCACTGCCTGACCATTGAACCTAACCAAGATGTAAATCTTTAAGATAATACCCCCCCCCCCCCCCAAGTATATTGGACAGGGCTCAACGTTTGCCTTCGCCCGCTGGCCCAAGGTGTATACGAATATCATGAGCATTAATTGCATATATATTTACTGAAAGTTGCCCTCCAGGCGAACAATATATATCATGGTATACAATTCAAAGGGAAAATATTTTCTGTTAATTCCTAATTAAGAATAAAGCCTGCTCGGTATTGATGCTTGTGCTGGGGTGTGCACCAGCTAACAACGAAACCATGCATTTGTCTTTGACTTTGAATCTTCGGATTATATACTTATCCGATTCCTTTACACTTGCTAATGACACACAGTTATAAACACGCATTATATTGCAATATTTTCTTACTGCACGATTTCTAAAATTGTACAAATGGTTAAACATATATATAGTGACACACAGATGCCCTCGACTTAAAAGTTGCCATAAAGCAACAGCCCCCCCCCCCCCCCCCCCCCCGAAATTTAAAAAAGTCAAAAGATGAAGACAGCACCACTGACCGACTCCGTTGTTACGGCATGTGATGATATGAGATCGTAACAATAAATTAGACAATATGATATATGTCTGCATAACATTTAAACAATGTATTTGAGTATTTCAGCAGAAAATTGTTATCCCAGCAAATGTACGGAACTGCATTAACTTTGTGCGATCTAATAAAGCTGTATAATGCTAAATATACACTATCTGTTCGTGATAAGACAAAAACCTTAGAGCAGTTATTCGTTCGTTTTAAATATAAATTTCATGCAGGCTTCAGCTACGGGATACCTTAGCATGGCGATATGAGGACCAGGAAGTCCTCTCTTACCTGGAGACAAAATTGAACCAATTATTTGTCTTTGCATTGCATGGAACCAGAACATTCCTGAGATTATAAGTGTAGTGTTATTGTCTGTAGTGAGAGTAGTCTGTGTTTATATATCGTAATCATTCTTTAATAGGGATGCCTGGTCTGGTGACCGGCAGTCTATGGGGTCAGCTGGTAGCTGGTAGATAGAAAAAAAAGCTATTGCTTTTATTGTTTTAACAAATGCCTGAAAACCGAATTAAGGTTTCAGGTGCCGTTCCGTCATTATTTCGATTATTTCATGCACTTCCCTTCTTACGGCAGTCTGAATTAACACTATATACATAAGATATCGTATTTCTGCATGCCTGCAGTCCAATTTGATCCAAACTGAACTGTGTGCTAATATTTACGAAGGGTAGCATAGTAGTTCATGTGCTTAATGAAATTTGCAAAATGTGAAGGACCTTGTTAGCTTCTTTGATATCGATGATTTTAAAAGGTTGTCTCTCCTTATTTCCTTCCTTTCTGGTCATCCTACAAAAAAATCTTTTCAGCGGCAATTAATTTGTTACATGCGGATTTCGCTTTAAAATCGAGCATGCAATGAACAGGGCAAGGATCTGCTTAACGAAAAATAACATGGGAAATTTGTGGTAAGAGATGTGAGAGATGAACTGGACGAAAACCCAGTTTTAATTGAGGAATGTATGCGCTTATCAATTTACGGTCTTCTTTATAGCAGGATGATTTATTAGGATCCTAAAATTTTCAGAAAGCATCTGTGCCTTAATCTACCTCTATCTCTGATTCAGTATCACAATCACGGACATCTTAGCTACACGTCTTTGGATGATTGCATGTGTCGTTCGTATTCCGAACAGAGTATTGAAATTAAAGAGGTCGACTGCATTACAGAGGTCACGTGACTAAACATGAACCTTTTTGTTTGTTAATTTGCTAAACAGAATAGGTTTCCAGTAAACGTTTTGTGGGTATGGGACATCTATTACATTTTGGTGTACTCAGGTCCAGTGTGTTCTTCCTTGGCGAAGATATGAACTCTGTTTGGTGCCGTTCTGGTTCATCTAGTTCATAGCCCCCCCCCCCTCACATTTTGTCAAGGGGGATGTTCAATGTAATCGCCCCCCACTCCATTCAGAGAACAATATTTTTATATTGCAAATGAAATATATTATTAAATAGATGCATATAGACTTTGGTTCTATTTATGAGTTTACTATGAAATAAATCTAAACATGGTTTAGTATTAACTTGTACTGGAAAATTAATACCTTATATTTAAAAACCTTATATTTTATTGTAATATATTTGAAATGTGATTAAGCATATATTTGAAATGCTTTTAAGTTATATTTATGTTTGTGTGTGTGCGTGTCTGCGAGTCATGTCCCACCCTAGAAGATAAATTGACGCCGCTGCCCCCCCCCCCCTTGCCCCTTTATCAAACGGATGTTGTGGAGCATGACATCTCATTGTCGAATCTATCATTTCATCATATAAAACGATGAGAACTATTGTTATCTGCAACTAGGCATAAATGCAAAAATACTTGTTTATATTAACTTATCTTTATCAATGAACTGATAGTCATTAGTCTGGTTAATTATTAGTTTCTTTAAACATGGGTCACTGTCCTCAGCTGAAGTTGATCTTGATCGAAAATCTAATATGAAATGGAGATAAAATTGTGAGAGGAAGAGGTAATATAGGTCATGGTAGGTTTATATGACTGGTTTGTATTGATGAGCAAGAAATTGTTGCAAATAATATTTTGTGACCTGACCATGTGTTTCCTAATGTGGAAACTGAAGCATGTAAGCAGATCGTGAACAAATGATCTGTACTATTACCATGATCATTAGTTGGCTTTTTGATTAACTGTTGACAGTTCAGTAGTTCACACATTTGTTCAATTGGATCTATTATTTTATATTATATATTATTCAATAGATGTATTTTTTTTATTTTATGAAATGTATACAGTTGAAATATAACTAACGTCCCGAGTCCACAGATGGGACTAGGTGGTGGTGGTTGGGGAGTGGGGGTTGAATCAGTGGCGTACCTAAGATGGGGGGGGGGGGGGGGGGGGGGAGGGCGGCAGGGGCGGTCCGCCCCGGGCGGCACATTTTTGGGGGCGGCATTTTGTGGAATTAGTATAATGAGTGTCCTTAGGAGTTCCTCAAAAAGGACAAATTTGCCTTTTTTGTCCCATTTTAGAAGTTCAGGGATTATAAGCTGGACAATGGAACCTACCAAATTAATAGCGAATGATTTGCACACTTTAGGAGCGGCATTTCGGTGAATTAGTATTATAAGTGGCATATGGAATTCTTCAAAAATTACAAATTTTGCCTTTTTTGTCCCATTTCAAGTATTTTAGGGATTGTAAACTGGGCAGTCGTACCTACAATATGATTAGAGAACGATTTGCACATTTTTTGGGCGGTATTTCTGTGATTTAGTATTATCAGTGGCATAAAGAGTTCCACAAAAAGTACAAATTTGGCCTTTATTGTCCCCTTTTCAAGTATTCCAGGGATTATAAACTTGACAGTGGAACCTACCAAAGGTTAAGCGAACGATTTGTACATTTTTTAGGGACGGCATTTCGGGGAATCAGTATAATGACTAGCATGAGGAGTTCCTCAAACAGTACAAATTTGGCCTTTTTGTCCTATTTTCAAGAATTTCAGTAATTATAAACTGGGCAGTGGAACCAACCAAATTATTTGCGGACGATCTCGATGGAGGCAAGCTATACGCAAGAAAAAATACATATCTGTAGTTATTCTTTATTAGACCTGTGGTCTTGCAATGTCAGAAAGCCATCGATTAACTGACAAATCATGCAAAGGCCTGCATTTTAGGGCGGTCGTCGTTTACAGAAATCCCTAGCAGCAGCTGGTAATCACTAGGGAAAACCCTGCCAGAAGACCAATGGTATTTAAACAGCCTGAAATAACCTGTAAAGCCCATTTTCCCATGATTCTTCATACCCTTACATCGGTCTCGTTAAAATACAGACGTTAACAAAATCGTGTATATAATGAGTACTACCTAAATGCTTGTGTCTTTTGATTACAACCAATATGACTTGCATGATCTTTTATGTAACGTGAAAAAAAATAACACTGCGACCTATGTAGGAATTATTTTTACTTTAAAAGAATATGATTCTATTATAACTGTCATGCGGGATGAATCCCCCTTGCCGCTTAGCCACATGTTCAATATACCTATTAAGTATCAGTTTTATCTTTCAGATTTCAAAACTTAAATTAAAGATATATTTACCTGTACTGTTAATTCTGTTAATTAACATTACAATGAACCACTACGTACGGACATGTTGTATTTTGTGACAAATCATTTGAAGTTAAATTATTATATATATTTAAATGATATCATTACTTGAAATTTATTTAAATACTTTATTGATTAACAAATAGTCATACGTTCATAAACATAACCTCACAAAGTGCATAATTACTATAATTCTGAAATGAATTTGATGTAGCCCTGAATTAAAGCATGCTTTTAATTTTTAGGATATTATGATTAAACAAACTCACTGTATCCAAACATTGGTCTTTTTATGCAAAAATGTTAAACATGCCCTGCCTACATATATTGGCCTAATTAACTCATGAAATTACGCGTTTTATGTAAAGATTATAAAGTGCCTTGCATGCAGTAGTACCATGCATATCTCAATAGCTTATTAGGTGTTCCTAATGTAATATGCGATAACAAGAGATGGAATAATAGATGTGACAAGGTATTTTTGTATGCGTTGAGAATGGAATAACACTCACAAAATAAGGTTTTTTCCATGTTGAGTATAATGTAATCATGAATCGTGTTTACATAACAGATGAAAGATCTATTTCCACCATTATATGTGTATCCTGCAGTGTTATCTGTTTTTAGTTTCAATTTTTACGTTTTATTCCTTTCTGTTCACTTCATAATGAAATATACTTGTTTGAACTTCAAGCGATCTTTTGATTTACATCAGCATAGAGATGTCTACTCTTAATATGTGGCGGAAGAATTCCCTGCCAGTGAATTTATCCATACAACTGCATTGTCAAACACAAGCCTATAACAAGGACATTTGACATGATACGTTTCAATATGTTATACATTGTGTAATGTATTTTTAGAGGGGCGGCAATTTCTAAGACCGCCCCGAGGTACGCCGCTGGGTTGAATGATGGGAGTTACATCTCTGTATTATTATAGTGTATATACATAGAATTTCCACTTAATTCAACAATGCTTACAGCTTAAAAAACTTCATTCACAATTACGTCATATTTAAAAAAGGACAGACAGACTGGTAGACAAAGAAAGCTGATAATATATGAAGTTTCAATTATTTTTTAAATTTATTATATCCAATTTTTAAAGTTTAACATCTGCAATAATACATAACTGAATAAATAAGTTGCTTTCAAATTTCAGACTTCAATAGCTGAAATCCATACACATACAGCATATGAAAGTTATTTCAACAGTACTTATAGGAAAAATTTCATAATTAATATATATTTAAGATTACGGAGAGATGATGGACAGACAGAGCTGATTACTTATGTTCCATCTCCTGAGGCAAGAATATATTTCAATAAGATCTTAATTTTTTTCTAATCCAATTATTTTTTAAAGAAAATTTTACACATTTGCAATAAAAACTAATGTCCCATTGCACAGGAGCAATGGAATCAATAGCAGCAGAGGTGTGTGTGTGGGGGGGGGGGGGGGTGGGGTGGGAGGTGGGATTAACAACACTTCTGCATATACATACAGGGCAAACAAAGCCTGATCTCCAATTCTGCTGAGCCGGGAAAATAATGAACAAATGTTTGTATTAGATCCTAATTTTTTATCACATCAATTATTTTATTATAAGTTTATATTTCTATACAATTCCAATATAACATATATGTCTGAATATAAAAGCTGATTCATAATTCTTAATTGCATCATAAATCTCTATCTTGTCAGATATCACCACATCATGCATACAAATGTATATTTATTTTTTACCACAAAAATATATCATTTAAATTTGCAAAACAAATATAAAAAAATACGTGATTCAGATTTCACAATTTTAAATTGTGCCTTTATTTATCCATAATTTGCTTCATATTTTATAAATTTATGCATACTAATAGGTTTAATTATATATTTTAATTTGTTAAAATAATTAAAAAAAATGATTTCCTCAAAAATGCTACATAAACGCAACATGGCATCTTCTGGATTACACCTTAACTTACTTTTTCAAGGAAAGTTTTGTATATTGGAGTGGAAAAGGCTTTACAGTTAAGGATATACAGTGAAAACAATAACAGTTACTGCATACCACGTAGTAGGTTGGGTTTGGTTGGTGGGAGGGGGGGGGGGGGTTGGTGGTGATATGAGAATAACTGTACATCTGTCGCAGCAGGGCATCTACCCAAGTGACAGTAATAAATCAGGATCCCTGGCATAGTTGTTTTTAAGTGACCAGGAGTGCGCTGCCTGCATCTGGACAAAGCTAGTGACTGCAGTAGAGCCTCAAGAAAAAAATCAATAACTAGCCTAATTTTCAAGCCTTTACTTACAAATTTCGGATTAAAAAAAAAATAAATCAACAGTATTCACAGAAAAAAAAACGTGTCGTGATCAAAGGTGTTATTTTTATGCTAAAAACTAAAAAAAATACAAAATTCAGACCTAATTTTGGGTACACAAATGAATCTTAATTAAACAAAATTATATACTTGGGGGGGGGGGGACGTCTCTAGTTTCATTTTTTTTTCAAGTAAAGCGAGTTAATATTTTTCCTGATTTTTTACAAAGTCCATTATGTTCGGGCACATAACTTAAAGAAATTACACTTAACGGACTTAATTTCTGGCATGTATATAGGAAATATATAGGAAAATACTTCTGGTAAATATTAAAAAAAAAACAGATGAGTGTTTTTGATATTAAGCAGTACTGAAGTGTGATAATAGGTTTTCCTTAATAACTCGTAGGAACGAAGTCATATTGATCCAATCTTTGGTATGGTTGGAGATTTTGGGGACATCTATTTGCATGTATGCCGAATTTTGGATTTGTAGGTCTAACGGTTTCAAAACGTGCCAGTCTAATGGACGGGCGGACGGACGGACGACGGACAATGGACCACGACTTCAGCTCGGATGACTGTAAGAGCTAAAAAATGTTAATTAGTCACATTTATGTACCGTTGTTTCAGTATTATTATACGGTTTATAAATTCATATACTTCAGTACACTCCATGCGTTGTTGTACCCCTGCAGTCCTGACAGTAATTCGTCTCAGTAAATGAAATAGCCACCACGAGGAGGAAATGCATTTTTCCCCGTTCGTGTGTGATTGGGTTTTTGCTAACAACATGAACGGAATCTCATGAAATAATCAGAGCATTTCGAGATTTTGGTGTTGATACGGTACATGATCCGCATTCAGGAGCGTCACCAAAGATAGTTCACAAATGTAGAGTCACTTATGTACGAATGGACCTTTGAATATAACCCGAATAATAAATGTTAACACGGTTTAGGAGCATCCCACAATACGGACCCCCCCCCCCCTCCCCCGACACACACATGGCGGAGGCTTGCATTCCTTAGAATGCGGAATACTGGTTTGATATTACAAAACCACTGCGTAGAGTGTAGTATACTTTAATATACCTTGTACATAGTGTATATACATGACTGACTGGATGCGAGCGTTTGCTGCTACGCGAGTAGGACCAATTAACTGACCAAGGTGGCTCATTTCGTAGCCTCTCAGTCTGCTAGCGGAGGACCAATCGGCCGGTAAAAAAAGAGTAAGGATGAGGAAATACACTTACCTTATATAACACAGCGTAGTTTGACTTACTTGACAGCTTTACCGAAAAATACTAAATGATTAAATATGAAAATAACTCAAATCCATTAAAAGCATTGGCTGACCAAGACTAAGTTTGCTGTCAGTACTTGTGCTTAATATATATTTTTAAACCTTTTAAATGACTGAAATCATTATTATTGATAATTAGGTTGTATGAACAATTCGCATGAAGCACATTAAATTGATGGAACTTTTGAAAACCAGCATTTATAACCCCTTCATGTCTTGAACATAAACTATGTCTCCACGAACCCGGAAGTTGATTTCCTTATAATGTCCATGTATGAATGTACTTATATTACATGCCTAACTTTACTTGTTAATATTATCTTGTATTCTCATCATTTAATAAAACCTACCTTTACTGACGAGCTGCGTTGCCATAGAGACCACCACACATCCCCCGGGGCTGGGCGGGTTACATTAACAACCACAGACCCCTGGGTGCGTCCGGTGGCCTCCAGGCCGTTCATACCCTACCCCTGGCACCTGTCAGGGTGATGGCGGGGCTGCTACAGGTATGGAGCCTTTCAGCCGGTGTTTGTTCTCAGGGAGTGAAGCCCTGAGAGACTACGAAGTAAGCATTAACTTGACAGTTGGTCTTGCTCAACATGCGACAACACCCACTTCCAGTCCGTCATGGTGGTCGTGGGGAGCGCCCGGCCCGTACAGGCCTGTTGTCGGATCTTTCCTGTGCGCTACCTTGCCGTGTCACAACACCTGTTTATATACATGATACACGGACCGGGCGTCAGCGTTATGATGTCATATATCTGGCCGCTGATTGGTTTATTCTTGCTGATACAAACTCACGTATGCCCTACGTCAAATGTCCCATGACCTGTGGACTTTGGTCATGCTTGCATGAGCGCCGACCACGCGTGATTATTTATAGACACCAGGGAACAGATCCAGGATTTTACTATGTAAAGCCAGGTGAATTATTGTGGTTAATCGTATAATGTTTATTGTATGTTATAATAAATGTATAAAGGGCGAAAATTTACAGGCCTATTCCTGCTCCCAAAATGCAGTACATAAGGACCGGTGAGGAAAAATACAAAAAAAAGTGTAAAACATTTTTCCTTTCTTTTATGTTATTATATTATTTCTAACAATAGAAGATGGAATTGATATACCGGAACCAAAGAGTGTAATATAATATTACATTCTTTGCTGGAACTCCAAATGCCTGTTGTGGCGGATCTTTTAGTTCACTCACTTTAAGGCAGATGGCAGCACAGGCCACCTACTAACTGGTTTCGGTGCTTGAATATCGATCTGGCAAATGATTCTGCAGGTATATTATAAAGGCGGAAAACTCCCTTCCACAGACGTCACGACTCCGTGGCGCAACGGTAGCGCGTCTGACTCCAGATCAGAAGGTTGCGTGTTCAAATCACGTCGGGGTCAAAGACGTTATTTTTTTCACCTCCCCGGCATTTTGTTTCTCTTGCATGTTTATTGAGCGTTTCATGTGACGTTCATTCAAACTTGAATAGACACTGATAAGCCTTAACTGTTTTGATTTGCAACTAAGTACATCATTGACCCATAGTTTTAATAATACCGTCAAATAAATGTGGGTAGTTCAGTATGGACCTATTGAATATACTCCAGTAATGGCAGTACATGCACGTAGATATTATTAATATTTAATTATCTATGTGAGTGTATTCATAATTAATAATTAATAATACTTTATAAACTCAAATGTATAAGCCTATACGCAATGACGTTAATGACAAAACACTTAAAACAAACATATATGGACATACTTTACATGCTATGTATGGACATATATAATTAATAACTATACATACTAAAGTAAATATTGTTATGATTATGGTGTTATTGGGCCAAATAACTATAAATTCTTGTTACCCTTTAGTTTAGCTTGTTATACAGGTTCATCCAGTACAAGCATGTAAGCAGAATCCTTTTACCCCCTGTAGCTCAGAAACCCTTTACTGGTCATCTTGTGTTGACAGGGGTCTCCTTGGAGTACTTGTTTGTGTTCAAGATTGTTTAACATTGCTCCTCCACTGAGCAACTTGATCTTAAGTTTGTCAACTTGACTTATCAACCAGATTTGTCATTTTATATAAGACTTTATGTAAGTTCATTATGTTAATATATTTAGATGATATGGATGGTCAAGATTTTCCTTTGTTCTAAATGGAGAGTATTTTTAATGCTTGTTTTAGGTCAGTATTATAATATTCAGTAGCTTAAATCAAGTATCTGGTTGGTCAGTCAGGTTTAGGAACATGTACTTAAGGGCTTTACAGGCCTCGGACAGACGGGCACTTTTGGCCAAGCCAAGCCAAAAGAACTATACGCTCATCGAGCAGCTACAGGTTGCTGCGGTCAAGACCTCAGCCCTGTGCGCTCCTTAAGCATGTTCTCAGAGCCGACAGTCGCAGTGCCACGCCAAGCCAAGCAAGGAGCCATAGGGGGCGCCCTCTTCTCTCCTGGGTTGAAGTCCTTGTTAGCCCGAAGCCACAAAGCCCGAAGCAACCCGCATTCCCTCCACCGATCCCAGCAGCGGAGACCCAGCCATGTCAATCGAGAGCCGAACTCGATCCTTGTGAGCGACTTTACTTCGAGGAGGCAATGCCCTTTTACTTGCGATTTCGGTCATTTGGACCGTTTTAACCAGTTTCCCAGTTATACAAGTTTGCAAGTTTTTTTCATCATCGCCACGGGCACTTTTGGGCACAGCAGGACTCTGTCCTGTTTTAATTTAAATTCATAAAGCCTCATATTATTAGATTAGAAACTTTTTTTAAGGAAGATCTTATGATCATTTTTGTAGTTAGAAATGTCAACCTTCAACATTTTGGATATATATTTTAATTTGTGAACTAGGAAGAAAATAAACTTTATTATTACCATATGGATGGACTTTATCATGATTTATCATGATCGGTGAGAAAAAGTGAACAAGAATACATGGACGTATATATATATAAAATCTACGTGGAGCTAATTCCCCCGTTTCCCTGGATGCCCAAGGAACGTAACAATATATGCGGACATATTTCTTATATATAATAGCTTATTTAGCCTAGCTACACTCAAATAAATATACCTGACTATATTAATATTAATGATACACTCAAATAAATACTAATGGTCCAATTCTAGGCTTACTCAAACGCCTGTTGATCTGTTTGGCCTGTATATAATACGAAACTTTTATTTTAATTCTAACATATATTTACACGCTTCAATATTTCATTTTATACATGCATATATATTCTCATATATAATAAACGACCGGCGCTCGGAGGCAGTTTGCTGAATCCTAGAAAAATCCCATGCAAAATCATTTATCTGACGCTCGCTTTTCTGCATACACAAAAAAAAAATCCCACTCTTCGGATAAACAACGCTCTACTCTTTATGTAGGACAATTAACCTTTTAAAAATCTTGACATTAATTCAAACATATCAGGCTTGAACGGACGCGTGTTTCTTTTTACATGTCGCCAAGAAACCCATTTTTTCATGTGGCTCATACAGCTTGATTTTGTTTTATTAAGTTAATGAGTTTTGATTGGGAGTAGAGAGATGAAATGATACATGGAGCTGTAAGATGTGTGGGTTGTTATCACAACAGCAAGGGAGCTATGTTTACTCTGAGTCTGGCTACAATGTCAAAGGGTAACCGCCCCGAGGCAATGCTGGGTCCCATAGTATGAGCTGTCAGCAGCAGTAGGTCAGGTATGTGACATCGTAGTGGTGAATACAAGGGGGGGGGGGGGATGGGCTCAGTACCCTGTAACAGATAAATAAATGTTCCCCTATATAGTGCAAATAGATTTTACAAACCAATTCTAGCATTCAGAGTTATACGGAAGAAATCGATGCGAGACCTAATATCCGGTGCGGTTTTTTGGTATTATGCGTGATTAATATTATTTTCCCTGATGTTTAGGGACATCCCTGCGCCCCCTCTAAATCCACCCCTGTCGTAGGCCAGCTGTGTAGAAACAGGGTAGGCTGGGGGTATGAGATCTTTTGCCAGTGACTGCCCGTGTGTTGAAGGAAGAAGTTAAATAAAGCTCCGCAGAACCTTGCAGTGTCTTCTCCAGTGAGAGCACATGCAGACATCGGTGAAAAAAAACAGCTTATGTGAAAGAAAGACTGAAGAAGTCACGCGAAACGTTTAAAAGCCGGGCATCGGCGCACAAGGTAAGAAAGATACATTAATGTATATGTTATGGTGTAAATGTGTAATCGTGTATAGAAGTATATATACTTGCCATAAACATAAACTATGAAAGCTAACCGCATGTGTGCTTTGGTTGAGAATACAGTGATTTTACAGGTTAAAAGAAAAGCATTGTATGGTTTTATAAGTAAAGACATTAAAGTAAAAAAAAACAATTTTAAGTGCAAGATAAAATGTATTTTCAATAACAGGGGACCTGAAACATTTAGAATGGTTTAAAATTTTCTGGATTCTAATATCATAAGCAGAAAATGTAAGAAGATGATTTAGATGTTTATTGGTAATTAATAAGTTAATAACTTATGTAGTGTTTAATTCAACTGACTTTCACGCATGCAGATATATGGCGATGGGTTTTTGGCCCATGGGGTCGACACGGTGTAAAAGTAAAGGGATGAGAAGTATTGGGGGGGGGGGGGGTGTTGGCTACAAGAATACCCGCTGGACAAACTGTGCGCATATATATATATATATATATATATATATATATGTATATATATATATATATGTATATATATATATATGTATATATATCCCTAGTTCTTTTTCTCGACTGTGGTTTCATTTAGTTTCCCGAAACCTGGTGTGTTTATTGATTATGACTGGTTCCTTCAGTTCCTGAAGACTAATGGCGCCACCTGTATTTTTTCTTTATTTTACAATTTTTCCCCTTTATTTTCAGATTGCCCAATTATATTGATACTATCAGATTTGTATCTGTGGTTTCATCCAGAGTCCTGACACCTTGTGTGTTATTAGGGCTCCGCTTGGATAAGCGGATGCCCTATAGTAATCCCCCTGTCCGTCCAACTGTCCGTCGGTCGTCCGTCTGTTTGTCCGTCAAATATATTTTCTGATGATAACTCCAGTTGGGATATCGATTTCAAACTTGAATTATTATGTGGCCGTACTCTAAAGTAGGAACTCTTTTGATTTTTAGTTCACGAGGTCAAAGGTCACAGGACCCACGTATATTAGATAGATTGTGGATGCATTTTAAGCCAAACTTTTAATCCCAAACTTTCCATCTAACACATTTAGGTGACCTGTAAATAAGAGATGAGTCTGATTGATTTAGGGGTCATAAGGTCAAAGGTCAAGGGCACAGGTGTAGTCTGTCCACATATTTGTTTTTCTAGACGATAACTCCAGGTTGGATTGAAATATTGGTTTCAAACTTGACTAATATAAGACCCACCATTAAAGTAAGAACCTGTTTGATTTTGGGGTCATGAGGTCAGAGATCAAGGTTGCAGGACCCACTTCTTTAAAAAGATTGTGGATGCATTTCAAGCAAAACTTTCAATCCCAAACCATGGACTTCTACATATTGATTACCTACCAATAGTGGAAAAAAAACTTATGGATTTTTTGGGTTACAAGGTCAAAGCTCAAGGTCACTTGGACCTTCTGTCACTTATTTGTTTATAAATGATAACTCTCATTTGGATTGACAAATGGATTATAATCTTGACTTTGATATATGGCCTAAAACTGAAGTAAGAACCAATTTGATTTTGGGGTCCTGAGGAAAAAAATTCAAGGTCACAGGATCCACTTCATTAAAAAGACTGTTGATGCATTTTAAGCCAAACTTTTAATCCCAAACCTTGCAAGTTCTATATATTGTTCACTTTGTTAATAGTAGAAGAAAGTTCAAAATATTGGATTTTGGGGTCACGAGGTCAAAGGTCAAGGCCACAGGGACCATTGTCTACATATTTCTTTCTAAACAATTTGATAATTCAAGTTTTGGTCGACAGATTGTCTTTAAACTTGTTCACAGGGTCCCCATTTTGAAATAGCTCATAACCATATTCTTATACACTAATTCAGACGAGCGTCGAGAATCAAGTGCCCCTATAGTTCAGATTTCTATTTTGATTTATATATATTTTTTATTGACAATTTATTAATTTACAAATCATAAATTATATATACATTGTATTAATAAACAGCTATCTGAATTGTCCGTTAAAACAGTATCCAAATATTTGTATAATGAGTTTTACTATTATCACACTCTGCTGTGTCATAACACCCGAGCTCCCCCCCCCTGAAAAAAAAAAACAAAAAAAAAAACAGAAAATCACATTCGGCAGCCTGCCCCCGAACGACGATATTGGATTCTATTTCCAGTAAATTTATCTAAAAAAAGGCCATTGACATCAACATGTTTCAAACGATTGAATATAAAGACTTTCCAATTTCTGTCCTAAATTTTTAGAAATATAGATTTTCAAACTGCCACACATTAACCACCACCTCGTTGAAACTTCTGTATTATGCAAAGACATTAAAGAGAATAGTATAGTTAAGGAACAAAAATTTGTGGAAGGTGCCCCAAATGTCCTCTTAACATAGCATATTTAAAAATATTTCAAGTATAGGAGGGGCAACCCCTCCCCTCGGTAACTGTTATTAACTTTAATAAAATCATGGCTATAGATATATGCCGCACTCCGCATCGTATGAAACAGAAATACTGAGAGGCAAATTATATTCAATTTTCAAAATTGAGTTAAATTTTATACGTAATTATCACATCAACATTGAAAGAACACAGAACACAGACTTTATTTCAAGTCCACAATGGAGAAATGAAATACAGATATACCTGATGAAGTGATGGGCACAGCATGCTTAATTTGGCAAATGAAAAGATTCATTACGTGCTTGGCTTTTACCGAAAAAAAGCTGTTATCTTTCTATTGGCTGATATGTCCATCTAATAAAATAAGTACAAGGGTAAGTATAAGTATAATAAGTATATAGGCTTTGTGGCTATAACGTAGCATGTCCAATATGTGTAACAGATTGTTATCAATATGTGGTGTTAGTAGTTTTTGTGGTATACCTTTATTTGTATCAAGAATATTAAGAATAATCTCAGACAGAACAGACCGCGAGCCGTCATATATTGCCACAGAGCCTGCATACGATACACTCAGGCTGGGCCCTATATAAACATGTTTTACACAGGCCTGTGTAGGTAAATTACAGATTGACACTGATACAGTAGGCCTGATTATAAAGGCATTTTGCATGATTAATGTCGAGGTTAAAGGGAATGCGTGAAAGGTCGCGATGGGGCAAATAGTGTGACAGGATTGATGGAATACATGGGCAAGGGTGTCAGGTAGAGACATTCTGAAACATCCTTAACAGTCAGTCATACGATGGGGAACCCCCTGATGACATCACTAACAATTAACCAATGACTTGTGTGATGGAGGCAACCACGTATAGCAAGTAAATGCATCAGTGGCGGATCCAGAGGGGGGCGCCGCCCCCCCCCCCCCCCCCGTTGAGCAGTAACATCTCTCATTTTACATATTTATTTTCTCAATAATTGTTTATTCGTATTTTTATCATATGTCTCTTTCATTCCTTAGCAATAGGATTATTAACTTATCTACAGTTTATTTTTTTCTAATTCATAAATTGAGCATAATAATGAATAGCTCTGTGATTTGCT
This sequence comes from Sipunculus nudus, assembly GCA_026874595.1. Classification (NCBI taxonomy): domain Eukaryota; kingdom Metazoa; phylum Annelida; class Sipuncula; order Golfingiida; family Sipunculidae; genus Sipunculus; species Sipunculus nudus. Next base: position 57,206,492 of record CM049307.1, on the reverse strand, counting down.
CCATTCATTAAGATAACACCTAAATATTACTGTACTAAGAGAGGCGGTCTGTTCGTCATTACAGCAGCCTATTTTTCATAGGCTAAAATATATTACGTTATAATAATAATAGTTTATATATATATATATATTTATATATATATATATATATATATATATATATATATATATATATGATTTCGATATCTAATATAACATGTAGGGACATAAATACATATATAGATACAAAAAAAACATGCACACTTTAAGAACTTATTTTTTTCTTAATACCATTAACCGCTAATCCAGTAGGCCTATTGGCGCCCCCCTGTTCACGAATTTCTGGATCCGCCACTGTGCATATCGGTAGATCTGATTCTGTTCTTGACAGCCAGAGCCACAAGTATGTACACAGCATCAGCTGTTCAAAGTCTTTTGAGCAGTCGGTAAAATGTCGGGATGAAAATTTCTACCATAATATCAAGACAGTGTTGATAATATCCTCAACACATCCAACCCCGGATGATAAAACCTGCGCACAACGAAAGTCATACACAGGGATGTACCAGTGGATAAATTATTAAATATTACAAAATTTTTCACAAGGGAAAACCAAGAAAGCTGGTTCTATCCAGAAGTTGAAGAAACAATCAGCTTGTGCAGTAACGTTAGGCATGCTTTACAAATAACTATAGTCCGTTTCATCCCCTCATGTCCACCTGTTTTTTGCTATGAAAATTTTTATTAGGTACATTTCAAGGGAACAATTATAGTGTAGAGGAGAGGATTACAGAACCTAATTTTCAACTAGGTAACTAAATTCCTACCTTATGCCATATTTGAGTAACAGAATTTTCTGAAAATATGAGAAATCAGTCTACATTTTACAACATGTCAGACCCACTTATGGCGGTCAAGGTCATTGGTCACATGCAAAAACAGCCTCAACTGACAGCTGCTGATTGGATGATCTCATGTAAACACTCTAAAAAATATAACCAGCTAAAACAAAGATGGCTGCTTATGGAGGGACGCACAATATCTGCCAGATCATGATAAAGAGACTAAAATGTTGTGAAACATGAACGGGGGATTTACTGTAAAATTCTCAACTGCCATGTTAGGTTGTCACTTCGATATGTTGTTTACTTGGAAAATATTGAAAAAAAAATAAACTTTTAAGTAAATTATATACAAAAAACAGGTGGACAGCAGGTGGTGAAACGGACTATAGTTAAATTTGTTATCAAATATTTCTCACAATGTAATGCGTATAGAGAGCACAGAACATACCGTAAGGCGTAAATTTCAATATGGATCCCCGGGGGTGGGGCCGGGTTTGGTTAGGTAACGTAGGCCTACACGTTAATCATTCAGGGCCTGCCGCAAACATATATATACCTCCTGGAACCGGCCCTGATTACAAATATATAATGATACAACAATATATTATATATCATATATTATATTAAATGAGGAAATTTGTCAGACGAGGGATAATTACTGAAACCCTCGAAGGGAATTGAAAGGGAAAAAATAGTTTAGCAGAGCGTGGTTTCGATCCACGGACCTCTGAGTTATGAGCCCAGCACGCTTCCACTGCGCCACTCTGCTCTTGCATTTCGTATGTATAAGAAACCATTTCAATCTACTCTTAATCAGCCATGTTATATATTTCCATGTCCGATTAATGTTGTAACTCATACAATAACGTATTTCCCTTCTTCTCTTTATATGATTCGGCTACTTTCTCCACTATATTTCTAGTAGCACACCCACACGAACACCTTTGCCAAGATGAGGCGAATTGTTCCGCCAATCATCACCAGAGGTCGCTAGGGGTGGCGAAAGCATATAGTGACCTCTAGTGGACATTGGTGTTTCTTGTGCAGCGAAAGCATTTCGCGGAGTGACCTCTGGTGAATATTGCTAACACCTTTGTGGACAAATCCGTGAAATTCTCCTGAAAGATACTCGGCTGCATACACTGTACTCGCGGTGAAAGGACATTGGCTATCTTTATTTGAACCGGTCAAAACAACATATGAACAAGGCAAAACTTGCTGTTTTGTTCAAATTTGTTCAGTGGCCTCCATATTGAATCTAGAGCCTTGCGTGAAGGTGTAGGTTAATAAAATAACCCTAGTTTTCTATGTTTTATAGTTAGTCCTTTTTTATAAATGCAGTACTTTATAATATTTAGATTCGTGAAACTGTATACCAATCAAGAAAGGACATATGACTATGATCAGTGGCGGATCCTGGATATTGTTATAGATAGGGCACAACTGTCATAAGGGAATGATTTTTAAGTACTTCACACAGAACATCTATATAAACAGGACCTTCGAATGTTTTATACAAAAAAATTAAACCACATGTTCAGTCTCCATTGTGACCTTAAATTGTGGCATTTGTGAACGAAAATCTGATAACAATGGGCATTTAAATCTTAAATAAATTTTAAATTTTTAAAAATTAATCTGAAATAAGTGAATTCAGAATAACTTTTATTAAACTCACTATAACACTCGGCAGCATAGTTAAAATCAAATACTTGGCATGTCATGATTGTGAGAACAAATAGAATTGCTATTAAACTATTCCAACTTTGTATCCATAAATAATTCCAATTGCATTATATATGAATCCCTAAAACATTTGAATGATAAAAAAAATACTTCATTGAAAGAAACTGTTAAAAAATATTATCACCTGAATTTACAGGTATCTCACAATGCATGATCTGGCAATGAATATGTTTAAGAAATATGAAATACAAACAACATTTAAATCATATTAACTAAATTTCCACACATACGACATTTATTTAGCTCAGCTGACTGTAAGTCAACTGAGGTACAGGAATGGCGCTTTGTCCGTCGTCCGTCCGGGCGTCCGGCCGTCCGGCCGTCCATTAGCAGGGCACAAATCGTAACTGCTGGACCTAGAAACTTCTAAGTGAAAAATTCAGGGAGGTCAATAAAAAATCTCCTTGGAAACCTGAAAGTAGGTCACTGCGACCTATATCCTCCGAGCTATGGGGCTTGAAAGTATTCCCCTGAATAATAAAAAAATATAATACAAAACCTCCAATATCTTGATAATTAATGCATGGATTGTCATGAATCTTGACCTGAATATTAAACATGACTAGTTTTGTCAGTTCCCGAAAAATGGTGGCACCACCTGTATTTTTGGTTATTTTAACGAATTTTTTTTTTGATTTTTTAAACTATAAAATGACAACAATCATGTCAGTTTCTCAGCTGTAATTACATCTAGTGTCCCAAAACCTGGTGTGTTTATTGATCACAAGTGGATACCATATAGTTATCACCTGTCTGTCTTTTTGTTTGTCTGTCTGTCTGTCCATCCCTGTATCCATACAAATTTGTTTCCAGATGATAACTCCAGATTGTAGTGACACATGGATTTCAAACTTGACTTACATATGGCCCACCACTAAAGCAAGAACCTATATGATCTTGGGGTCGCGAGGTCAAAGGTCAAGGTCACAGCACTCACTTTTTTTAAATGATTATGGCTGCATTTTAAACCAAGCTTTTCATCCCAAACTTTCCATTTTGCACATTTAGCTGACTATGGGGAGAGCATAAATGAATTTGGGGTCACAAGGTCAAAGGTCAAGGTCACAGGGGCCATCTGTTCACTAATTAGTTTCCAGATGATAACTCCAGTTTGGTCTGACATATTGGTTTTAAACTTTACTTATATATGACTCACCACTAAAGTGATAACCTTGCGGATTTTGGGGTCCAACGGTCAAAGATCATGGTCACAGGACTCATTTCTTTAAAAAGAATGCATATGCATTTGAAGCCAAACTTTTCATCCCAAACCTTCCATCTTCAAGATATTAATAACCTGCCAATAGGGGAAGATTCTGTTCAATTTCTGGGGTCATGAGATCAAAGGTCAAGGTCGCAGAACCCACTTATTTAGAAAGATTGTGGATGCATTTTAAGCCAAACTTTTCATCCAAAACCTTCCATCTTGTACATTTAGCTGAGCTGACAATAGGGGAAGAAACTGATTGATTTGGGGGTCACAAGGTGAAAGGTCATCGTCACAGGGTCCCATCTGTCCACATATTTGTTTCTGGATAATAATTCCAGTTCGGATTGACATATTGGATTTACTTTTGACTTATATATGACCCACCAATAATGTAAGAACCCTTTTGAATTTGTGGTCATAAAGCCAAAGGTCAAGGTCACAGGACCCATTTCTTTAAAAGATTGCTGATATATTTTTAGCCAAACTTTCAGTCCCAAACATTCTATCTTCCAGATGTTGCCCACCTGCCAATAGTGGCAGTAACTTATGGATTTTGGGGTCACAAGCTCAAGGTCATAGGGGCCATCAATCCACATATTGTTTTCATACCGGTCCCGCCGCCGCCGCATATAAATCTTGTTGGCGCGATAACCCAAAAAATATTTCACGGAACTTTTCCAATCTTGGTATATGTATAGATATGGGTAAGAGGACGACGCCTATTTAAAATGAGGTCATGACCTTTACTAGGAGAGTGTCCTTGACCTTGAATAGGTCCAATTTTGGGGAAAATCACACAAATTCTTTAATATCTCAAGAAATCTTGCATCGATTTATCCCAAAATCAAGTTGATGGAAGATCATGGATAGGGTTGTCATGTTCCAGAAACTGGTGGCGCCACCTATTATTCTTTACTTGTTTTCATGCCGTTTAATACCCCCAAAATTGCCACCTTACAGTACTGTGAGCATTATAAGTCAAAAACTAATGGACAGATTTCTTTTATATTATGCATATACATAGGTATGGGTTATGGGATGATGTTTATTTAAATTGGGGTCATGACCTTGCCTATGATAGTGGCCTTGACCTTGAATATTGCCATATATGGTGAAAATCACACACCTCTTATGATATCTCCAGTGTTGATAGCCATATGGATTTCAAACATGACTTTTGTATGGCCCACCACTAAAGTAAGAACCCTATAGGTTCTAGGGTCATGAGGTCAAAGGTCAAGGTTACTGGACTGGCATTTTAAAAGATACTGTGGATGCATTTTCAGCCAAACATTTCATCTCAGACTTTCATCTTGCACATATAAGTCATATGCCAATAGAGGAAGACCCCTATCAGTTTTGAGGTCACAAGGTCAAAGGTGAAGGTCACAGGAGCCATCTGTCCATAAATAAGTTTCTGGATGATAATTCCTGCTTTTATTGTTGTATAGATTTCAAACTTGACTTGCATATGTCCCATTGGAAAAGCAAGACCCGAATTGATTTTGGGGTCATGAGGTCAAAGGTCAAGGTCACATCTTTAAAAAGATCAAGGTCACAGGACCAACATCTTCAACAAGATTGTGGATTGTTAGATGGAAGAAACAATAAATATGCCAAGTGTCAGTATATGCTGCTAAAAATGGGGGTCTATTCTTAAAGAGGGGGGGGGGGGGCTACTATGTCTGGGGATACTCTAGTTTCAAGATGATTACACCAGTTTGGTTTGAAATATTGGTTTCAAACTTTACTTATATATGGCCCACCACTAAAGTAAGAACTGTTGATTCCGGGGTCATGAGATCAAAGGTCAAGGTCACAGGACCCACCACTTTAGAAAGATTGTGGATGCATTTTAAGCTAATCTTTTCAACTCAATCCTTCCATCAAACATATGGTGCACCTGCAAATAGGGGAAGTTTCCTTTTGATTTTGGGGTCATAAGGTCAAAGGTTAAGGTCACAGGGGCCCATCCATTTACAAATTACTTTATGGATGATAACTCCAGTTTGAGTAGACAGGTTGGCCTCAAACTGATCACAGGACCAATATTTTGGAAAGAAACCTCATAAACATATATCCTTATAGACAAATATGCACCTGAGCGTCGAGACCCATGGGTCCCTAGTTAAATCATATAGTAACTGAATTTTCACAGAAAGGCAAATATAATTTAAACATTTAAACACCTCAATATTCTTGAAGCAAAACGGTAGGGAAAGTTGCCTGAAAGTCATCTGAGCTATAGCGATCAGTCTTTGTCCGTCTGTCTATCCATCCGTTAATCAGGCACCAATCGTAACCGCTGGACCTAGGATCATCTAACCTGACATGCAGGGAGGTTCATGAAAAATCTCTTTGGAAACCTGAAATTTGGTCGCTGTTACCCATATCCTCAGAGCTATGGGGCTCAGAAGAACCCCTCCACCCAAAATCATTAAACATTTGATACATGCATGCATATTGATCCTGGAGTGTTACATAATTTCCTGAAGACATAATTTGTCTCTATTTGTGAGGCATTCAAAGATGGGGTCATCCGTTAATAGGGATCATATCGTAACCACTAGTCCTGGAATCTTCTTACTTGGCATCCAGGGAGGCAAATGAAAAATTTCTTACCAAACCTGAAATTACGTCTCTGTTACCCATATCCTTCTAAGCTAAGGGACTCAGAGGTCCCCCCCCCCCCCGAATACTTAAAAATTTTATACAGACGGTCCAGTATCTGAACAACTTTTGTATTGATCAAAATGAGGCCCATGAAAAAAATTTCCATGGAACCTGAAATTAAGTATCTGTTACCCACCCTCTGAGCTAAGGGACACAGAAGTACCCCCAGAATAATTTAAAATTTGATACAAAAGCTCCAAAATCTAAACGACTAATGCATTGATCACCATGATTCTTTGCATGCATATTAATCTTCTAGAATGTTATCAGTTCCTACAGACTTTTGACGTCACCTGCATTTTTCGAATTTTAACTTTTTTTCTTCTATTTTTGAGACATTTAAAGATGCAGTCATCCGTTATCAGGACATATATCTTAACCGTACGACCTATAGAATCTTCTAACTTGACAACCTGGGACGTCCATGAAAATTTCCCTTGGTAACCTGAAATTAAGTCTCTGTTACCCATATTCTCCGAGCTATTGAGCTTTTGAGAACCCCCAAGTACAATTGAAAATTGATTTAACACGCAACCTTCTGATCTAGAGTCAGACGCGATACCGTTGCGCCACGGAGTCGTGATGTCGACCGTATGTTTCCCGCCACCTATCATAGCTAGCTGGCCGGTTTTCTATCGTTATTTTGGCAAGGTTGATTTTCATTAATTTCAGTGATCACTAAACGCCATCATTATCATTATCAACATTGAGAATAAACTGTATATTTCTCCTGTTAAGAAGCAGGCCTGTGCAAAGACTGAACAGGCTCAGGGCCGATTTTCCTTGATTTCAGTGATCACTAAACGCCATCATCATACGCCTTTACACCGTTTAACGGATCAGTGATGCGGTGTCTACCAAAGTATGGTACCACTATTGAATGCACTGCCTTGAGTTGAGGTTTCGAAACCACGCTCTGCTAAGAACCTTTTTATTTCGTTTTCACAGACAGGAGTGATTTCTGGGTGTCTTTATTCCTCAAAGCCCTGTGGTTTGCACATAAATTGTAAGGCTGAATATTCAGACCCTCCAGAAGTGAGGATAATGATTCCCCTTGACCCCAGACGGGGAAATAGTTGAAACAAATTTCTTCTACTGCCTTTCCTGCAGTTTAAGTTCAGTTTTCACAGTGTCAGAAATTCTCTATGTCCGTTATCACTGCCTGGTCGGATTTTGCGCCAGAAAAGAGTTTAAAAAAGACGTTGAATGGTAAATGTTGAAAAAAAATATGTAAAAAAGAAATGATCACTTGACAAGTGCTTCCGTCGGCCAATCGCTCCAGCACAGCTGCATTCTGGGAGAAAAGTATCCTTGACCCCGACGTGATTTGAACACGCAACCTTCTGATCTGGAGTCAGACGCGCTACCGTTGCGCCACGGAGTCGTGATATCGACCATCTGTTTCCCGCCACCTATCACAGCAAATTGGCCGGTTTCTATCGATTATTTTGGCAAGGCCAATTTTCTTTGATTTCAGTGATCACTAAACGCTATCATCATACGCCTTTACACCGTTTAACGGATCAGTGATGCGGTGTCTACCAAAGTATGGTACCACTATTGAATGCACTGCCTTGAGTGGAGGTTTCTGTTGATATGAAAAAGCTAGTATTATAAACCCCTGATAGCGAGATGTCATTTGCAAATGCAGTATCGTATTCTGTTATGTTTAAAGAAATTGTCACACGTTTATAGCTTTACCTTATTGCATGAAGGCGTGTATCAAAGTGTGCACAGGAATTAATATGGCATTGCTTATTATACTGACGAGCCATATGCTCAAGGTTTTGGTGATGAGAAATTAGTTATAACCTGGTCGAATGTAAGGTGTAAAGGTTAAACACTAGCGTTGGTTAATTCAAAGAGAGGGCGCATATTTCTGCGACTATTTGTCCTAAATTATCAACATTGCGAATAAACTGTACATTTCTCCTCTTAGGAAGCCGGCCTGTGCAAAGACTGAACATGCGCATGACCGATAGGATAATTCATTCTTTTGGCCTGAGGTTCCGCCACATGGAGAATGACGCAATTTAAAAGAAGATAATATCATATTGTAAAAATGGCAATATTACACTTTCGATTCAATCGCCGAATGCGACTTGGTTTGCGTGGATGGATGACGCAACTGGGAATTTACAGTGCAGTGTCTCAAAGACACACGACATTATGTAGCAGAGTGGCGCAGTGGAAGCGTGCTGGGCTCATAACTCAGAGGTCCGTGGATCTAAACCACGCTCTGCTAAGAACCTTTTTATGTCGTTTTCACAGACAGGAGTGATATCTGGGTGTCTTTATTCCATTCCACAAAGCCCTGTGGTTTGCACATAAATTGTTAGGCTGAATATTCAGACCCTCCAGAAGTGAGGATAATGATTCCCCTTGACCCCAGATGGGGAAATAGTTGAAACAAATTTCTTCTACTGCCTTTCCTGCAGTTTCAGTTCAGTTTTCACAGTGTCAGAAATTCTCTATGTCCGTTGTCACTGCCTGGTCGGATTTTGCGCCAGAAAAGAGTTTAAAAAAGACGTTGAATGGTAAATGTTAAAAAAAATATGTAAAAAAGAAATGATCACTTGACAAGTGGTTCCGTCGGCCAATCGCTCCAGCACAGCTGCATTCTGGGAGAAAATTTACAGCGCAGTGTCTCAAAAACTCCCGATTATGTAGCAGAGTGGCGCAGTGGAAGCGTGAAAAGGTGAAGCAAGAGAAGTTTTATAAAGACCTCAAAATGTGGCTCGACTGGCAAAAGATCAGTGGCAGACGGAAACCCAGTATTATCACCCCACTAGAGAAAGTGGGGGAAGGGTAGAAAGGCTCCGGGGCACCGCAGCGCCCGCCTGCAAAAGACAAACACGGGCCGTCCATCGGATGAGGACGTTAAATGGCGGTCCCGTGTCCAGAAGGGGACGGGCACGTAAAAGACCCCATACTGTTTTTCGATAGAAGAGTAGGCCAGCCTGTTGCCGGCAGTATGGAACCTGGCCCTGTAGAGCCAGCCGTTTGGTGGAAAAAGTTACGGGGATCCCGAAAGGATCAGGGACAAGGCTCCAAGACGTCATAATAACCGGGGGTCCGGTCAGGACCAGCAGGGACAAGGCTCAAGACATGATGGCAAAAGCACCAGAGAAGGCTCCCGAGAAGGCTCCGATCGAACGAGAGCTGTACCTGGTCGAAAGGGACAAGGCTCATGACGGGACTGCGAATAGTCCAGGGGCAGGCCGGTAGCGCTCGGACATTACTGGCAGGTTGCGAGGCTCAGGCTCCCGGAACACCTGGGGGATTCCTCGGTGGTTGACTGTTGGCGAGGGCGGGCCGGACCTAGCTGGCTAGCTGGCGTGTCAGTTCTGGCGACCTCAGTGCAGAATGAGGGGGACCCGAAGAGGCAAAACTGCGGCGTAGAAACCCTAGTTATTGCCTGAGCGGTGTAACGGTTATGGATGAAGCGTGCTTGGCTCATAACTCAGAGGTCCGTGGATCGAAACCACGCTCTGCTAAGAACCTTTTTATTTCGTTTTCACAGACAGGAGTGAATTCTGGGTGTCTTTATTCCTCAAAGCCCTGTGGTTTGCACATAAATTGTTAGGCTGAATATTCAGACCCTCCAGAAGTGAGGATAATGATTCCCCTTGACCCCAGACGGGGAAATAGTTGAAACAAATTTCTTCTACTGCCTTTCCTGCAGTTTAAGTTCAGTTTTCACAGTGTCAGAAATTCTCTATGTCCGTTATCACTGCCTGGTCGGATTTTGCGCCAGAAAAGAGTTTAAAAAAGACGTTGAATGGTAAATATTGAAAAAAAATATGTAAAAAAGAAATGATCACTTGACAAGTGCTTCCGTCGGCCAATCGCTCCAGCACAGCTGCATTCTGGGAGAAAACAGTATCCTTGACCCCGACGTGATTTGAACACGCAACCTTCTGATCTGGAGTCAGACGCGCTACCGTTGCGCCACGGAGTCGTGATACCGACCATCTGTTTCCCGCCACCTATCACAGCAAATTGGCCGGTTTCTATCGATTATTTTGGCAAGGCCGATTTTCTTTGATTTCAGTGATCACTAAACGCTATCATCATACGCCTTTACACCGTTTAACGGATCAGTGATGCGGTGTCTACCAAAGTATGGTACCACTATTGAATGCACTGCCTTGAGTTGAGGTTTCTGTTGAATTTGAAAAGCTAGTATTATAAACCCCTGATAGTGAGATGTCATTTGCAAATGCAGTATCGTATTCTGTTATGTTAAAAAGAAATTGTCACACGTTTATAGCTTTACCTTATTGCATGAAGGCGTGTATCAAAGTGTGCACAGGAATTAATATGGCATTGCTTATTATACTGACGAGCCATATGCTCAAGGTTTTGGTGATGAGAAATTAGTTATAACCTGGTCGAATGTAAGGTGTAAAGGTTAAACACTAGCGTTGGTTAATTCAAAGAGAGGGCGCATATTTCTGCGACTATTTGTCCTAAATTATCAACATTGCGAATAAACTGTACATTTCTCCTCTTAGGAAGCCGGCCTGTGCAAAGACTGAACATGCTCATGGCCGATAGGATAATTCATTCTTTTGGCCTGAGGTTCCGCCACATGGAGAATGACGCAATTTAAAAGAAGATAATACCATACTGTAAAAATGGCAATATTACACTTTCGATTCAATCGCCGAATGCGACTTGGTTTGCGTGGATGGATGACGCAACTGGGAATTTACAGCGGAGTGTCTCAAAGACACTCGACATTATGTAGCAGAGTGGCGCAGTGGAAGCGTGCTGGGCTCATAACTCAGAGGTCCGTGGATCGAAACCACGCTCTGCTAAGAACCTTTTTATTTCGTTTTCACAGACAAGAGTGATTTCTGGGTGTCTTTATTCCTCAAAGCCCTGTGGTTTGCACATAAATTGTAAGGCTGAATATTCAGACCCTCCAGAAGTGAGGATAATGATTCCCCTTGACCCCAGACGGGGAAATAGTTGAAACAAATTTCTTCTACTGCCTTTCCTGCAGTTTAAGTTCAGTTTTCACAGTGTCAGAAATTCTCTATGTCCGTATTCACTGCCTGGTCGGATTTTGCGCCAGAAAAGAGTTCAAAAAAGACGTTGATTTGTAAATGTTGAAAAAAAAATATGTAAAAAAGAAATGATCACTTGACAAGTGGTTCCGTCGGCCAATCGCTCCAGCACAGCTGCATTCTGGGAGAAAAGTATCCTTGACCCCGACGTGATTTGAACACGCAACCTTCTGATCTGGAGTCAGACGCGCTACCGTTGCGCCACGGAGTCGTGATATCGACCATCTGTTTCCCGCCACCTATCACAGCAAATTGGCCGGTTTCTATCGATTATTTTGGCAAGGCCAATTTTCTTTGATTTCAGTGATCACTAAACGCTATCATCATTCGCCTTTACACCGTTTAACGGATCAGTGATGCGGTGTCTACCAAAGTATGGTACCACTATTGAATGCACTGCCTTGAGTGGAGGTTTCTGTTGATATGAAAAAGCTAGTATTATAAACCCCTGATAGTGAGATGTCATTTGCAAATGCAGTATCGTATTCTTTTATGTTAAAAAGAAATTGTCACACTTTTATAGCTTTACCTTATTGCATGAAGGCGTGTATCAAAGTGTGCACAGGAATTAATATGGCATTGCTTATTATACTGACGAGCCATATGCTCAAGGTTTTGGTGATGAGAAATTAGTTATAACCTGGTCGAATGTAAGGTGTAAAGGTTAAACACTAGCGTTGGTTAATTCAAAGAGAGGGCGCATATTTCTGCGACAATTTGTCCTAAATTATCAACATTGCGAATAAACTGTACATTTCTCCTCTTAGGAAGCCGGCCTGTGCAAAGACTGAACATGCTCATGGCCGATAGGATAATTCATTCTTTTGGCCTGAGGTTCCGCCACATGGAGAATGACGCAATTTAAAAGAAGATAATACCATACTGTAAAAATGGCAATATTACACTTTCGATTCAATCGCCGAATGCGACTTGGTTTGCGTGGACGGATGACGCAACTGGGAATTTACACTGCAGTGTCTCAAAGACACAGAACATTATGTAGCAGAGTGGCGCAGTGGAAGCGTGCTGGGCTCATAACTCAGATGTCCGTGGATCGAAACCACGCTCTGCTAAGAACCTTTTTATTTCGTTTTCACAGACAGGAGTGATTTCTGGGTGTCTTTATTCCTCAAAGCCCTGTGGTTTGCACATAAATTGTTAGGCTGAATATTCAGACCCTCCAGAAGTGAGGATAATGATTCCCCTTGACCCCAGATGGGGAAATAGTTGAAACAAATTTCTTCTACTGCCTTTCCTGCAGTTTAAGTTCAGTTTTCACAGTGTCAGAAATTCTCTATGTCCGTTATCACTGCCTGGTCGGATTTTGCGCCAGAAAAGAGTTTAAAATGACGTTGAATGGTAAATGTTGAAAAAAAAATATGTAAAAAAGAAATGATCACTTGACAAGTGGTTCCGTCGACCAATCGCTCCAGCACAGCTGCATTCTGGGAGAAAAGTATCCTTGACCCCGACGTGATTTGAACACGCAACCTTCTGATCTGGAGTCAGACGCGCTACCGTTGCGCCACGGAGTCGTGATATCGACCATCTGTTTCCCGCCACCTATCACAGCAAATTGGCCGGTTTCTATCGATTATTTTGGCAAGGCCAATTTTCTTTGATTTCAGTGATCACTAAACGCTATCATCATACGCCTTTACACCGTTTAACGGATCAGTGATGCGGTGTCTACCAAAGTATGGTACCACTATTGAATGCACTGCCTTGAGTGGAGGTTTCTGTTAATATGAAAAAGCTAGTATTATAAACCCCTGATAGTGAGATGTCATTTGCAAATGCAGTATCGTATTCTGTTATGTTAAAAAGAAATTGTCACACTTTTATAGCTTTACCTTATTGCATGAAGGCGTGTATCAAAGTGTGCACAGGAATTAATATGGCATTGCTTATTATACTGACGAGCCATATGCTCAAGGTTTTGGTGATGAGAAATTAGTTATAACCTGGTCGAATGTAAGGTGTAAAGGTTAAACACTAGCGTTGGTTAATTCAAAGAGAGGGCGCATATTTCTGCGACAATTTGTCCTAAATTATCAACATTGCGAATAAACTGTACATTTCTCCTCTTAGGAAGCCGGCCTGTGCAAAGACTGAACATGCTCATGGCCGATAGGATAATTCATTCTTTTGGCCTGAGGTTCCGCCACATGGAGAATGACGCAATTTAAAAGAAGATAATACCATACTGTAAAAATGGCAATATTACACTTTCGATTCAATCGCCGAATGCGACTTGGTTTGCGTGGACGGATGACGCAACTGGGAATTTACACTGCAGTGTCTCAAAGACACAGAACATTATGTAGCAGAGTGGCGCAGTGGAAGCGTGCTGGGCTCATAACTCAGATGTCCGTGGATCGAAACCACGCTCTGCTAAGAACCTTTTTATTTCGTTTTCACAGACAGGAGTGATTTCTGGGTGTCTTTATTCCTCAAAGCCCTGTGGTTTGCACATAAATTGTTAGGCTGAATATTCAGACCCTCCAGAAGTGAGGATAATGATTCCCCTTGACCCCAGATGGGGAAATAGTTGAAACAAATTTCTTCTACTGCCTTTCCTGCAGTTTAAGTTCAGTTTTCACAGTGTCAGAAATTCTCTATGTCCGTTATCACTGCCTGGTCGGATTTTGCGCCAGAAAAGAGTTTAAAATGACGTTGAATGGTAAATGTTGAAAAAAAAATATGTAAAAAAGAAATGATCACTTGACAAGTGGTTCCGTCGGCCAATCGCTCCAGCACAGCTGCATTCTGGGAGAAAAGTATCCTTGACCCCGACGTGATTTGAACACGCAACCTTCTGATCTGGAGTCAGACGCGCTACCGTTGCGCCACGGAGTCGTGATATCGACCATTTGTTTCCCGCCACCTATCACAGCAAATTGGCCGGTTTCTATCGATTATTTTGGCAAGGCCAATTTTCTTTGATTTCAGTGATCACTAAACGCTATCATCATACGCCTTTACACCGTTTAACGGATCAGTGATGCGGTGTCTACCAAAGTATGGTACCACTATTGAATGCACTGCCTTGAGTGGAGGTTTCTGTTGATATGAAAAAGCTAGTATTATAAACCCCTGATAGTGAGATGTCATTTGCAAATGCAGTATCGTATTCTGTTATGTTTAAAGAAATTGTCACACGTTTATAGCTTTACCTTATTGCATGTAGGCGTGTATCAAAGTGTGCACAGGAATTAATATGGCATTGCTTATTATACTGACGAGCCATATGCTCAAGGTTTTGGTGATGAGAAATTAGTTATAACCTGGTCGAATGTAAGGTGTAAAGGTTAAACACTAGCGTTGGTTAATTCAAAGAGAGGGCGCATATTTCTGCGACTATTTGTCCTAAATTATCAACATTGCGAATAAACTGTACATTTCTCCTCTTAGGAAGCCGGCCTGTGCAAAGACTGAACATGCTCATGGCCGATAGGATAATTCATTCTTTTGGCCTGAGGTTCCGCCACATGGAGAATGACGCAATTTAAAAGAAGATAATATCATACTGTAAAAATTGCAATATTACACTTTCGATTCAATCGCCGAATGCGACTTGGTTTGCGTGGATGGATGACGCAACTGGGAATTTACACTGCAGTGTCTCAAAGACACAGAACATTATGTAGCAGAGTGGCGCAGTGTAAGCGTGCTGGGCTCATAACTCAGATGTCCGTGGATCGAAACCACGCTCTGCTAAGAACCTTTTTATTTCGTTTTCACAGACAGGAGTGATTTCTGGGTGTCTTTATTCCTCAAAGCCCTGTGGTTTGCACATAAATTGTTAGGCTGAATATTCAGACTGTCCAGAAGTGAGGATAATGATTCCCCTGGACCCCAGACGGGGAAATAGTTGAAACAAATTTCTTCTACTGCCTTTCCTGCAGTTTAAGTTCAGTTTTCACAGTGTCAGAAATTCTCTATGTCCGTTATCACTGCCTGGTCGGATTTTGCGCCAGAAAAGAGTTTAAAATGACGTTGAATGGTAAATGTTGAAAAAAAAATATGTAAAAAAGAAATGATCACTTGACAAGTGGTTCCGTCGGCCAATCGCTCCAGCACAGCTGCATTCTGGGAGAAAAGTATCCTTGACCCCGACGTGATTTGAACACGCAACCTTCTGATCTGGAGTCAGACGCGCTACCGTTGCGCCACGGAGTCGTGATATCGACCATCTGTTTCCCGCCACCTATCACAGCAAATTGGCCGGTTTCTATCGATTATTTTGGCAAGGCCAATTTTCTTTGATTTCAGTGATCACTAAACGCTATCATCATACGCCTTTACACCGTTTAACGGATCAGTGATGCGGTGTCTACCAAAGTATGGTACCACTATTGAATGCACTGCCTTGAGTGGAGGTTTCTGTTAATATGAAAAAGCTAGTATTATAAACCCCTGATAGTGAGATGTCATTTGCAAATGCAGTATCGTATTCTGTTATGTTAAAAAGAAATTGTCACACTTTTATAGCTTTACCTTATTGCATGAAGGCGTGTATCAAAGTGTGCACAGGAATTAATATGGCATTGCTTATTATACTGACGAGCCATATGCTCAAGGTTTTGGTGATGAGAAATTAGTTATAACCTGGTCGAATGTAAGGTGTAAAGGTTAAACACTAGCGTTGGTTAATTCAAAGAGAGGGCGCATATTTCTGCGACAATTTGTCCTAAATTATCAACATTGCGAATAAACTGTACATTTCTCCTCTTAGGAAGCCGGCCTGTGCAAAGACTGAACATGCTCATGGCCGATAGGATAATTCATTCTTTTGGCCTGAGGTTCCGCCACATGGAGAATGACGCAATTTAAAAGAAGATAATACCATACTGTAAAAATGGCAATATTACACTTTCGATTCAATCGCCGAATGCGACTTGGTTTGCGTGGACGGATGACGCAACTGGGAATTTACACTGCAGTGTCTCAAAGACACAGAACATTATGTAGCAGAGTGGCGCAGTGGAAGCGTGCTGGGCTCATAACTCAGATGTCCGTGGATCGAAACCACGCTCTGCTAAGAACCTTTTTATTTCGTTTTCACAGACAGGAGTGATTTCTGGGTGTCTTTATTCCTCAAAGCCCTGTGGTTTGCACATAAATTGTTAGGCTGAATATTCAGACCCTCCAGAAGTGAGGATAATGATTCCCCTTGACCCCAGATGGGGAAATAGTTGAAACAAATTTCTTCTACTGCCTTTCCTGCAGTTTAAGTTCAGTTTTCACAGTGTCAGAAATTCTCTATGTCCGTTATCACTGCCTGGTCGGATTTTGCGCCAGAAAAGAGTTTAAAATGACGTTGAATGGTAAATGTTGAAAAAAAAATATGTAAAAAAGAAATGATCACTTGACAAGTGGTTCCGTCGGCCAATCGCTCCAGCACAGCTGCATTCTGGGAGAAAAGTATCCTTGACCCCGACGTGATTTGAACACGCAACCTTCTGATCTGGAGTCAGACGCGCTACCGTTGCGCCACGGAGTCGTGATATCGACCATCTGTTTCCCGCCACCTATCACAGCAAATTGGCCGGTTTCTATCGATTATTTTGGCAAGGCCGATTTTCTTTGATTTCAGTGATCACTAAACGCTATCATCATACGCCTTTACACCGTTTAACGGATCAGTGATGGGGTCTCTACCAAAGTATGGTACCACTATTGAATGCACTGCCTTGAGTTGAGGTTTCTGTTGAATTGGAAAAGCTAGTATTATAAACCCCTGATAGTGAGATGTCATTTGCAAATGCAGTATCGTATTCTGTTATGTTAAAAAGAAATTGTCACACGTTTATAGCTCTACCTTATTGCATGAAGGCGTGTATCAAAGTGTGCACAGGAATTAATATGGCATTGCTTATTATACTGACGAGCCATATGCTCAAGGTTTTGGTGATGAGAAATTAGTTATAACCTGGTCGAATGTAAGGTGTAAAGGTTAAACACTAGCGTTGGTTAATTCAAAGAGAGGGCGCATATTTCTGCGACTATTTGTCCTAAATTATCAACAATGCGAATAAACTGTACATTTCTCCTCTTAGGAAGCCGGCCTGTGCAAAGACTGAACATGCTCATGGCCTATAGGATAATTTATTCTTTTGGCCTGAGGTTCCGCCACATGGAGAATGACGCAATTTAAAAGAAGATAATACCATACTGTAAAAATGGCAATATTACACTTTCGATTCAATCGCCGAATGCGACTTGGTTTGCGTGGATGGATGACGCAACTGGGAATTTACAGCGCAGTGTCTCAAAGACACACGATTATGTAGCAGAGTGGCGCAGTGGAAGCGTGCTGGGCTCATAACTCAGAGGTCCGTGGATCGAAACCACGCTCTGCTAAGAACCTTTTTATTTCGTTTTCACAGACAAGAGTGATTTCTGGGTGTCTTTATTCCTCAACGCCCTGTGGTTTGCACATAAATTGTTAGGCTGAATATTCAGACCCTCCAGAAGTGAGGATAATGATTCCCCTTGACCCCAGACGGGGAAATAGTTGAAACAAATTTCTTCTACTGCCTTTCATGCAGTTTAAGTTCAGTTTTCACAGTGTCAGAAATTCTCTATGTCCGTATTCACTGCCTGGTCGGATTTTGCGCCAGAAAAGAGTTTAAAAAGACGTTGATTTGTAAATGTTGAAAAAAAAATGTAAAAAAGAAATGATCACTTGACAAGTGGTTCCGTCGGCCAATCGCTCCAGCACAGCTGCATTCTGGGAGAAAAGTATCCTTGACCCCGACGTGATTTGAACACGCAGCCTTCTGATCTGGAGTCAGACGCGCTACCTGTGCGCCACGGAGTCGTGATATCGACCATCTGTTTCCCGCCACCTATCACAGCAAATTGGCCGGTTTCTATCGATTATTTTGGCAAGGCCGATTTTCTTTGATTTCAGTGATCACTAAACGCTATCATCATACGCCTTTACCCCGTTTAACGGATCAGTGATGCGGTGTCTACCAAAGTAGGGTACCACTATTGAATGCACTGCCTTGAGTGGAGGTTTCTGTTGATATGAAAAAGCTAGTATTATAAACCCCTGATAGTGAGATGTCATTTGCAAATGCAGTATCGTATTCTGTTTTGTTTAAAGAAATTGTCACACGTTTATAGCTTTACCTTATTGCATGTAGGCGTGTATCAAAGTGTGCACAGGAATTAATATGGCATTGCTTATTATACCGAGGAGCCATATGCTCAAGGTTTTGGTGATGAGAAATTAGTTATAACCTGGTCGAATGTAAGGTGTAAAGGTTAAACACTAGCGTTGGTTAATTCAAAGAGAGGGCGCATATTTCTGAGACTATTTGTCCTAAATTATCAACATTGCGAATAAACTGTACATTTCTCCTCTTAGGAAGCCGGCCTGTGCAAAGACTGAACATGCTCATGGCCGATAGGATAATTCATTCTTTTGGCCTGAGGTTCCGCCACATGGAGAATGACGCAATTTAAAAGAAGATAATATCATACTGTAAAAATGGCAATATTACACTTTCGATTCAATCGCCGAATGCGACTTGGTTTGCGTGGATGGATGACGCAACTGGGAATTTACAGCGCAGTGTCTCAAAGACACACGATTATGTAGCAGAGTGGCGCAGTGGAAGCGTGCTGGGCTCATAACTCAGAGGTCCGTGGATCGAAACCACGCTCTGCTAAGAACCTTTTTATTTCGTTTTCACAGACAGGAGTGATTTCTGGGTGTCTTTATTCCTCAAAGCTCTGTGGTTTGCACATAAATTGTTAGGCTGAATATTCAGACCCTCCAGAAGTGAGGATAATGATTCCCCTTAACCCCACATGGGGAAATAGTTGAAACAAATTTCTTCTACTGCCTTTCCTGCAGTTTAAGTTCAGTTTTCACAGTGTCAGAAATTCTCTATGTCCGTTATCACTGCCTGGTCGGATTTTGCGCCAGAAAAGAGTTTAAAAATGACGTTGAATGGTAAATGTTGAAAAAAAATATGTAAAAAAGAAATGATCACTTGACAAGTGGTTCCGTCGGCCAATCGCTCCAGCACAGCTGCATTCTGGGAGAAAAGTATCCTTGACCCCGACGTGATTTGAACACGCAACCTTCTGATCTGGAGTCAGACGCGCTACCGTTGCGCCACGGAGTCGTGATATCGACCATCTGTTTCCCGCCACCTATCACAGCAAATTGGCCGGTTTCTATCGATTATTTTTGCAAGGCCGATTTTCTTTGATTTCAGTGATCACTAAACGCTATCATCGTACGCCTTTACACCGTTTAACGGATCAGTGATGCGGTGTCTACCAAAGTATGGTACCACTATTGAATGCACTGCCTTGAGTGGAGGTTTCTGTTGAATTGGAAAAGCTAGTATTATAAACCTCTGATAGTGAGATGTCATTTGCAAATGCAGTATCGTATTCTGTTATGTTTAAAGAAATTGTCACACGTTTATAGCTTTACCTTATTGCATGTAGGCGTGTATCAAAGTGTGCACAGGAATTAATATGGCATTGCTTATTATACTGACGAGCCATATGCTCAAGGTTTTGGTGATGAGAAATTAGTTATAACCTGGTCGAATGTAAGGTGTAAAGGTTAAACACTAGCGTTGGTTAATGCAAAGAGAGGGCGCATATTTCTGCGACTATTTGTCCTAAATTATCAACAATGCGAATAAACTGTACATTTCTCCTCTTAGGAAGCCGGCCTGTGCAAAGACTGAACATGCTCATGGCCGATAGGATAATTTATTCTTTTGGCCTGAGGTTCCGCCACATGGAGAATGACGCAATTTAAAAGAAGATAATACCATACTGTAAAAATGGCAATATTACACTTTCGATTCAATCGCCGAATGCGACGTGGTTTGCGTGGATGGATGACGCAACTGGGAATTTACAGCGCAGTGTCTCAAAGACACACGATTATGTAGCAGAGTGGCGCAGTGGAAGCGTGCTGGGCTCATAACTCAGAGGTCCGTGGATCGAAACCACGCTCTGCTAAGAACCTTTTTATTTCGTTTTCACAGACAGGAGTGATTTCTGGGTGTCTTTATTCCTCAAAGCCCTGTGGTTTGCACATAAATTGTTAGGTTGAATATTCAGACCCTCCAGAAGTGAGGATAATGATTCCCCTTGACCCCAGACGGGGAAATAGTTGAAACAAATTTCTTCTACTGCCTTTCCTGCAGTTTAAGTTCAGTTTTCACAGTGTCAGAAATTCTCTATGTCCGTTATCACTGCCTGGTGGGATTTCGCGCCAGAAAAGAGTTAAAAAAAGACGTTGAATGGTAAATGTTGAAAAAAAATATGTAAAAAAGAAATGATCACTTGACAAGTGGTTCCGTCGGCCAATCGCTCCAGCACAGCTGCATTCTGGGAGAAAAGTATCCTTGACCCCGACGTGATTTGAACACGCAACCTTCTGATCTGGAGTCAGACGCGCTACCGTTGCGCCACGGAGTCGTGATATCGACCATCTGTTTCCCGCCACCTATCACAGCAAATTGGCCGGTTTCTATCGATTATTTTGGCAAGGCCGATTTTCTTTGATTTCAGTGATCACTAAACGCTATCATCATACGCCTTTACACCGTTTAACGGATCAGTGATGCGGTGTCTACCAAAGTATGGTACCACTATTGAATGCACTGCCTTGAGTTGAGGTTTCTGTTGAATTGGAAAAGCTAGTATTATAAACCCCTGATAGTGAGATGTCATTTGCAAATGCAGTATCGTATTCTGTTATGTTAAAAAGAAATTGTCACACGTTTATAGCTCTACCTTATTGCATGAAGGCGTGTATCAAAGTGTGCACAGGAATTAATATGGCATTGCTTATTATACTGACGAGCCATATGCTCAAGGTTTTGGTGATGAGAAATTAGTTATAACCTGGTCGAATGTAAGGTGTAAAGGTTAAACACTAGCGTCGGTTAATTCAAAGAGAGGGCGCATATTTCTGCGACTATTTGTCCTAAATTATCAACAATGCGAATAAACTGTACATTTCTCCTCTTAGGAAGCCGGCCTGTGCAAAGACTGAACATGCTCATGGCCTATAGGATAATTTATTCTTTTGGCCTGAGGTTCCGCCACATGGAGAATGACGCAATTTAAAAGAAGATAATACCATACTGTAAAAATGGCAATATTACACTTTCGATTCAATCGCCGAATGCGACTTGGTTTGCGTGGATGGATGACGCAACTGGGAATTTACAGCGCAGTGTCTCAAAGACACACGATTATGTAGCAGAGTGGCGCAGTGGAAGCGTGCTGGGCTCATAACTCAGAGGTCCGTGGATCGAAACCACGCTCTGCTAAGAACCTTTTTATTTCGTTTTCACAGACAGGAGTGATTTCTGGGTGTCTTTATTCCTCAAAGCCCTGTGGTTTGCACATAAATTGTTAGGTTGAATATTCAGACCCTCCAGAAGTGAGGATAATGATTCCCCTTGACCCCAGACGGGGAAATAGTTGAAACAAATTTCTTCTACTGCCTTTCCTGCAGTTTAAGTTCAGTTTTCACAGTGTCAGAAATTCTCTATGTCCGTTACCACTGCCTGGTGGGATTTCGCGCCAGAAAAGAGTTTAAAAAAGACGTTGAATGGTAAATATTGAAAAAAAAAATATGTAAAAAAGAAATGATCACTTGACAAGTGGTTCCGTCGGCCAATCGCTCCAGCACAGCTGCATTCTGGGAGAAAACAGTATCCTTGACCCCGACGTGATTTGAACACGCAGCCTTCTGATCTGGAGTCAGACGCGCTACCTGTGCGCCACGGAGTCGTGATATCGACCATCTGTTTCCCGCCACCTATCACAGCAAATTGGCCGGTTTCTATCGATTATTTTGGCAAGGCCGATTTTCTTTGATTTCAGTGATCACTAAACGCTATCATCATACGCCTTTACACCGTTTAACGGATCAGTGATGCGGTGTCTACCAAAGTATGGTACCACTATTGAATGCACTGCCTTGAGTTGAGGTTTCTGTTGAATTGGAAAAGCTAGTATTATAAACCCCTGATAGTGAGATGTCATTTGCAAATGCAGTATCGTATTCTGTTATGTTAAAAAGAAATTGTCACACGTTTATAGCTCTACCTTATTGCATGTAGGCGTGTATCAAAGTGTGCACAGGAATTAATATGGCATTGCTTATTATACTGAGGAGCCATATGCTCAAGGTTTTGGTGATGAGAAATTAGTTATAACCTGGTCGAATGTAAGGTGTAAAGGTTAAACACTAGCGTTGGTTAATTCAAAGAGAGGGCGCATATTTCTGAGACTATTTGTCCTAAATTATCAACATTGCGAATAAACTGTACATTTCTCCTCTTAGGAAGCCGGCCTGTGCAAAGACTGAACATGCTCATGGCCGATAGGATAATTCATTCTTTTGGCCTGAGGTTCCGCCACATGGAGAATGACGCAATTTAAAAGAAGATAATATCATACTGTAAAAATGGCAATATTACACTTTCGATTCAATCGCCGAATGCGACTTGGTTTGCGTGGATGGATGACGCAACTGGGAATTTACAGCGCAGTGTCTCAAAGACACTCGCCAGTATGTAGCAGAGTGGCGCAGTGGAAGCGTGCTGGGCTCATAACTCAGAGGTCCGTGGATCGAAACCACGCTCTGCTAAGAACCTTTTTATTTCGTTTTCACAGACAGGAGTGATTTCTGGGTGTCTTTATTCCTCAAAGCCCTGTGGTTTGCACATAAATTGTTAGGCTGAATATTCAGACCCTCCAGAAGTGAGGATAATGATTCCCCTTAACCCCAGATGGGGAAATAGTTGAAACAAATTTCTTCTACTGCCTTTCCTGCAGTTTAAGTTCAGTTTTCACAGTGTCAGAAATTCTCTATGTCCGTTATCACTGCCTGGTCGGATTTTGCGCCAGAAAAGAGTTAAAAAAAGACGTTGAATGGTAAATGTTGAAAAAAAATATGTAAAAAAGAAATGATCACTTGACAAGTGGTTCCGTCGGCCAATCGCTCCAGCACAGCTGCATTCTGGGAGAAAAGTATCCTTGACTCCGACGTGATTTGAACACGCAAGCTTCTGATCTGGAGTCAGACGCGCTACCGTTGCGCCACGGAGTCGTGATATCGACCATCTGTTTCCCGCCACCTATCACAGCAAATTGGCCGGTTTCTATCGATTATTTTGGCAAGGCCGATTTTCTTTGATTTCAGTGATCACTAAACGCTATCATCATACGCCTTTACACCGTTTAACGGATCAGTGATGCGGTGTCTACCAAAGTATGGTACCACTATTGAATGCACTGCCTTGAGTTGAGGTTTCTGTTGAATTGGAAAAGCTAGTATTATAAACCCCTGATAGTGAGATGTCATTTGCAAATGCAGTATCGTATTCTGTTATGTTAAAAAGAAATTGTCACACGTTTATAGCTCTACCTTATTGCATGAAGGCGTGTATCAAAGTGTGCACAGGAATTAATATGGCATTGCTTATTATACTGACGAGCCATATGCTCAAGGTTTTGGTGATGAGAAATTAGTTATAACCTGGTCGAATGTAAGGTGTAAAGGTTAAACACTAGCGTTGGTTAATTCAAAGAGAGGGCGCATATTTCTGCGACTATTTGTCCTAAATTATCAACAATGCGAATAAACTGTACATTTCTCCTCTTAGGAAGCCGGCCTGTGCAAAGACTGAACATGCTCATGGCCTATAGGATAATTTATTCTTTTGGCCTGAGGTTCCGCCACATGGAGAATGACGCAATTTAAAAGAAGATAATACCATACTGTAAAAATGGCAATATTACACTTTCGATTCAATCGCCGAATGCGACTTGGTTTGCGTGGATGGATGACGCAACTGGGAATTTACAGCGCAGTGTCTCAAAGACACACGATTATGTAGCAGAGTGGCGCAGTGGAAGCGTGCTGGGCTCATAACTCAGAGGTCCGTGGATCGAAACCACGCTCTGCTAAGAACCTTTTTATTTCGTTTTCACAGACAGGAGTGATTTCTGGGTGTCTTTATTCCTCAAAGCCCTGTGGTTTGCACATAAATTGTTAGGCTGAATATTCAGACCCTCCAGAAGTGAGGATAATGATTCCCCTTAACCCCACATGGGGAAATAGTTGAAACAAATTTCTTCTACTGCCTTTCCTGCAGTTTAAGTTCAGTTTTCACAGTGTCAGAAATTCTCTATGTCCGTTATCACTGCCTGGTCGGATTTTGCGCCAGAAAAGAGTTTAAAAAAGACGTTGAATGGTAAATGTTGAAAAAAAATATGTAAAAAAGAAATGATCACTTGACAAGTGGTTCCGTCGGCCAATCGCTCCAGCACAGCTGCATTCTGGGAGAAAAGTATCCTTGACCCCGACGTGATTTGAACACGCAACCTTCTGATCTGGAGTCAGACGCGCTACCGTTGCGCCACGGAGTCGTGATATCGACCATCTGTTTCCCGCCACCTATCACAGCAAATTGGCCGGTTTCTATCGATTATTTTGGCAAGGCCGATTTTCTTTGATTTCAGTGATCACTAAACGCTATCATCATACGCCTTTACACCGTTTAACGGATCAGTGATGGGGTCTCTACCAAAGTATGGTACCACTATTGAATGCACTGCCTTGAGTTGAGGTTTCTGTTGAATTGGAAAAGCTAGTATTATAAACCCCTGATAGTGAGATGTCATTTGCAAATGCAGTATCGTATTCTGTTATGTTAAAAAGAAATTGTCACACGTTTATAGCTCTACCTTATTGCATGAAGGCGTGTATCAAAGTGTGCACAGGAATTAATATGGCATTGCTTATTATACTGACGAGCCATATGCTCAAGGTTTTGGTGATGAGAAATTAGTTATAACCTGGTCGAATGTAAGGTGTAAAGGTTAAACACTAGCGTTGGTTAATTCAAAGAGAGGGCGCATATTTCTGCGACTATTTGTCCTAAATTATCAACAATGCGAATAAACTGTACATTTCTCCTCTTAGGAAGCCGGCCTGTGCAAAGACTGAACATGCTCATGGCCTATAGGATAATTTATTCTTTTGGCCTGAGGTTCCGCCACATGGAGAATGACGCAATTTAAAAGAAGATAATACCATACTGTAAAAATGGCAATATTACACTTTCGATTCAATCGCCGAATGCGACTTGGTTTGCGTGGATGGATGACGCAACTGGGAATTTACAGCGCAGTGTCTCAAAGACACACGATTATGTAGCAGAGTGGCGCAGTGGAAGCGTGCTGGGCTCATAACTCAGAGGTCCGTGGATCGAAACCACGCTCTGCTAAGAACCATTTTATTTCGTTTTCACAGACAAGAGTGATTTCTGGGTGTCTTTATTCCTCAACGCCCTGTGGTTTGCACATAAATTGTTAGGCTGAATATTCAGACCCTCCAGAAGTGAGGATAATGATTCCCCTTGACCCCAGACGGGGAAATAGTTGAAACAAATTTCTTCTACTGCCTTTCATGCAGTTTAAGTTCAGTTTTCACAGTGTCAGAAATTCTCTATGTCCGTATTCACTGCCTGGTCGGATTTTGCGCCAGAAAAGAGTTTAAAAAGACGTTGATTTGTAAATGTTGAAAAAAAATGTAAAAAAGAAATGATCACTTGACAAGTGGTTCCGTCGGCCAATCGCTCCAGCACAGCTGCATTCTGGGAGAAAAGTATCCTTGACCCCGACGTGATTTGAACACGCAGCCTTCTGATCTGGAGTCAGACGCGCTACCGTTGCGCCACGGAGTCGTGATATCGACCATCTGTTTCCCGCCACCTATCACAGCAAATTGGCCGGTTTCTATCGATTATTTTGGCAAGGCCGATTTTCTTTGATTTCAGTGATCACTAAACGCTATCATCATACGCCTTTACACCGTTTAACGGATCAGTGATGCGGTGTCTACCAAAGTAGGGTACCACTATTGAATGCACTGCCTTGAGTGGAGGTTTCTGTTGATATGAAAAAGCTAGTATTATAAACCCCTGATAGTGAGATGTCATTTGCAAATGCAGTATCGTATTCTGTTTTGTTTAAAGAAATTGTCACACGTTTATAGCTTTACCTTATTGCATGTAGGCGTGTATCAAAGTGTGCACAGGAATTAATATGGCATTGCTTATTATACCGAGGAGCCATATGCTCAAGGTTTTGGTGATGAGAAATTAGTTATAACCTGGTCGAATGTAAGGTGTAAAGGTTAAACACTAGCGTTGGTTAATTCAAAGAGAGGGCGCATATTTCTGAGACTATTTGTCCTAAATTATCAACATTGCGAATAAACTGTACATTTCTCCTCTTAGGAAGCCGGCCTGTGCAAAGACTGAACATGCTCATGGCCGATAGGATAATTCATTCTTTTGGCCTGAGGTTCCGCCACATGGAGAATGACGCAATTTAAAAGAAGATAATATCATACTGTAAAAATGGCAATATTACACTTTCGATTCAATCGCCGAATGCGACTTGGTTTGCGTGGATGGATGACGCAACTGGGAATTTACAGCGCAGTGTCTCAAAGACACACGATTATGTAGCAGAGTGGCGCAGTGGAAGCGTGCTGGGCTCATGACTCAGTGGTCCGTGGATCGAAACCACGCTCTGCTAAGAACCTTTTTATTTCGTTTTCACAGACAGGAGTGATTTCTGGGTGTCTTTATTCCTCAAAGCTCTGTGGTTTGCACATAAATTGTTAGGCTGAATATTCAGACCCTCCAGAAGTGAGGATAATGATTCCCCTTAACCCCACATGGGGAAATAGTTGAAACAAATTTCTTCTACTGCCTTTCCTGCAGTTTAAGTTCAGTTTTCACAGTGTCAGAAATTCTCTATGTCCGTTATCACTGCCTGGTCGGATTTTGCGCCAGAAAAGAGTTTAAAAATGACGTTGAATGGTAAATGTTGAAAAAAAATATGTAAAAAAGAAATGATCACTTGACAAGTGGTTCCGTCGGCCAATCGCTCCAGCACAGCTGCATTCTGGGAGAAAAGTATCCTTGACCCCGACGTGATTTGAACACGCAGCCTTCTGATCTGGAGTCAGACGCGCTACCTGTGCGCCACGGAGTCGTGATATCGACCATCTGTTTCCCGCCACCTATCACAGCAAATTGGCCGGTTTCTATCGATTATTTTGGCAAGGCCGATTTTCTTTGATTTCAGTGATCACTAAACGCTATCATCATACGCCTTTACACCGTTTAACGGATCAGTGATGCGGTGTCTACCAAAGTAGGGTACCACTATTGAATGCACTGCCTTGAGTGGAGGTTTCTGTTGATATGAAAAAGCTAGTATTATAAACCCCTGATAGTGAGATGTCATTTGCAAATGCAGTATCGTATTCTGTTTTGTTTAAAGAAATTGTCACACGTTTATAGCTTTACCTTATTGCATGTAGGCGTGTATCAAAGTGTGCACAGGAATTAATATGGCATTGCTTATTATACCGAGGAGCCATATGCTCAAGGTTTTGGTGATGAGAAATTAGTTATAACCTGGTCGAATGTAAGGTGTAAAGGTTAAACACTAGCGTTGGTTAATTCAAAGAGAGGGCGCATATTTCTGAGACTATTTGTCCTAAATTATCAACATTGCGAATAAACTGTACATTTCTCCTCTTAGGAAGCCGGCCTGTGCAAAGACTGAACATGCTCATGGCCGATAGGATAATTCATTCTTTTGGCCTGAGGTTCCGCCACATGGAGAATGACGCAATTTAAAAGAAGATAATATCATACTGTAAAAATGGCAATATTACACTTTCGATTCAATCGCCGAATGCGACTTGGTTTGCGTGGATGGATGACGCAACTGGGAATTTACAGCGCAGTGTCTCAAAGACACACGATTATGTAGCAGAGTGGCGCAGTGGAAGCGTGCTGGGCTCATGACTCAGAGGTCCGTGGATCGAAACCACGCTCTGCTAAGAACCTTTTTATTTCGTTTTCACAGACAGGAGTGATTTCTGGGTGTCTTTATTCCTCAAAGCTCTGTGGTTTGCACATAAATTGTTAGGCTGAATATTCAGACCCTCCAGAAGTGAGGATAATGATTCCCCTTAACCCCACATGGGGAAATAGTTGAAACAAATTTCTTCTACTGCCTTTCCTGCAGTTTAAGTTCAGTTTTCACAGTGTCAGAAATTCTCTATGTCCGTTATCACTGCCTGGTCGGATTTTGCGCCAGAAAAGAGTTTAAAAATGACGTTGAATGGTAAATGTTGAAAAAAAATATGTAAAAAAGAAATGATCACTTGACAAGTGGTTCCGTCGGCCAATCGCTCCAGCACAGCTGCATTCTGGGAGAAAAGTATCCTTGACCCCGACGTGATTTGAACACGCAACCTTCTGATCTGGAGTCAGACGCGCTACCGTTGCGCCACGGAGTCGTGATATCGACCATCTGTTTCCCGCCACCTATCACAGCAAATTGGCCGGTTTCTATCGATTATTTTTGCAAGGCCGATTTTCTTTGATTTCAGTGATCACTAAACGCTATCATCGTACGCCTTTACACCGTTTAACGGATCAGTGATGCGGTGTCTACCAAAGTATGGTACCACTATTGAATGCACTGCCTTGAGTGGAGGTTTCTGTTGAATTGGAAAAGCTAGTATTATAAACCCCTGATAGTGAGATGTCATTTGCAAATGCAGTATCGTATTCTGTTATGTTTAAAGAAATTGTCACACGTTTATAGCTTTACCTTATTGCATGTAGGCGTGTATCAAAGTGTGCACAGGAATTAATATGGCATTGCTTATTATACTGACGAGCCATATGCTCAAGGTTTTGGTGATGAGAAATTAGTTATAACCTGGTCGAATGTAAGGTGTAAAGGTTAAACACTAGCGTTGGTTAATGCAAAGAGAGGGCGCATATTTCTGCGACTATTTGTCCTAAATTATCAACAATGCGAATAAACTGTACATTTCTCCTCTTAGGAAGCCGGCCTGTGCAAAGACTGAACATGCTCATGGCCGATAGGATAATTTATTCTTTTGGCCTGAGGTTCCGCCACATGGAGAATGACGCAATTTAAAAGAAGATAATACCATACTGTAAAAATGGCAATATTACACTTTCGATTCAATCGCCGAATGCGACGTGGTTTGCGTGGATGGATGACGCAACTGGGAATTTACAGCGCAGTGTCTCAAAGACACACGATTATGTAGCAGAGTGGCGCAGTGGAAGCGTGCTGGGCTCATAACTCAGAGGTCCGTGGATCGAAACCACGCTCTGCTAAGAACCTTTTTATTTCGTTTTCACAGACAGGAGTGATTTCTGGGTGTCTTTATTCCTCAAAGCCCTGTGGTTTGCACATAAATTGTTAGGTTGAATATTCAGACCCTCCAGAAGTGAGGATAATGATTCCCCTTGACCCCAGACGGGGAAATAGTTGAAACAAATTTCTTCTACTGCCTTTCCTGCAGTTTAAGTTCAGTTTTCACAGTGTCAGAAATTCTCTATGTCCGTTATCACTGCCTGGTGGGATTTCGCGCCAGAAAAGAGTTTAAAAAAGACGTTGAATGGTAAATATTGAAAAAAAAATATGTAAAAAAGAAATGATCACTTGACAAGTGGTTCCGTCGGCCAATCGCTCCAGCACAGCTGCATTCTGGGAGAAAACAGTATCCTTGACCCCGACGTGATTTGAACACGCAGCCTTCTGATCTGGAGTCGGACGCGCTACCTGTGCGCCACGGAGTCGTGATATCGACCATCTGTTTCCCGCCACCTATCACAGCAAATTGGCCGGTTTCTATCGATTATTTTGGCAAGGCCGATTTTCTTTGATTTCAGTGATCACTAAACGCTATCATCATACGCCTTTACACCGTTTAACGGATCAGTGACGCGGTGTCTACCAAAGTATGGTACCACTATTGAATGCACTGCCTTGAGTGGAGGTTTCTGTTGATATGAAAAAGCTAGTATTATAAACCCCTGATAGTGAGATGTCATTTGCAAATGCAGTATCGTATTCTGTTATGTTTAAAGAAATTGTCACACGTTTATAGCTTTACCTTATTGCATGTAGGCGTGTATCAAAGTGTGCACAGGAATTAATATGGCATTGCTTATTATACTGACGAGCCATATGCTCAAGGTTTTGGTGATGAGAAATTAGTTATAACCTGGTCGAATGTAAGGTGTAAAGGTTAAACACTAGCGTTGGTTAATTCAAAGAGAGGTCGCATATTTCTGCGACTATTTGTCCTAAATTATCAACATTGCGAATAAACTGTACATTTCTCCTCTTAGGAAGCCGGCCTGTGCAAAGACTGAACATGCTCATGGCCGATAGGATAATTCATTCTTTTGGCCTGAGGTTCCGCCTCATGGAGAATGACGCAATTTAAAAGAAGATAATATCATACTGTAAAAATGGCAATATTACACTTTCGATTCAATCGCCGAATGCGACTTGGTTTGCGTGGATGGATGACGCAACTGGGAATTTACAGCGCAGTGTCTCAAAGACACCCGACATTATGTAGCAGAGTGGCGCAGTGGAAGCGTGCTGGGCTCATAACTCAGAGGTCCGTGGATCGAAACCACGCTCTGCTAAGAACCTTCTTATTTCGTTTTCACAGACAGGAGTGATACCTGGGTGTCTTTATTCCTCAAAGCCCTGTGGTTTGCACATAAATTGTTAGGCTGAATATTCAGAGCCTCCAGAAGTGAGGATAATGATTCCCCTTGACCCCAGACGGGGAAATAGTTGAAACAAATTTCTTCTACTGCCTTTCCTGCAGTTTAAGTTCAGTTTTAACAGTGTCAGAAATTCTCTATGTCCGTTATCACTGCCTGGTCGGATTTTGCGCCAGAAAAGAGTTTAAAAAAGACGTTGAATGGTAAATGTTGAAAAAAAAAATATGTAAAAAAGAAATGATCACTTGACAAGTGGTTCCGTCGGCCAATCGCTCCAGCACAGCTGCATTCTGGGAGAAAAGTATCCTTGACCCCGACGTGATTTGAACACGCAACCTTCTGATCTGGAGTCAGACGCGCTACCGTTGCGCCACGGAGTCGTGATATCGACCATCTGTTTCCCGCCACCTATCACAGCAAATTGGCCGGTTTCTATCGATTATTTTGGCAAGGCCAATTTTCTTTGATTTCAGTGATCACTAAACGCTATCATCATACGCCTTTACACCGTTTAACGGATCAGTGATGCGGTGTCTACCAAAGTATGGTACCACTATTGAATGCACTGCCTTGAGTTGAGGTTTCTGTTGAATTGGAAAAGCTAGTATTATAAACCCCTGATAGTGAGATGTCATTTGCAAATGCAGTATCGTATTCTGTTATGTTAAAAAGAAATTGTCACACGTTTATAGCTTTACCTAATTGCATGAAGGCGTGTATCAAAGTGTGCACAGGAATTAATATGGCATTGCTTATTATACTGACGAGCCATATGCTCAAGGTTTTGGTGATGAGAAATTAGTTATAACCTGGTCGAATGTAAGGTGTAAAGGTTAAACACTAGCGTTGGTTAATGCAAAGAGAGGGCGCATATTTCTGCGACTATTTGTCCTAAATTATCAACAATGCGAATAAACTGTACATTTCTCCTCTTAGGAAGCCGGCCTGTGCAAAGACTGAACATGCTCATGGCCGATAGGATAATTTATTCTTTTGGCCTGAGGTTCCGCCACATGGAGAATGACGCAATTTAAAAGAAGATAATACCATACTGTAAAAATGGCAATATTACACTTTCGATTCAATCGCCGAATGCGACTTGGTTTGCGTGGATGGATGACGCAACTGGGAATTTACAGCGCAGTGTCTCAAAGACACACGATTATGTAGCAGAGTGGCGCAGTGGAAGCGTGCTGGGCTCATAACTCAGAGGTCCGTGGATCGAAACCACGCTCTGCTAAGAACCTTTTTATTTCGTTTTCACAGACAGGAGTGATTTCTGGGTGTCTTTGTTCCTCAAAGCCCTGTGGTTTGCACATAAATTGTTAGGCTGAATATTCAGAGCCTCCAGAAGTGAGGATAATGATTCCCCTTGACCCCAGACGGGGAAATAGTTGAAACAAATTTCTTCTACTGCCTTTCCTGCAGTTTAAGTTCAGTTTTCACAGTGTCAGAAATTCTCTATGTCCGTTATCACTGCCTGGTGGGATTTTGCGCCAGAAAAGAGTTTAAAAAAGACGTTGAATGGTAAATATTGAAAAAAAATATGTAAAAAAGAAATGATCACTTGACAAGTGGTTCCGTCGGCCAATCGCTCCAGCACAGCTGCATTCTGGGAGAAAAGTATCCTTGACCCCGACGTGATTTGAACACGCAGCCTTCTGATCTGGAGTCAGACGCGCTACCGTTGCGCCACGGAGTCGTGATATCGACCATCTGTTTCCCGCCACCTATCACAGCAAATTGGCCGGTTTCTATCGATTATTTTGGCAAGGCCAATTTTCTTTGATTTCAGTGATCACTAAACGCTATCATCATACGCCTTTACACCGTTTAACGGATCAGTGATGCGGTGTCTACCAAAGTATGGTACCACTATTGAATGCACTGCCTTGAGTGGAGGTTTCTGTTGATATGAAAAAGCTAGTATTATAAACCCCTGATAGTGAGATGTCATTTGCAAATGCAGTATCGTATTCTGTTATGTTTAAAGAAATTGTCACACGTTTATAGCTTTACCTTATTGCATGTAGGCGTGTATCAAAGTGTGCACAGGAATTAATATGGCATTGCTTATTATACTGACGAGCCATATGCTCAAGGTTTTGGTGATGAGAAATTAGTTATAACCTGGTCGAATGTAAGGTGTAAAGGTTAAACACTAGCGTTGGTTAATTCAAAGAGAGGTCGCATATTTCTGCGACTATTTGTCCTAAATTATCAACATTGCGAATAAACTGTACATTTCTCCTCTTAGGAAGCCGGCCTGTGCAAAGACTGAACATGCTCATGGCCGATAGGATAATTCATTCTTTTGGCCTGAGGTTCCGCCTCATGGAGAATGACGTAATTTAAAAGAAGATAATATCATACTGTAAAAATGGCAATATTACACTTTCGATTCAATCGCCGAATGCGACTTGGTTTGCGTGGATGGATGACGCAACTGGGAATTTACAGCGCAGTGTCTCAAAG
The DNA here is from genome assembly GCA_026874595.1 of Sipunculus nudus. Taxonomy (NCBI): domain Eukaryota; kingdom Metazoa; phylum Annelida; class Sipuncula; order Golfingiida; family Sipunculidae; genus Sipunculus; species Sipunculus nudus. The sequence goes on along the minus strand of CM049307.1, from coordinate 57,172,819 downwards.
ACACTCGACATTATGTAGCAGAGTGGCGCAGTGGAAGCGTGCTGGGCTCATAACTCAGAGGTCCGTGGATCGAAACCACGCTCTGCTAAGAACCTTTTTATTTCGTTTTCACAGACAGGAGTGATATCTGGGTGTCTTTATTCCTCAAAGCCCTGTGGTTTGCACATAAATTGTTAGGCTGAATATTCAGACCCTCCAGAAGTGAGGATAATGATTCCCCTTGACCCCAGACGGGGAAATAGTTGAAACAAATTTCTTCTACTGCCTTTCCTGCAGTTTAAGTTCAGTTTTAACAGTGTCAGAAATTCTCTATGTCCGTTATCACTGCCTGGTCGGATTTTGCGCCAGAAAAGAGTTTAAAAAAGACGTTGAATGGTAAATGTTGAAAAAAAAATATGTAAAAAAGAAATGATCACTTAACAAGTGGTTCCGTCGGCCAATCGCTCCAGCACAGCTGCATTCTGGGAGAAAACAGTATCCTTGACCCCGACGTGATTTGAACACGCAGCCTTCTGATCTGGAGTCAGACGCGCTACCGTTGCGCCACGGAGTCGTGATATCGACCATCTGTTTCCCGCCACCTATCACAGCAAATTGGCCGGTTTCTATCGATTATTTTGGCAAGGCCAATTTTCTTTGATTTCAGTGATCACTAAACGCTATCATCATACGCCTTTACACCGTTTAACGGATCAGTGATGCGGTGTCTACCAAAGTATGGTACCACTATTGAATGCACTGCCTTGAGTGGAGGTTTCTGTTGATATGAAAAAGCTAGTATTATAAACCCCTGATAGTGAGATGTCATTTGCAAATGCAGTATCGTATTCTGTTATGTTTAAAGAAATTGTCACACGTTTATAGCTTTACCTTATTGCATGTAGGCGTGTATCAAAGTGTGCACAGGAATTAATATGGCATTGCTTATTATACTGACGAGCCATATGCTCAAGGTTTTGGTGATGAGAAATTAGTTATAACCTGGTCGAATGTAAGGTGTAAAGGTTAAACACTAGCGTTGGTTAATTCAAAGAGAGGTCGCATATTTCTGCGACTATTTGTCCTAAATTATCAACATTGCGAATAAACTGTACATTTCTCCTCTTAGGAAGCCGGCCTGTGCAAAGACTGAACATGCTCATGGCCGATAGGATAATTCATTCTTTTGGCCTGAGGTTCCGCCTCATGGAGAATGACGCAATTTAAAAGAAGATAATATCATACTGTAAAAATGGCAATATTACACTTTCGATTCAATCGCCGAATGCGACTTGGTTTGCGTGGATGGATGACGCAACTGGGAATTTACAGCGCAGTGTCTCAAAGACACTCGACATTATGTAGCAGAGTGGCGCAGTGGAAGCGTGCTGGGCTCATAACTCAGAGGTCCGTGGATCGAAACCACGCTCTGCTAAGAACCTTTTTATTTCGTTTTCACAGACAGGAGTGATATCTGGGTGTCTTTATTCCTCAAAGCCCTGTGGTTTGCACATAAATTGTTAGGCTGAATATTCAGACCCTCCAGAAGTGAGGATAATGATTCCCCTTGACCCAAGACGGGGAAATAGTTGAAACAAATTTCTTCTACTGCCTTTCCTGCAGTTTAAGTTCAGTTTTAACAGTGTCAGAAATTCTCTATGTCCGTTATCACTGCCTGGTCGGATTTTGCGCCAGAAAAGAGTTTAAAAAAGACGTTGAATGGTAAATGTTGAAAAAAAAATATGTAAAAAAGAAATGATCACTTGACAAGTGGTTCCGTCGGCCAATCGCTCCAGCACAGCTGCATTCTGGGAGAAAAGTATCCTTGACCCCGACGTGATTTGAACACGCAACCTTCTGATCTGGAGTCAGACGCGCTACCGTTGCGCCACGGAGTCGTGATATCGACCATCTGTTTCCCGCCACCTATCACAGCAAATTGGCCGGTTTCTATCGATTATTTTTGCAAGGCCGATTTTCTTTGATTTCAGTGATCACTAAACGCTATCATCATACGCCTTTACACCGTTTAACGGATCAGTGATGCGGTGTCTACCAAAGTATGGTACCACTATTGAATGCACTGCCTTGAGTGGAGGTTTCTGTTGAATTGGAAAAGCTAGTATTATAAACCCCTGATAGTGAGATGTCATTTGCAAATGCAGTATCGTATTCTGTTATGTTAAAAAGAAATTGTCACACGTTTATAGCTTTACCTAATTGCATGAAGGCGTGTATCAAAGTGTGCACAGGAATTAATATGGCATTGCTTATTATACTGACGAGCCATATGCTCAAGGTTTTGGTGATGAGAAATTAGTTATAACCTGGTCGAATGTAAGGTGTAAAGGTTAAACACTAGCGTTGGTTAATTCAAAGAGAGGGCGCATATTTCTGCGACTATTTGTCCTAAATTATCAACAATGCGAATAAACTGTACATTTCTCCTCTTAGGAAGCCGGCCTGTGCAAAGACTGAACATGCTCATGGCCGATAGGATAATTCATTCTTTTGGCCTGAGGTTCCGCCACATGGAAAATGACGCAATTTAAAAGAAGATAATACCATACTGTAAAAATGGCAATATTACACTTTCGATTCAATCGCCGAATGCGACTTGGTTTGCGTGGATGGATGACGCAACTGGGAATTTACAGCGCAGTGTCTCAAAGACACACGATTATGTAGCAGAGTGGCGCAGTGGAAGCGTGCTGGGCTCATAACTCAGAGGTCCGTGGATCGAAACCACGCTCTGCTAAGAACCTTTTTATTTCGTTTTCACAGACAGGAGTGATTTCTGGGTGTCTTTATTCCTCAAAGCCCTGTGGTTTGCACATAAATTGTTAGGCTGAATATTCAGACCCTCCAGAAGTGAGGATAATGATTCCCCTTGACCCCAGACGGGGAAATAGTTGAAACAAATTTCTTCTACTGCCTTTCCTGCAGTTTAAGTTCAGTTTTCACAGTGTCAGAAATTCTCTATGTCCGTTATCACTGCCTGGTCGGATTTTGCGCCAGAAAAGAGTTTAAAAAAGACGTTGAATGGTAAATATTGAAAAAAAAATATGTAAAAAAGAAATGATCACTTGACAAGTGGTTCCGTCGGCCAATCGCTCCAGCACAGCTGCATTCTGGGAGAAAACAGTATCCTTGACCCCGACGTGATTTGAACACGCAACCTTCTGATCTGGAGTCAGACGCGCTACCGTTGCGCCACGGAGTCGTGATATCGACCAACTGTTTCCCGCCACCTATCACAGCAAATTGGCCGGTTTCTGTCGCTTACTTTGGCAAGGCCGATTTTCTTTGATTTCAGTGATCACTAAACGCTATCATCATACGCCTTTACACCGTTTAACGGATCAGTGATGCGGTGTCTACCAAAGTATGGTACCACTATTGAATGCACTGCCTTGAGTTGAGGTTTCTGTTGAATTGGAAAAGCTAGTATTATAAACCCCTGATAGTGAGATGTCATTTGCAAATGCAGTATCGTATTCTGTTATGTTAAAAAGAAATTGTCACACGTTTATAGCTTTAACTTATTGCATGTAGGCGTGTATCAAAGTGTGCAAAGGAATTAATATGGCATTGCTTATTATACTGACGAGCCATATGCTCAAGGTTTTGGTGATGAGAAATTAGTTATAACCTGGTCGAATGTAAGGTTTAAAGGTTAAACACTAGCGTTGGTTAATGCAAAGAGAGGGCGCATATTTCTGCGACTATTTGTCCTAAATTATCAACATTGCGAATAAACTGTACATTTCTCCTCTTAGGAAGCCGGCCTGTGCAAAGACTGAACATGCTCATGTACGATAGGATAATTCATTCTTTTGGCCTGAGGTTCCGCCACATGGAAAATGACGCAATTTAAAAGAAGATAATACCATACTGTAAAAATGGCAATATTACACTTTCGATTCAATCGCCGAATGCGACTTGGTTTGCGTGGATGGATGACGCAACTGGGAATTTACAGTGCAGTGTCTCAAAGACACACGACATTATGTAGCAGAGTGGCTCAGTGGAAGCGTGCTGGGCTCATAACTCAGAGGTCCGTGGATCGAAACCACGCTCTGCTAAGGACCTTTTTATTTCGTTTTCACAGACAGGAGTGATTTCTGGGTGTCTTTATTCCTCAAAGCCCTGTGGTTTGCACATAAATTGTTAGGCTGAATATTCAGAGCCTCCAGAAGTGAGGATAATGATTCCCCTTGACCCCAGACGGGGAAATAGTTGAAACAAATTTCTTCTACTGCCTTTCCTGCAGTTTAAGTTCAGTTTTAACAGTGTCAGAAATTCTCTATGTCCGTTATCACTGCCTGGTCGGATTTTGCGCCAGAAAAGAGTTTAAAAAAGACGTTGAATGGTAAATGTTGAAAAAAAAATATGTAAAAAAGAAATGATCACTTGACAAGTGGTTCCGTCGGCCAATCGCTCCAGCACAGCTGCATTCTGGGAGAAAACAGTATCCTTGACCCCGACGTGATTTGAACACGCAACCTTCTGATCTGGAGTCAGACGCGCTACCGTTGCGCCACGGAGTCGTGATATCGACCAACTGTTTCCCGCCACCTATCACAGCAAATTGGCCGGTTTCTGTCGCTTACTTTGGCAAGGCCGATTTTCTTTGATTTCAGTGATCACTAAACGCTATCATCATACGCCTTTACACCGTTTAACGGATCAGTGATGCGGTGTCTACCAAAGTATGGTACCACTATTGAATGCACTGCCTTGAGTTGAGGTTTCTGTTGAATTGGAAAAGCTAGTATTATAAACCCCTGATAGTGAGATGTCATTTGCAAATGCAGTATCGTATTCTGTTATGTTAAAAAGAAATTGTCACACGTTTATAGCTTTAACTTATTGCATGTAGGCGTGTATCAAAGTGTGCAAAGGAATTAATATGGCATTGCTTATTATACTGACGAGCCATATGCTCAAGGTTTTGGTGATGAGAAATTAGTTATAACCTGGTCGAATGTAAGGTTTAAAGGTTAAACACTAGCGTTTGTTAATGCAAAGAGAGGGCGCATATTTCTGCGACTATTTGTCCTAAATTATCAACATTGCGAATAAACTGTACATTTCTCCTCTTAGGAAGCCGGCCTGTGCAAAGACTGAACATGCTCATGTACGATAGGATAATTCATTCTTTTGGCCTGAGGTTCCGCCACATGGAAAATGACGCAATTTAAAAGAAGATAATACCATACTGTAAAAATGGCAATATTACACTTTCGATTCAATCGCCGAATGCGACTTGGTTTGCGTGGATGGATGACGCAACTGGGAATTTACAGTGCAGTGTCTCAAAGACACACGACATTATGTAGCAGTGGAAGCGTGCTGGGCTCATAACTCAGAGGTCCGTGGATCGAAACCACGCTCTGCTAAGAACCTTTTTATTTCGTTTTCACAGACAGGAGTGATTTCTGGGTGTCTTTATTCCTCAAAGCCCTGTGGTTTGCACATAAATTGTTAGGCTGAATATTCAGAGCCTCCAGAAGTGAGGATAATGATTCCCCTTGATCCCAGACGGGGAAATAGTTGAAACAAATTTCTTCTACTGCCTTTCCTGCAGTTTAAGTTCAGTTTTAACAGTGTCAGAAATTCTCTATGTCCGTTATCACTGCCTGGTCGGATTTTGCGCCAGAAAAGAGTTTAAAAATGACGTTGAATGGTAAATGTTGAAAAAAAATATGTAAAAAAGAAATGATCACTTGACAAGTGGTTCCGTCGGCCAATCGCTCCAGCACAGCTGCATTCTGGGAGAAAAGTATCCTTGACCCCGACGTGATTTGAACACGCAACCTTCTGATCTGGAGTCAGACGCGCTACCGTTGCGCCACGGAGTCGTGATATCGACCATCTGTTTCCCGCCACCTATCACAGCAAATTGGCCGGTTTCTATCGATTATTTTTGCAAGGCCGATTTTCTTTGATTTCAGTGATCACTAAACGCTATCATCGTACGCCTTTACACCGTTTAACGGATCAGTGATGCGGTGTCTACCAAAGTATGGTACCACTATTGAATGCACTGCCTTGAGTGGAGGTTTCTGTTGAATTGGAAAAGCTAGTATTATAAACCCCTGATAGTGAGATGTCATTTGCAAATGCAGTATCGTATTCTGTTATGTTTAAAGAAATTGTCACACGTTTATAGCTTTACCTTATTGCATGTAGGCGTGTATCAAAGTGTGCACAGGAATTAATATGGCATTGCTTATTATACTGACGAGCCATATGCTCAAGGTTTTGGTGATGAGAAATTAGTTATAACCTGGTCGAATGTAAGGTGTAAAGGTTAAACACTAGCGTTGGTTAATGCAAAGAGAGGGCGCATATTTCTGCGACTATTTGTCCTAAATTATCAACAATGCGAATAAACTGTACATTTCTCCTCTTAGGAAGCCGGCCTGTGCAAAGACTGAACATGCTCATGGCCGATAGGATAATTTATTCTTTTGGCCTGAGGTTCCGCCACATGGAGAATGACGCAATTTAAAAGAAGATAATACCATACTGTAAATATGGCAATATTACACTTTCGATTCAATCGCCGAATGCGACGTGGTTTGCGTGGATGGATGACGCAACTGGGAATTTACAGCGCAGTGTCTCAAAGACACACGATTATGTAGCAGAGTGGCGCAGTGGAAGCGTGCTGGGCTCATAACTCAGAGGTCCGTGGATCGAAACCACGCTCTGCTAAGAACCTTTTTATTTCGTTTTCACAGACAGGAGTGATTTCTGGGTGTCTTTATTCCTCAAAGCCCTGTGGTTTGCACATAAATTGTTAGGTTGAATATTCAGACCCTCCAGAAGTGAGGATAATGATTCCCCTTGACCCCAGACGGGGAAATAGTTGAAACAAATTTCTTCTACTGCCTTTCCTGCAGTTTAAGTTCAGTTTTCACAGTGTCAGAAATTCTCTATGTCCGTTATCACTGCCTGGTGGGATTTCGCGCCAGAAAAGAGTTTAAAAAAGACGTTGAATGGTAAATATTGAAAAAAAAATATGTAAAAAAGAAATGATCACTTGACAAGTGGTTCCGTCGGCCAATCGCTCCAGCACAGCTGCATTCTGGGAGAAAACAGTATCCTTGACCCCGACGTGATTTGAACACGCAGCCTTCTGATCTGGAGTCGGACGCGCTACCTGTGCGCCACGGAGTCGTGATATCGACCATCTGTTTCCCGCCACCTATCACAGCAAATTGGCCGGTTTCTATCGATTATTTTGGCAAGGCCGATTTTCTTTGATTTCAGTGATCACTAAACGCTATCATCATACGCCTTTACACCGTTTAACGGATCAGTGATGCGGTGTCTACCAAAGTATGGTACCACTATTGAATGCACTGCCTTGAGTGGAGGTTTCTGTTGATATGAAAAAGCTAGTATTATAAACCCCTGATAGTGAGATGTCATTTGCAAATGCAGTATCGTATTCTGTTATGTTTAAAGAAATTGTCACACGTTTATAGCTTTACCTTATTGCATGTAGGCGTGTATCAAAGTGTGCACAGGAATTAATATGGCATTGCTTATTATACTGACGAGCCATATGCTCAAGGTTTTGGTGATGAGAAATTAGTTATAACCTGGTCGAATGTAAGGTGTAAAGGTTAAACACTAGCGTTGGTTAATTCAAAGAGAGGTCGCATATTTCTGCGACTATTTGTCCTAAATTATCAACATTGCGAATAAACTGTACATTTCTCCTCTTAGGAAGCCGGCCTGTGCAAAGACTGAACATGCTCATGGCCGATAGGATAATTCATTCTTTTGGCCTGAGGTTCCGCCTCATGGAGAATGACGCAATTTAAAAGAAGATAATATCATACTGTAAAAATGGCAATATTACACTTTCGATTCAATCGCCGAATGCGACTTGGTTTGCGTGGATGGATGACGCAACTGGGAATTTACAGCGCAGTGTCTCAAAGACACCCGACATTATGTAGCAGAGTGGCGCAGTGGAAGCGTGCTGGGCTCATAACTCAGAGGTCCGTGGATCGAAACCACGCTCTGCTAAGAACCTTCTTATTTCGTTTTCACAGACAGGAGTGATACCTGGGTGTCTTTATTCCTCAAAGCCCTGTGGTTTGCACATAAATTGTTAGGCTGAATATTCAGAGCCTCCAGAAGTGAGGATAATGATTCCCCTTGACCCCAGACGGGGAAATAGTTGAAACAAATTTCTTCTACTGCCTTTCCTGCAGTTTAAGTTCAGTTTTAACAGTGTCAGAAATTCTCTATGTCCGTTATCACTGCCTGGTCGGATTTTGCGCCAGAAAAGAGTTTAAAAAAGACGTTGAATGGTAAATGTTGAAAAAAAAATATGTAAAAAAGAAATGATCACTTGACAAGTGGTTCCGTCGGCCAATCGCTCCAGCACAGCTGCATTCTGGGAGAAAAGTATCCTTGACCCCGACGTGATTTGAACACGCAACCTTCTGATCTGGAGTCAGACGCGCTACCGTTGCGCCACGGAGTCGTGATATCGACCATCTGTTTCCCGCCACCTATCACAGCAAATTGGCCGGTTTCTATCGATTATTTTGGCAAGGCCAATTTTCTTTGATTTCAGTGATCACTAAACGCTATCATCATACGCCTTTACACCGTTTAACGGATCAGTGATGCGGTGTCTACCAAAGTATGGTACCACTATTGAATGCACTGCCTTGAGTGGAGGTTTCTGTTGATATGAAAAAGCTAGTATTATAAACCCCTGATAGTGAGATGTCATTTGCAAATGCAGTATCGTATTCTGTTATGTTTAAAGAAATTGTCACACGTTTATAGCTTTACCTTATTGCATGTAGGCGTGTATCAAAGTGTGCACAGGAATTAATATGGCATTGCTTATTATACTGACGAGCCATATGCTCAAGGTTTTGGTGATGAGAAATTAGTTATAACCTGGTCGAATGTAAGGTGTAAAGGTTAAACACTAGCGTTGGTTAATTCAAAGAGAGGTCGCATATTTCTGCGACTATTTGTCCTAAATTATCAACATTGCGAATAAACTGTACATTTCTCCTCTTAGGAAGCCGGCCTGTGCAAAGACTGAACATGCTCATGGCCGATAGGATAATTCATTCTTTTGGCCTGAGGTTCCGCCTCATGGAGAATGACGCAATTTAAAAGAAGATAATATCATACTGTAAAAATGGCAATATTACACTTTCGATTCAATCGCCGAATGCGACTTGGTTTGCGTGGATGGATGACGCAACTGGGAATTTACAGCGCAGTGTCTCAAAGACACTCGACATTATGTAGCAGAGTGGCGCAGTGGAAGCGTGCTGGGCTCATAACTCAGAGGTCCGTGGATCGAAACCACGCTCTGCTAAGAACCTTTTTATTTCGTTTTCACAGACAGGAGTGATATCTGGGTGTCTTTATTCCTCAAAGCCCTGTGGTTTGCACATAAATTGTTAGGCTGAATATTCAGACCCTCCAGAAGTGAGGATAATGATTCCCCTTGACCCAAGACGGGGAAATAGTTGAAACAAATTTCTTCTACTGCCTTTCCTGCAGTTTAAGTTCAGTTTTAACAGTGTCAGAAATTCTCTATGTCCGTTATCACTGCCTGGTCGGATTTTGCGCCAGAAAAGAGTTTAAAAAAGACGTTGAATGGTAAATGTTGAAAAAAAAATATGTAAAAAAGAAATGATCACTTGACAAGTGGTTCCGTCGGCCAATCGCTCCAGCACAGCTGCATTCTGGGAGAAAAGTATCCTTGACCCCGACGTGATTTGAACACGCAACCTTCTGATCTGGAGTCAGACGCGCTACCGTTGCGCCACGGAGTCGTGATATCGACCATCTGTTTCCCGCCACCTATCACAGCAAATTGGCCGGTTTCTATCGATTATTTTTGCAAGGCCGATTTTCTTTGATTTCAGTGATCACTAAACGCTATCATCATACGCCTTTACACCGTTTAACGGATCAGTGATGCGGTGTCTACCAAAGTATGGTACCACTATTGAATGCACTGCCTTGAGTGGAGGTTTCTGTTGAATTGGAAAAGCTAGTATTATAAACCCCTGATAGTGAGATGTCATTTGCAAATGCAGTATCGTATTCTGTTATGTTAAAAAGAAATTGTCACACGTTTATAGCTTTAACTTATTGCATGTAGGCGTGTATCAAAGTGTGCAAAGGAATTAATATGGCATTGCTTATTATACTGACGAGCCATATGCTCAAGGTTTTGGTGATGAGAAATTAGTTATAACCTGGTCGAATGTAAGGTTTAAAGGTTAAACACTAGCGTTGGTTAATGCAAAGAGAGGGCGCATATTTCTGCGACTATTTGTCCTAAATTATCAACATTGCGAATAAACTGTACATTTCTCCTCTTAGGAAGCCGGCCTGTGCAAAGACTGAACATGCTCATGTACGATAGGATAATTCATTCTTTTGGCCTGAGGTTCCGCCACATGGAAAATGACGCAATTTAAAAGAAGATAATACCATACTGTAAAAATGGCAATATTACACTTTCGATTCAATCGCCGAATGCGACTTGGTTTGCGTGGATGGATGACGCAACTGGGAATTTACAGCGCAGTGTCTCAAAGACACACGATTATGTAGCAGAGTGGCGCAGTGGAAGCGTGCTGGGCTCATAACTCAGAGGTCCGTGGATCGAAACCACGCTCTGCTAAGAACCTTTTTATTTCGTTTTCACAGACAGGAGTGATTTCTGGGTGTCTTTATTCCTCAAAGCCCTGTGGTTTGCACATAAATTGTTAGGCTGAATATTCAGACCCTCCAGAAGTGAGGATAATGATTCCCCTTGACCCCAGACGGGGAAATAGTTGAAACAAATTTCTTCTACTGCCTTTCCTGCAGTTTAAGTTCAGTTTTCACAGTGTCAGAAATTCTCTATGTCCGTTATCACTGCCTGGTCGGATTTTGCGCCAGAAAAGAGTTTAAAAAAGACGTTGAATGGTAAATATTGAAAAAAAAATATGTAAAAAAGAAATGATCACTTGACAAGTGGTTCCGTCGGCCAATCGCTCCAGCACAGCTGCATTCTGGGAGAAAACAGTATCCTTGACCCCGACGTGATTTGAACACGCAACCTTCTGATCTGGAGTCAGACGCGCTACCGTTGCGCCACGGAGTCGTGATATCGACCAACTGTTTCCCGCCACCTATCACAGCAAATTGGCCGGTTTCTGTCGCTTACTTTGGCAAGGCCGATTTTCTTTGATTTCAGTGATCACTAAACGCTATCATCATACGCCTTTACACCGTTTAACGGATCAGTGATGCGGTGTCTACCAAAGTATGGTACCACTATTGAATGCACTGCCTTGAGTTGAGGTTTCTGTTGAATTGGAAAAGCTAGTATTATAAACCCCTGATAGTGAGATGTCATTTGCAAATGCAGTATCGTATTCTGTTATGTTAAAAAGAAATTGTCACACGTTTATAGCTTTAACTTATTGCATGTAGGCGTGTATCAAAGTGTGCAAAGGAATTAATATGGCATTGCTTATTATACTGACGAGCCATATGCTCAAGGTTTTGGTGATGAGAAATTAGTTATAACCTGGTCGAATGTAAGGTTTAAAGGTTAAACACTAGCGTTGGTTAATGCAAAGAGAGGGCGCATATTTCTGCGACTATTTGTCCTAAATTATCAACATTGCGAATAAACTGTACATTTCTCCTCTTAGGAAGCCGGCCTGTGCAAAGACTGAACATGCTCATGTACGATAGGATAATTCATTCTTTTGGCCTGAGGTTCCGCCACATGGAAAATGGCGCAATTTAAAAGAAGATAATACCATACTGTAAAAATGGCAATATTACACTTTCGATTCAATCGCCGAATGCGACTTGGTTTGCGTGGATGGATGACGCAACTGGGAATTTACAGTGCAGTGTCTCAAAGACACACGACATTATGTAGCAGAGTGGCTCAGTGGAAGCGTGCTGGGCTCATAACTCAGAGGTCCGTGGATCGAAACCACGCTCTGCTAAGGACCTTTTTATTTCGTTTTCACAGACAGGAGTGATTTCTGGGTGTCTTTATTCCTCAAAGCCCTGTGGTTTGCACATAAATTGTTAGGCTGAATATTCAGACCCTCCAGAAGTGAGGATAATGATTCCCCTTGACCCCAGACGGGGAAATAGTTGAAACAAATTTCTTCTACTGCCTTTCCTGCAGTTTAAGTTCAGTTTTAACAGTGTCAGAAATTCTCTATGTCCGTTATCACTGCCTGGTCGGATTTTGCGCCAGAAAAGAGTTTAAAAAAGACGTTGAATGGTAAATGTTGAAAAAAAAATATGTAAAAAAGAAATGATCACTTGACAAGTGGTTCCGTCGGCCAATCGCTCCAGCACAGCTGCATTCTGGGAGAAAACAGTATCCTTGACCCCGACGTGATTTGAACACGCAACCTTCTGATCTGGAGTCAGACGCGCTACCGTTGCGCCACGGAGTCGTGATATCGACCAACTGTTTCCCGCCACCTATCACAGCAAATTGGCCGGTTTCTGTCGCTTACTTTGGCAAGGCCGATTTTCTTTGATTTCAGTGATCACTAAACGCTATCATCATACGCCTTTACACCGTTTAACGGATCAGTGATGCGGTGTCTACCAAAGTATGGTACCACTATTGAATGCACTGCCTTGAGTTGAGGTTTCTGTTGAATTGGAAAAGCTAGTATTATAAACCCCTGATAGTGAGATGTCATTTGCAAATGCAGTATCGTATTCTGTTATGTTAAAAAGAAATTGTCACACGTTTATAGCTTTAACTTATTGCATGTAGGCGTGTATCAAAGTGTGCAAAGGAATTAATATGGCATTGCTTATTATACTGACGAGCCATATGCTCAAGGTTTTGGTGATGAGAAATTAGTTATAACCTGGTCGAATGTAAGGTTTAAAGGTTAAACACTAGCGTTTGTTAATGCAAAGAGAGGGCGCATATTTCTGCGACTATTTGTCCTAAATTATCAACATTGCGAATAAACTGTACATTTCTCCTCTTAGGAAGCCGGCCTGTGCAAAGACTGAACATGCTCATGTACGATAGGATAATTCATTCTTTTGGCCTGAGGTTCCGCCACATGGAAAATGACGCAATTTAAAAGAAGATAATACCATACTGTAAAAATGGCAATATTACACTTTCGATTCAATCGCCGAATGCGACTTGGTTTGCGTGGATGGATGACGCAACTGGGAATTTACAGTGCAGTGTCTCAAAGACACACGACATTATGTAGCAGTGGAAGCGTGCTGGGCTCATAACTCAGAGGTCCGTGGATCGAAACCACGCTCTGCTAAGAACCTTTTTATTTCGTTTTCACAGACAGGAGTGATTTCTGGGTGTCTTTATTCCTCAAAGCCCTGTGGTTTGCACATAAATTGTTAGGCTGAATATTCAGAGCCTCCAGAAGTGAGGATAATGATTCCCCTTGATCCCAGACGGGGAAATAGTTGAAACAAATTTCTTCTACTGCCTTTCCTGCAGTTTAAGTTCAGTTTTAACAGTGTCAGAAATTCTCTATGTCCGTTATCACTGCCTGGTGGGATTTTGCGCCAGAAAAGAGTTTAAAAAAGACGTTGAATGGTAAATGTTGAAAAAAAAAATATGTAAAAAAGAAATGATCACTTGACAAGTGGTTCCGTCGGCCAATCGCTCCAGCACAGCTGCATTCTGGGAGAAAACAGTATCCTTGACCCCGACGTGATTTGAACACGCAACCTTCTGATCTGGAGTCAGACGCGCTACCGTTGCGCCACGGAGTCGTGATATCGACCATCTGTTTCCCGCCACCTATCACAGCAAATTGGCCGGTTTCTGTCGCTTACTTTGGCAAGGCCGATTTTCTTTGATTTCAGTGATCACTAAACGCTATCATCATACGCCTTTACACCGTTTAACGGATCAGTGATGCGGTGTCTACCAAAGTATGGTACCACTATTGAATGCACTGCCTTGAGTTGAGGTTTCTGTTGAATTGGAAAAGCTAGTATTATAAACCCCTGATAGTGAGATGTCATTTGCAAATGCAGTATCGTATTCTGTTATGTTAAAAAGAAATTGTCACACGTTTATAGCTCTACCTTATTGCATGAAGGCGTGTATCAAAGTGTGCACAGGAATTAATATGGCATTGCTTATTATACTGACGAGCCATATGCTCAAGGTTTTGGTGATGAGAAATTAGTTATAACCTGGTCGAATGTAAGGTGTAAAGGTTAAACACTAGCGTTGGTTAATGCAAAGAGAGGGCGCATATTTCTGCGACTATTTGTCCTAAATTATCAACAATGCGAATAAACTGTACATTTCTCCTCTTAGGAAGCCGGCCTGTGCAAAGACTGAACATGCTCATGGCCGATAGGATAATTCATTCTTTTGGCCTGAGGTTCCGCCACATGGAGAATGACGCAATTTAAAAGAAGATAATACCATACTGTAAAAATGGCAATATTACACTTTCGATTCAATCGCCGAATGCGACTTGGTTTGCGTGGATGGATGACGCAACTGGGAATTTACAGTGCAGTGTCTCAAAGACACACGATTATGTAGCAGAGTGGCGCAGTGGAAGCGTGCTGGACTCATAACTCAGAGGTCCGTGGATCGAAACCACGCTCTGCTAAGAACCTTTTTATTTCGTTTTCACAGACAGGAGTGATTTCTGGGTGTCTTTATTCCTCAAAGCCCTGTGGTTTGCACATAAATTAGTTGAAACAAATTTCTTCTACTGCCTTTCCTGCAGTTTAAGTTCAGTTTTAACAGTGTCAGAAATTCTCTATGTCCGTTATCACTGCCTGGTCGGATTTTGCGCCAGAAAAGAGTTTAAAAAAGACGTTGAATGGTAAATATTGAAAAAAAAATATGTAAAAAAGAAATGATCAATTGACAAGTGGTTCCGTCGGCCAATCGCTCCAGCACAGCTGCATTCTGGGAGAAAACAGTATCCTTGACCCCGACGTGATTTGGATAATTCATTCTTTTGGCCTGAGGTTCCGCCACATGGAAAATGACGCAATTTAAAAGAAGATAATACCATACTGTAAAAATGGCAATATTACACTTTCGATTCAATCGCCGAATGCGACTTGGTTTGCGTGGATGGATTACGCAACTTGGAATTTACAGTGCAGTGTCTCAAAGACACACGACATTATGTAGCAGAGTGGCGCAGTGGAAGCGTGCTGGGCTCATAACTCAGAGGTCCGTGGATCGAAACCACGCTCTGCTAAGAACCTTTTTATTTCGTTTTCACAGACAGGAGTGATTTCTGGGTGTCTTTATTCCTCAAAGCCCTGTGGTTTGCACATAAATTAGTTGAAACAAATTTCTTCTACTGCCTTTCCTGCAGTTTAAGTTCAGTTTTAACAGTGTCAGAAATTCTCTATGTCCGTTATCACTGCCTGGTCGGATTTTGCGCCAGAAAAGAGTTTAAAAAAGACGTTGAATGGTAAATATTGAAAAAAAAATATGTAAAAAAGAAATGATCAATTGACAAGTGGTTCCGTCGGCCAATCGCTCCAGCACAGCTGCATTCTGGGAGAAAACAGTATCCTTGACTCCGACGTGATTTGGATAATTCATTCTTTTGGCCTGAGGTTCCGCCACATGGAAAATGACGCAATTTAAAAGAAGATAATACCATACTGTAAAAATGGCAATATTACACTTTCGATTCAATCGCCGAATGCGACTTGGTTTGCGTGGATGGATTACGCAACTTGGAATTTACAGTGCAGTGTCTCAAAGACACACGATTATGTAGCAGAGTGGCGCAGTGGAAGCGTGCTGGGCTCATAACTCAGAGGTCCGTGGATCGAAACCACGCTCTGCTAAGAACCTTTTTATTTCGTTTTCACAGACAGGAGTGATTTCTGCGTGTCTTTATTCTTCAAAGCCCTGTGGTTTGCACATAAATTGTTAGGCTGAATATTCAGAGCCTCCAGAAGTGAGGATAATGATTCCCCTTGACCCCAGACGGGGAAATAGTTGAAACAAATTTCTTCTACTGCCTTTCCTGCAGTTTAAGTTCAGTTTTCACAGTGTCAGAAATTCTCTATGTCCGTTATCACTGCCTGGTCGGATTTTGCGCCAGAAAAGAGTTTAAAAAAGACGTTGAATGGTAAATATTGAAAAAAAATATGTAAAAAAGAAATGATCAATTGACAAGTGGTTCCGTCGGCCAATCGCTCCAGCACAGCTGCATTCTGGGAGAAAACAGTATCCTTGACCCCGACGTGATTTGAACACGCAGCCTTCTGATCTGGAGTCAGACGCGCTACCTGTGCGCCACGGAGTCGTGATATCGACCATCTGTTTCCCGCCACCTATCACAGCAAATTGGCCGGGTTCTATCGATTATTTTGGCAAGGCCGATTTTCTTTGATTTCAGTGATCACTAAACGCTATCATCATACGCCTTTACACCGTTTAACGGATCAGTGATGCGGTGTCTACCAAAGTATGGTACCACTATTGAATGCACTGCCTTGAGTTGAGGTTTCTGTTGAATTGGAAAAGCTAGTATTATAAACCCCTGATAGTGAGATGTCATTTGCAAATGCAGTATCGTATTCTGTTATGTTAAAAAGAAATTGTCACACGTTTATAGCTTTAACTTATTGCATGTAGGCGTGTATCAAAGTGTGCACAGGAATTAATATGGCATTGCTTATTATACTGACGAGCCATATGCTCAAGGTTTTGGTGATGAGAAATTAGTTATAACCTGGTCGAATGTAAGGTTTAAAGGTTAAACACTAGCGTTGGTTAATGCAAAGAGAGGGCGCATATTTCTGCGACTATTTGTCCTAAATTATCAACATTGCGAATAAACTGTACATTTCTCCTCTTAGGAAGCCGGCCTGTGCAAAGACTGAACATGCTCATGGCCGATAGGATAATTCATTCTTTTGGCCTGAGGTTCCGCCACATGGAAAATGACGCAATTTAAAAGAAGATAATACCATACTGTAAAAATGGCAATATTACACTTTCGATTCAATCGCCGAATGCGACTTGGTTTGCGTGGATGGATGACGCAACTGGGAATTTACAGTGCAGTGTCTCAAAGACACAGGACATTATGTAGCAGAGTGGCGCAGTGGAAGCGTGCTGGGCTCATAACTCAGAGGTCCGTGGATCGAAACCACGCTCTGCTAAGAACCTTTTTATTTCGTTTTCACAGACAGGAGTGATTTCTGCGTGTCTTTATTCTTCAAAGCCCTGTGGTTTGCACATAAATTTTTAGGCTGAATATTCAGACCCTCCAGAAGTGAGGATAATGATTCCCCTTGACCCCAGACGGGGAAATAGTTGAAACAAATTTCTTCTACTGCCTTTCCTGCAGTTTAATTTCAGTTTTCACAGTGTCAGAAATTCTCTATGTCCGTTATCACTGCCTGGTCGGATTTTGCGCCAGAAAAGAGTTTAAAAAAGACGTTGAATGGTAAATATTGAAAAAAAATATGTAAAAAAGAAATGATCAATTGACAAGTGGTTCCGTCGGCCAATCGCTCCAGCACAGCTGCATTCTGGGAGAAAACAGTATCCTTGAACCCGACGTGATTTGAACACGCAGCCTTCTGATCTGGAGTCAGACGCGCTACCTGTGCGCCACGGATTCGTGATATCGACCATCTGTTTCCCGCCACCTATCACAGCAAATTGGCCGGTTTCTATCGATTATTTTGGCAAGGCCGATTTTCTTTGATTTCAGTGATCACTAAACGCTATCATCATACGCCTTTACACCGTTTAACGGATCAGTGATGCGGTGTCTACCAAAGTATGGTACCACTATTGAATGCACTGCCTTGAGTTGAGGTTTGTGTTGAATTGGAAAAGCTAGTATTATAAACCCCTGATAGTGAGATGTCATTTGCAAATGCAGTATCGTATTCTGTTATGTTAAAAAGAAATTGTCACACGTTTATAGCTTTACCTTATTGCATGTAGGCGTGTATCAAAGTGTGCACAGGAATTAATATGGCATTGCTTATTATACTGACGAGCCATATGCTCAAGGTTTTGGTGATGAGAAATTAGTTATAACCTGGTCGAATGTAAGGTGTAAAGGTTAAACACTAGATTTGGTTAATTCAAAGAGAGGGCGCATATTTCTGCGACTATTTGTCCTAAATTATCAACATTGCGAATAAACTGTACATTTCTCCTCTTAGGAAGCCGGCCTGTGCAAAGACTGAACATGCTCATGGCCGATAGGATAATTCATTCTTTTGGCCTGAGGTTCCGCCACATGGAGAATGACGCAATTTCAAAGAAGATAATATCATACTGTAAAAATGGCAATATTACACTTTCGATTCAATCGCCGGTTTCTATCGATTATTTTGGCAAGGCCGATTTTCTATGATTTCAGTGATCACTAAACGCTATCATCATACGCCTTTACACCGTTTAACGGATCAGTGATGCGGTGTCTACCAAAGTATGGTACCACTATTGAATGCACTGCCTTGAGTGGAGGTTTCTGTTGATATGAAAAAGCTAGTATTATAAGCCCCTGATAGTGAGATGTCATTTGCAAATGCAGTATCGTATTCTATTATGTTTAAAGAAATGGTCGCACGTTTATAGCTTTACCTTATTGCATGTAGGCGTGTATCAAAGTGTGCACAGGAATTAATATGGCATTGCTTATTATACTGACGAGCCATATGCTCAAGGTTTTGGTGATGAGAAATTAGTTATAACCTGGTCGAATGTAAGGTGTAAAGGTTAAACACTAGATTTGGTTAATTCAAAGAGAGGGCGCATATTTCTGCGACTATTTGTCCTAAATTATCAACATTGCGAATAAACTGTACATTTCTCCTCTTAGGAAAACGGCCTGTGCAAAGACTGAACATGCTCATGGACGATAGGATAATTCATTCTTTTGGCCTGAGGTTCCGCCACATGGAAAATGACGCAATTTAAAAGAAGATTATACCATACTGTAAAAATGGCAATATTACACTTTCGATTCAATCGCCGAATGCGACTTGGTTTGCGTGGATGGATGACGCAACTGGGAATTTACAGTGCAGTGTCTCAAAGACACACGACATTATGTAGCAGAGTGGCGCAGTGGAAGCGTGCTGGGCTCATAACTCAGAGGTCCGTGGATCGAAACCACGCTCTGCTAAGAACCTTTTTATTTCGTTTTCACAGACAGGAGTGATTTCTGGGTGTCTTTATTCCTCAAAGCCCTGTGGTTTGCACATAAATTGTTAGGCTGAATATTCAGACACTACAGAAGTGAGGATAATGATTCCCCTTGACCCCAGACGGGGAAATAGTTGAAACAAATGTCTTCTACTGCCTTTCCTGCAGTTTAAGTTCAGTTTTCACAGTGTCAGAAATTCTCTATGTCCGTTATCACTGCCTGGTCGGATTTTGCGCCAGAAAAGAGTTTAAAAAAGACGTTGAATGGTAAATATTGAAAAAAAATATGTAAAAAAGAAATGATCAATTGACAAGTGGTTCCGTCGGCCAATCGCTCCAGCACAGCTGCATTCTGGGAGAAAACAGTATCCTTGACCCCGACGTGATTTAAACACGCAGCCTTCTGATCTGGAGTCAGACGCGCTACCTGTGCGCCACGGAGTCGTGATATCGACCATCTGTTTCCCGCCACCTATCACAGCAAATTGGCCGGTTTCTATCGATTATTTTGGCAAGGCCGATTTTCTTTGATTTCAGTGATCACTAAACGCTATCATCATACGCCTTTACACCGTTTAACGGATCAGTGATGCGGTGTCTACCAAAGTATGGTACCACTATTGAATGCACTGCCTTGAGTTGAGGTTTGTGTTGAATTGGAAAAGCTAGTATTATAAACCCCTGATAGTGAGATGTCATTTGCAAATGCAGTATCGTATTCTGTTATGTTAAAAAGAAATTGTCACACGTTTATAGCTTTAACTTATTGCATGTAGGCGTGTATCAAAGTGTGCACAGGAATTAATATGGCATTGCTTATTATACTGACGAGCCATATGCTCAAGGTTTTGGTGATGAGAAATTAGTTATAACCTGGTCGAATGTAAGGTGTAAAGGTTAAACACTAGCGTTGGTTAATGCAAAGAGAGGGCGCATATTTCTGCGACTATTTGTCCTAAATTATCAACATTGCGAATAAACTGTACATTTCTCTTCTTAGGAAGCCGGCCTGTGCAAAGACTGAACATGCTCATGGCCGATAGGATAATTCATTCTTTTGGCCTGAGGTTCCGCCACATGGAAAATGACGCAATTTAAAAGAAGATAATACCATACTGTAAAAATGGCAATATTACACTTTCGATTCAATCGCCGAATGCGACTTGGTTTGCGTGGATGGATGACGCAACTGGGAATTTACAGTGCAGTGTCTCAAAGACACACGACATTATGTAGCAGAGTGGCGCAGTGGAAGCGTGCTGGGCTCATAACTCAGAGGTCCGTGGATCGAAACCACGCTCTGCTAAGAACCTTTTTATTTCGTTTTCACAGACAGGAGTGATTTCTGGGTGTCTTTATTCTTCAAAGCCCTGTGGTTTGCACATAAATTTTAGGCTGAATATTCAGACCCTCCAGAAGTGAGGATAATGATTCCCCTTGACCCCAGACGGGGAAATAGTTGAAACAAATTTCTTCTACTGCCTTTCCTGCAGTTTAAGTTCAGTTTTCACAGTGTCAGAAATTCTCTATGTCCGTTATCACTGCCTGGTCGGATTTTGCGCCAGAAAAGAGTTTAAAAAAGACGTTGAATGGTAAATATTGAAAAAAAATATGTAAAAAAGAAATGATCAATTGACAAGTGGTTCCGTCGGCCAATCGCTCCAGCACAGCTGCATTCTGGGAGAAAACAGTATCCTTGACCCCGACGTGATTTGAACACGCAGCCTTCTGATCTGGAGTCAGACGCGCTACCTGTGCGCCACGGAGTCGTGATATCGACCATCTGTTTCCCGCCACCTATCACAGCAAATTGGCCGGTTTCTATCGATTATTTTGGCAAGGCCGATTTTCTTTGATTTCAGTGATCACTAAACGCTATCATCATACGCCTTTACACCGTTTAACGGATCAGTGATGCGGTGTCTACCAAAGTATGGTACCACTATTGAATGCACTGCCTTGAGTTGAGGTTTGTGTTGAATTGGAAAAGCTAGTATTATAAACCCCTGATAGTGAGATGTCATTTGCAAATGCAGTATCGTATTCTGTTATGTTAAAAAGAAATTGTCACACGTTTATAGCTTTACCTTATTGCATGTAGGCGTGTATCAAAGTGTGCACAGGAATTAATATGGCATTGCTTATTATACTGACGAGCCATATGCTCAAGGTTTTGGTGATGAGAAATTAGTTATAACCTGGTCGAATGTAAGGTGTAAAGGTTAAACACTAGATTTGGTTAATTCAAAGAGAGGGCGCATATTTCTGCGACTATTTGTCCTAAATTATCAACATTGCGAATAAACTGTACATTTCTCCTCTTAGGAAGCCGGCCTGTGCAAAGACTGAACATGCTGATGGCCGATAGGATAATTCATTCTTTTGGCCTGAGGTTCCGCCACATGGAAAATGACGCAATTTAAAAGAAGATAATACCATACTGTAAAAATGGCAATATTACACTTTCGATTCAATCGCCGAATGCGACTTGGTTTGCGTGGATGGATGACGCAACTGGGAATTTACAGTGCAGTGTCTCAAAGACACACGACATTATGTAGCAGAGTGGCGCAGTGGAAGCGTGCTGGGCTCATAACTCAGAGGTCCGTGGATCGAAACCACGCTCTGCTAAGAACCTTTTTATTTCGTTTTCACAGACAGGAGTGATTTCTGGGTGTCTTTATTCTTCAAAGCCCTGTGGTTTGCACATAAATTTTAGGCTGAATATTAAGACCCTCCAGAAGTGAGGATAATGATTCCCCTTGACCCCAGACGGGGAAATAGTTGAAACAAATTTCTTCTACTGCCTTTCCTGCAGTTTAAGTTCAGTTTTCACAGTGTCAGAAATTCTCTATGTCCGTTATCACTGCCTGGTCGGATTTTGCGCCAGAAAAGAGTTTAAAAAAGACGTTGAATGGTAAATATTGAAAAAAAATATGTAAAAAAGAAATGATCAATTGACAAGTGGTTCCGTCGGCCAATCGCTCCAGCACAGCTGCATTCTGGGAGAAAACAGTATCCTTGACCCCGACGTGATTTGAACACGCAGCCTTCTGATCTGGAGTCAGACGCGCTACCTGTGCGCCACGGAGTCGTGATATCGACCATCTGTTTCCCGCCACCTATCACAGCAAATTGGCCGGTTTCTATCGATTATTTTGGCAAGGCCGATTTTCTTTGATTTCAGTGATCACTAAACGCTATCATCATACGCCTTTACACCGTTTAACGGATCAGTGATGCGGTGTCTACCAAAGTATGGTACCACTATTGAATGCACTGCCTTGAGTTGAGGTTTGTGTTGAATTGGAAAAGCTAGTATTATAAACCCCTGATAGTGAGATGTCATTTGCAAATGCAGTATCGTATTCTGTTATGTTAAAAAGAAATTGTCACACGTTTATAGCTTTACCTTATTGCATGTAGGCGTGTATCAAAGTGTGCACAGGAATTAATATGGCATTGCTTATTATACTGACGAGCCATATGCTCAAGGTTTTGGTGATGAGAAATTAGTTATAACCTGGTCGAATGTAAGGTGTAAAGGTTAAACACTAGATTTGGTTAATTCAAAGAGAGGGCGCATATTTCTGCGACTATTTGTCCTAAATTATCAACATTGCGAATAAACTGTACATTTCTCCTCTTAGGAAGCCGGCCTGTGCAAAGACTGAACATGCTGATGGCCGATAGGATAATTCATTCTTTTGGCCTGAGGTTCCGCCACATGGAGAATGACGCAATTTAAAAGAAGATAATATCATACTGTAAAAATGGCAATATTACACTTTCGATTCAATCGCCGAATGCGACTTGGTTTGCGTGGATGGATGACGCAACTGGGAATTTATAGTGCAGTGTCTCAAAGACACACGACATTATGTAGCAGAGTGGCGCAGTGGAAGCGTGCTGGGCTCATAACTCAGAGGTCCGTGGATCGAAACCACGCTCTGCTAAGAACCTTTTTATTTCGTTTTCACAGACAGGAGTGATTTCTGGGTGTCTTTATTCCTCAAAGCCCTGTGTTTTGCACATAAATTGTGAGGCTGAATATTCAGACCCTCCAGAAGTGAGGATAATGATTCCTCTTGACCCCAGACGGGGAAATAGTTGAAACAAATTTCTTCTACTGCCTTTCCTGCAGTTTAAGTTCAGTTTTCACAGTGTCAGAAATTCTCTATGTCCGTTATCACTGCCTGGTCGGATTTTGAGCCAGAAAAGAGTTTAAAAAAGACGTTGAATGGTAAATGTTGAAAAAAAAATATGTTAAAAAGAAATGATCACTTGACAAGTGGTTCCGTCGGCCAATCGCTCCATCACAGCTGCATTCTGGGAGAAAACAGTATCCTTGACCCCGACGTGATTTGAACACGCAACCTTCTGATCTGGAGTCAGACGCGCTACCGTTGCGTGGATGGATGACGCAACTGGGAATTTACAGTGCAGTGTCTCAAAGACACACGACATTATGTAACAGAGTGGCGCAGTGGAAGCGTGCTGGGCTCATAACTCAGAGGTCCGTGGATCGAAACCACGCTCTGCTAAGAACCTTTTTATTTCGTTTTCACAGACAGGAGTGATTTCTGGGTGTCTTTATTCCTCAAAGACCTGTGGTTTGCACATAAATTGTTAGGCTGAATATTCAGACCCTCCAGAAGTGAGGATATTGATTCCCCTTGATCCCAGACGGGGAAATAGTTGAAACAAATTTCTTCTACTGCCTTTCCTGCAGTTTAAGTTCAGTTTTCACAGTGTCAAAAATTCTCTATGTCCGTTATCACTGCCTGGTCGGATTTTGCGCCAGAAAAGAGTTTAAAAAAGACGTTGAATGGTAAATGTTGAAAAAAAATATGTAAAATAGAAATGATCACTTGAAAAGTGGTTCCGTCGGCCAATCGCTCCAGCACAGCTGCATTCTGGGAGAAAAGTTTCCTTGACCCCAACGTTATTTGAACACGCAACCTTCTGATCTGGAGTCAGACGCGCTACCGTTGCGCCACGGAGTCGTGATATCGACCATCTGTTTCCCGCCACCTATCACAGCAAATTGGCCGGTTTCTATCGATTATTTTGGCAAGGCCAATTTTCTTTGATTTCAGTGATCACTAAACGCTATCATCATACGCCTTTACACCGTTTAACGGATCAGTGATGCGGTGTCTACCAAAGTATGGTACCACTATTGAATGCACTGCCTTGAGTGGGGGTTTCTGTTGATATGAAAAAGCTAGTATTATAAACCCCTGATAGCGAGAAGTCATTTGCAAATGCAGTATCGTATTCTGTTATGTTTAAAGAAATTGTCACACGTTTATAGCTTTACCTTATTGCATGTAGGCGTGTATCAAAGTGTGCACAGGAATTAATATGGCATTGCTTATTATACTGACGAGCCATATGCTCATGGTTTTGGTGATGAGAAATTAGTTATAACCTGGTCGAATGTAAGGTGTAAAGGTTAAGCACTAGCGTTGGTTAATTCAATGATAGGGCGCATATTTCTGCGACTATTTGTCCTAAATTATCAACATTGCGAATAAACTGTACATTTCTCCTCTTAGGAAGCCGGCCTGTGCAAAGACTGAACATGCTCATGGCCGATAGGATAATTCATTCTTTTGGCCTGAGGTTCCGCCACATGGAGAATGACGCAATTTCAAAGAAGATAATATCATACTGTAAAAAATGGCAATATTACACTTTCGATTCAATCGCCGGTTTCTATCGATTATTTTGGCAAGGCCGATTTTCTATGATTTCAGTGATCACTAAACGCTATCATCATACGCCTTTACACCGTTTAACGGATCAGTGATGCGGTGTCTACCAAAGTATGGTACCACTATTGAATGCACTGCCTTGAGTGGAGGTTTCTGTTGATATGAAAAAGCTAGTATTATAAGCCCCTGATAGTGAGATGTCATTTGCAAATGCAGTATCGTATTCTATTATGTTTAAAGAAATGGTCGCACGTTTATAGCTTTACCTTATTGCATGTAGGCGTGTATCAAAGTGTGCACAGGAATTAATATGGCATTGCTTATTATACTGACGAGCCATATGCTCAAGGTTTTGGTGATGAGAAATTAGTTATAACCTGGTCGAATGTAAGGTGTAAAGGTTAAACACTAGCGTTGGTTAATTCAAAGAGAGGGCGCATATTTCTGCGACTATTTGTCCTAAATTATCAACATTGCGAATAAACTGTACATTTCTCCTCTTAGGAAGCCGGCCTGTGCAATGACTGAACATGCTCATGGCCGATAGGATAATTCATTCTTTTGGCCTGAGGTTCCGCCACATGGAGAATGACGCAATTTAAAAGAAGATAATATCATACTGTCAAAATGGCAATATTACACTTTCGATTCAATCGCCGAATGCGACTTGGTTTGCGTGGATGGATGACGCAACTGGGAATTTCTGCGACTATTTGTCCTAAATTATCAACATTGCGAATAAACTGTACATTTCTCCTCTTAGGAAGCCGGCCTGTGCAAAGACTGAACATGCTCATGGCCGATAGGATAATTCATTCTTTTGGCCTGAGGTTCCGCCACATGGAGAATGACGCAATTTCAAAGAAGATAATATCATACTGTAAAAATGGCAATATTACACTTTCGATTCAATCGCCGGTTTCTATCGATTATTTTGGCAAGGCCGATTTTCTATGATTTCAGTGATCACTAAACGCTATCATCATACGCCTTTACACCGTTTAACGGATCAGTGATGCGGTGTCTACCAAAGTATGGTACCACTATTGAATGCACTGCCTTGAGTGGAGGTTTCTGTTGATATGAAAAAGCTAGTATTATAAGCCCCTGATAGTGAGATGTCATTTGCAAATGCAGTATCGTATTCTATTATGTTTAAAGAAATGGTCACACGTTTATAGCTTTACCTTATTGCATGTAGGCGTGTATCAAAGTGTGCACAGGAATTAATATGGCATTGCTTATTATACTGACGAGCCATATGCTCAAGGTTTTGGTGATGAGAAATTAGTTATAACCTGGTCGAATGTAAGGTGTAAAGGTTAAACACTAGCGTTGGTTAATTCAAAGAGAGGGCGCATATTTCTGCGACTATTTGTCCTAAATTATCAACATTGCGAATAAACTGTACATTTCTCCTCTTAGGAAGCCGGCCTGTGCAAAGACTGAACATGCTCATGGCCGATAGGATAATTCATTCTTTTGGCCTGAGGTTCCGCCACATGGAGAATGACGCAATTTCAAAGAAGATAATATCATACTGTAAAAATGGCAATATTACACTTTCGATTCAATCGCCGGTTTCTATCGATTATTTTGGCAAGGCCGATTTTCTATGATTTCAGTGATCACTAAACGCTATCATCATACGCCTTTACACCGTTTAACGGATCAGTGATGCGGTGTCTACCAAAGTATGGTACCACTATTGAATGCACTGCCTTGAGTGGAGGTTTCTGTTGATATGAAAAAGCTAGTATTATAAGCCCCTGATAGTGAGATGTCATTTGCAAATGCAGTATCGTATTCTATTATGTTTAAAGAAATGGTCACACGTTTATAGCTTTACCTTATTGCATGTAGGCGTGTATCAAAGTGTGCACAGGAATTAATATGGCATTGCTTATTATACTGACGAGCCATATGCTCAAGGTTTTGGTGATGAGAAATTAGTTATAACTTGGTCGAATGTAAGGTGTAAAGGTTAAACACTAGCGTTGGTTAATTCAAAGAGAGGGCGCATATTTCTGCGACTATTTGTCCTAAATTATCAACATTGCGAATAAACTGTACATTTCTCCTCTTAGGAAGCCGGCCTGTGCAAAGACTGAACATGCTCATGGCCGATAGGATAATTCATTCTTTTGGCCTGAGGTTCCGCCACATGGAGAATGACGCAATTTAAAAGAAGATAATATCATACTGTAAAAATGGCAATATTACACTTTCGATTCAATCGCCGAATGCGACTTGGTTTGCGTGGATGGATGAGGCAACTGGGAATTTACAGCGCAGTGTCTCAAAGACACACGACATTATGTAGCAGAGTGGCGCAGTGGAAGCGTGCTGGGCTCATAACTCAGAGGTCCGTGGATCGAAACCACGCTCTGCTAAGAACCTTTTTATTTCGTTTTCACAGACAGGAGTGATTTCTGGGTGTCTTTATTCCTCAAAGCCCTGTGGTTTGCACATAAATTGTTAGGCTGAATATTCAGACGCTACAGAAGTGAGGATAATGATTCCTCTTGACCCCAGACGGGGAAATAGTTGAAACAAATTTCTTCTACTGCCTTTCCTGCAGTTTAAGTTCAGTTTTCACAGTGTCAGAAATTCTCTATGTCCGTTATCACTGCCTGGTCGGATTTTGCGCCAGAAAAGAGTTTAAAAAGACGTTGAATGGTAAATATTGAAAAAAAATATGTAAACAAGAAATGATCACTTGACAAGTGGTTCCGTCGGCCAATCGCTCCAGCACAGCTGCATTCTGGGAGAAAACAGTGTCTTTGACCCCGACGTGATTTGAACACGCAACCTTCTGATCTGGAGTCAGACGCGCTACCGTTGCGCCACGGAGTCGTGATATCGACCATCTGTTTCCCGCCACCTATCACAGCAAATTGGCCGGTTTCTATCGATTATTTTGGCAAGGCCGATTTTCTTTGATTTCAGTGATCACTAAACGCTATCATCATACGCCTTTACACCGTTTAACGGAGCAGTGATGCGGTGTCTACCAAAGTATGGTACCACTATTGAATGCACTGCCTTGAGTGGGGGTTTCTGTTGATATTAAAAAGCTAGTATTATAAACCCCTGATAGCGAGATGTCATTTGCAAATGCAGTATCGTATTCTGTTATGTTTAAAGAAATCGTCACACGTTTATAGCTTTACCTTATTGCATGTAGGCGTGTATCAAAGGGTGCACAGGAATTAATATGGCATTGCTTATTATACTGAAGAGCCATATGCTTATGGTTTTGGTGATGAGAAATTAGTTATAACCTGGTCGAATGTAAGGTGTAAAGGTTAAGCACTAGCGTTGGTTAATTCAAAGAGAGGGCGCATATTTCTGCGACTATTTGTCCTAAATTATCAACATTGCGAATAAACTGTACATTTCTCCTCTTAGGAAGCCGGCCTGTGCAAAGACTGAACATGCTCATGGCCGATAGGATAATTCATTCTTTTGGCCTGAGGTTCCGCCACATGGAGAATGACGCAATTTCAAAGAAGATAATATCATACTGTAAAAATGGCAATATTACACTTTCGATTCAATCGCCGGTTTCTATCGATTATTTTGGCAAGGCCGATTTTCTTTGATTTCAGTGATCACTAAACGCTATCATCATACGCCTTTACACCGTTTAACGGATCAGTGATGCGGTGTCTACCAAAGTATGGTACCACTATTGAATGCACTGCCTTGAGTGGAGGTTTCTGTTGATATGAGAAAGCTAGTATTATAAGCCCCTGATAGTGAGATGTCATTTGCAAATGCAGTATCGTATTCTATTATGTTTAAAGAAATGGTCACACGTTTATAGCTTTACCTTATTGCATGTAGGCGTGTATCAAAGTGTGCACAGGAATTAATATGGCATTGCTTATTATACTGACGAGCCATATGCTCAAGGTTTTGGTGATGAGAAATTAGTTATAACCTGGTCGAATGTAAGGTGTAAAGGTTAAACACTAGCGTTGGTTAATTCAAAGAGAGGGCGCATATTTCTGCGACTATTTGTCCTAAATTATCAACATTGCGAATAAACTGTACATTTCTCCTCTTAGGAAGCCGGCCTGTGCAAAGACTGAACATGCTCATGGCCGATAGGATAATTCATTCTTTTGGCCTGAGGTTCCGCCACATGGAGAATGACGCAATTTAAAAGAAGATAATATCATACTGTAAAAATTGCAATATTACACTTTCGATTCAATCGCCGAATGCGACTTGGTTTGCGTGGATGGATGACGCAACTGGGAATTTACAGCGCAGTGTCTCAAAGACACACGACATTATGTAGCAGAGTGGCGCAGTGGAAGCGTGCTGGGCTCATAACTCAGAGGTCCGTGGATCGAAACCACGCTCTGCTAAGAACCTTTTTATTTCGTTTTCACAGACAGGAGTGATTTCTGGGTGTCTTTATTCCTCAAAGCCCTGTGTTTTGCACATCAATTGTGAGGCTGAATATTCAGACACTCCAGAAGTGAGGATAATGATTCCTCTTGACCCCAGACGGGGAAATAGTTGAAACAAATTTCTTCTACTGCCTTTCCTGCAGTTTAAGTTCAGTTTTAACAGTGTCAGAAATTCTCTATGTCCGTTATCACTGCCTGGTCGGATTTTGCGCCAGAAAAGAGTTTAAAAAAGACGTTGAATGGTAAATGTTGAAAAAAAAATATGTAAAAAAGAAATGATCACTTGACAAGTGGTTCCGTCGGCCAATCGCTCCAGCACAGCTGCATTCTGGGAGAAAACAGTATCCTTGACCCCGACGTGATTTGAACACGCAACCTTCTGATCTGGAGTCAGACGCGCTACCGTTGCGCCACGGAGTCGTGATATCGACCAACTGTTTCCCGCCACCTATCACAGCAAATTGGCCGGTTTCTGTCGCTTACTTTGGCAAGGCCGATTTTCTTTGATTTCAGTGATCACTAAACGCTATCATCATACGCCTTTACACCGTTTAACGGATCAGTGATGCGGTGTCTACCAAAGTATGGTACCACTATTGAATGCACTGCCTTGAGTTGAGGTTTCTGTTGAATTGGAAAAGCTAGTATTATAAACCCCTGATAGTGAGATGTCATTTGCAAATGCAGTATCGTATTCTGTTATGTTAAAAAGAAATTGTCACACGTTTATAGCTTTAACTTATTGCATGTAGGCGTGTATCAAAGTGTGCAAAGGAATTAATATGGCATTGCTTATTATACTGACGAGCCATATGCTCAAGGTTTTGGTGATGAGAAATTAGTTATAACCTGGTCGAATGTAAGGTTTAAAGGTTAAACACTAGCGTTTGTTAATGCAAAGAGAGGGCGCATATTTCTGCGACTATTTGTCCTAAATTATCAACATTGCGAATAAACTGTACATTTCTCCTCTTAGGAAGCCGGCCTGTGCAAAGACTGAACATGCTCATGTACGATAGGATAATTCATTCTTTTGGCCTGAGGTTCCGCCACATGGAAAATGACGCAATTTAAAAGAAGATAATACCATACTGTAAAAATGGCAATATTACACTTTCGATTCAATCGCCGAATGCGACTTGGTTTGCGTGGATGGATGACGCAACTGGGAATTTACAGTGCAGTGTCTCAAAGACACACGACATTATGTAGCAGTGGAAGCGTGCTGGGCTCATAACTCAGAGGTCCGTGGATCGAAACCACGCTCTGCTAAGAACCTTTTTATTTCGTTTTCACAGACAGGAGTGATTTCTGGGTGTCTTTATTCCTCAAAGCCCTGTGGTTTGCACATAAATTGTTAGGCTGAATATTCAGAGCCTCCAGAAGTGAGGATAATGATTCCCCTTGATCCCAGACGGGGAAATAGTTGAAACAAATTTCTTCTACTGCCTTTCCTGCAGTTTAAGTTCAGTTTTAACAGTGTCAGAAATTCTCTATGTCCGTTATCACTGCCTGGTGGGATTTTGCGCCAGAAAAGAGTTTAAAAAAGACGTTGAATGTTAAATGTTGAAAAAAAAAATATGTAAAAAAGAAATGATCACTTGACAAGTGGTTCCGTCGGCCAATCGCTCCAGCACAGCTGCATTCTGGGAGAAAACAGTATCCTTGACCCCGACGTGATTTGAACACGCAACCTTCTGATCTGGAGTCAGACGCGCTACCGTTGCGCCACGGAGTCGTGATATCGACCATCTGTTTCCCGCCACCTATCACAGCAAATTGGCCGGTTTCTGTCGCTTACTTTGGCAAGGCCGATTTTCTTTGATTTCAGTGATCACTAAACGCTATCATCATACGCCTTTACACCGTTTAACGGATCAGTGATGCGGTGTCTACCAAAGTATGGTACCACTATTGAATGCACTGCCTTGAGTTGAGGTTTCTGTTGAATTGGAAAAGCTAGTATTATAAACCCCTGATAGTGAGATGTCATTTGCAAATGCAGTATCGTATTCTGTTATGTTAAAAAGAAATTGTCACACGTTTATAGCTCTACCTTATTGCATGAAGGCGTGTATCAAAGTGTGCACAGGAATTAATATGGCATTGCTTATTATACTGACGAGCCATATGCTCAAGGTTTTGGTGATGAGAAATTAGTTATAACCTGGTCGAATGTAAGGTGTAAAGGTTAAACACTAGCGTTGGTTAATGCAAAGAGAGGGCGCATATTTCTGCGACTATTTGTCCTAAATTATCAACAATGCGAATAAACTGTACATTTCTCCTCTTAGGAAGCCGGCCTGTGCAAAGACTGAACATGCTCATGGCCGATAGGATAATTCATTCTTTTGGCCTGAGGTTCCGCCACATGGAGAATGACGCAATTTAAAAGAAGATAATACCATACTGTAAAAATGGCAATATTACACTTTCGATTCAATCGCCGAATGCGACTTGGTTTGCGTGGATGGATGACGCAACTGGGAATTTACAGTGCAGTGTCTCAAAGACACACGATTATGTAGCAGAGTGGCGCAGTGGAAGCGTGCTGGACTCATAACTCAGAGGTCCGTGGATCGAAACCACGCTCTGCTAAGAACCTTTTTATTTCGTTTTCACAGACAGGAGTGATTTCTGGGTGTCTTTATTCCTCAAAGCCCTGTGGTTTGCACATAAATTAGTTGAAACAAATTTCTTCTACTGCCTTTCCTGCAGTTTAAGTTCAGTTTTAACAGTGTCAGAAATTCTCTATGTCCGTTATCACTGCCTGGTCGGATTTTGCGCCAGAAAAGAGTTTAAAAAAGACGTTGAATGGTAAATATTGAAAAAAAAATATGTAAAAAAGAAATGATCAATTGACAAGTGGTTCCGTCGGCCAATCGCTCCAGCACAGCTGCATTCTGGGAGAAAACAGTATCCTTGACCCCGACGTGATTTGGATAATTCATTCTTTTGGCCTGAGGTTCCGCCACATGGAAAATGACGCAATTTAAAAGAAGATAATACCATACTGTAAAAATGGCAATATTACACTTTCGATTCAATCGCCGAATGCGACTTGGTTTGCGTGGATGGATTACGCAACTTGGAATTTACAGTGCAGTGTCTCAAAGACACACGACATTATGTAGCAGAGTGGCGCAGTGGAAGCGTGCTGGGCTCATAACTCAGAGGTCCGTGGATCGAAACCACGCTCTGCTAAGAACCTTTTTATTTCGTTTTCACAGACAGGAGTGATTTCTGGGTGTCTTTATTCCTCAAAGCCCTGTGGTTTGCACATAAATTAGTTGAAACAAATTTCTTCTACTGCCTTTCCTGCAGTTTAAGTTCAGTTTTAACAGTGTCAGAAATTCTCTATGTCCGTTATCACTGCCTGGTCGGATTTTGCGCCAGAAAAGAGTTTAAAAAAGACGTTGAATGGTAAATATTGAAAAAAAAATATGTAAAAAAGAAATGATCAATTGACAAGTGGTTCCGTCGGCCAATCGCTCCAGCACAGCTGCATTCTGGGAGAAAACAGTATCCTTGACTCCGACGTGATTTGGATAATTCATTCTTTTGGCCTGAGGTTCCGCCACATGGAAAATGACGCAATTTAAAAGAAGATAATACCATACTGTAAAAATGGCAATATTACACTTTCGATTCAATCGCCGAATGCGACTTGGTTTGCGTGGATGGATTACGCAACTTGGAATTTACAGTGCAGTGTCTCAAAGACACACGATTATGTAGCAGAGTGGCGCAGTGGAAGCGTGCTGGGCTCATAACTCAGAGGTCCGTGGATCGAAACCACGCTCTGCTAAGAACCTTTTTATTTCGTTTTCACAGACAGGAGTGATTTCTGCGTGTCTTTATTCTTCAAAGCCCTGTGGTTTGCACATAAATTGTTAGGCTGAATATTCAGAGCCTCCAGAAGTGAGGATAATGATTCCCCTTGACCCCAGACGGGGAAATAGTTGAAACAAATTTCTTCTACTGCCTTTCCTGCAGTTTAAGTTCAGTTTTCACAGTGTCAGAAATTCTCTATGTCCGTTATCACTGCCTGGTCGGATTTTGCGCCAGAAAAGAGTTTAAAAAAGACGTTGAATGGTAAATATTGAAAAAAAATATGTAAAAAAGAAATGATCAATTGACAAGTGGTTCCGTCGGCCAATCGCTCCAGCACAGCTGCATTCTGGGAGAAAACAGTATCCTTGACCCCGACGTGATTTGAACACGCAGCCTTCTGATCTGGAGTCAGACGCGCTACCTGTGCGCCACGGAGTCGTGATATCGACCATCTGTTTCCCGCCACCTATCACAGCAAATTGGCCGGGTTCTATCGATTATTTTGGCAAGGCCGATTTTCTTTGATTTCAGTGATCACTAAACGCTATCATCATACGCCTTTACACCGTTTAACGGATCAGTGATGCGGTGTCTACCAAAGTATGGTACCACTATTGAATGCACTGCCTTGAGTTGAGGTTTCTGTTGAATTGGAAAAGCTAGTATTATAAACCCCTGATAGTGAGATGTCATTTGCAAATGCAGTATCGTATTCTGTTATGTTAAAAAGAAATTGTCACACGTTTATAGCTTTAACTTATTGCATGTAGGCGTGTATCAAAGTGTGCACAGGAATTAATATGGCATTGCTTATTATACTGACGAGCCATATGCTCAAGGTTTTGGTGATG
The DNA here is from genome assembly GCA_026874595.1 of Sipunculus nudus. Classification (NCBI taxonomy): domain Eukaryota; kingdom Metazoa; phylum Annelida; class Sipuncula; order Golfingiida; family Sipunculidae; genus Sipunculus; species Sipunculus nudus. Next base: position 57,138,801 of record CM049307.1, on the reverse strand, counting down.
AGAAATTAGTTATAACCTGGTCGAATGTAAGGTTTAAAGGTTAAACACTAGCGTTGGTTAATGCAAAGAGAGGGCGCATATTTCTGCGACTATTTGTCCTAAATTATCAACATTGCGAATAAACTGTACATTTCTCCTCTTAGGAAGCCGGCCTGTGCAAAGACTGAACATGCTCATGGCCGATAGGATAATTCATTCTTTTGGCCTGAGGTTCCGCCACATGGAAAATGACGCAATTTAAAAGAAGATAATACCATACTGTAAAAATGGCAATATTACACTTTCGATTCAATCGCCGAATGCGACTTGGTTTGCGTGGATGGATGACGCAACTGGGAATTTACAGTGCAGTGTCTCAAAGACACAGGACATTATGTAGCAGAGTGGCGCAGTGGAAGCGTGCTGGGCTCATAACTCAGAGGTCCGTGGATCGAAACCACGCTCTGCTAAGAACCTTTTTATTTCGTTTTCACAGACAGGAGTGATTTCTGCGTGTCTTTATTCTTCAAAGCCCTGTGGTTTGCACATAAATTTTTAGGCTGAATATTCAGACCCTCCAGAAGTGAGGATAATGATTCCCCTTGACCCCAGACGGGGAAATAGTTGAAACAAATTTCTTCTACTGCCTTTCCTGCAGTTTAAGTTCAGTTTTCACAGTGTCAGAAATTCTCTATGTCCGTTATCACTGCCTGGTCGGATTTTGCGCCAGAAAAGAGTTTAAAAAAGACGTTGAATGGTAAATATTGAAAAAAAATATGTAAAAAAGAAATGATCAATTGACAAGTGGTTCCGTCGGCCAATCGCTCCAGCACAGCTGCATTCTGGGAGAAAACAGTATCCTTGAACCCGACGTGATTTGAACACGCAGCCTTCTGATCTGGAGTCAGACGCGCTACCTGTGCGCCACGGATTCGTGATATCGACCATCTGTTTCCCGCCACCTATCACAGCAAATTGGCCGGTTTCTATCGATTATTTTGGCAAGGCCGATTTTCTTTGATTTCAGTGATCACTAAACGCTATCATCATACGCCTTTACACCGTTTAACGGATCAGTGATGCGGTGTCTACCAAAGTATGGTACCACTATTGAATGCACTGCCTTGAGTTGAGGTTTGTGTTGAATTGGAAAAGCTAGTATTATAAACCCCTGATAGTGAGATGTCATTTGCAAATGCAGTATCGTATTCTGTTATGTTAAAAAGAAATTGTCACACGTTTATAGCTTTACCTTATTGCATGTAGGCGTGTATCAAAGTGTGCACAGGAATTAATATGGCATTGCTTATTATACTGACGAGCCATATGCTCAAGGTTTTGGTGATGAGAAATTAGTTATAACCTGGTCGAATGTAAGGTGTAAAGGTTAAACACTAGATTTGGTTAATTCAAAGAGAGGGCGCATATTTCTGCGACTATTTGTCCTAAATTATCAACATTGCGAATAAACTGTACATTTCTCCTCTTAGGAAGCCGGCCTGTGCAAAGACTGAACATGCTCATGGCCGATAGGATAATTCATTCTTTTGGCCTGAGGTTCCGCCACATGGAGAATGACGCAATTTCAAAGAAGATAATATCATACTGTAAAAATGGCAATATTACACTTTCGATTCAATCGCCGGTTTCTATCGATTATTTTGGCAAGGCCGATTTTCTATGATTTCAGTGATCACTAAACGCTATCATCATACGCCTTTACACCGTTTAACGGATCAGTGATGCGGTGTCTACCAAAGTATGGTACCACTATTGAATGCACTGCCTTGAGTGGAGGTTTCTGTTGATATGAAAAAGCTAGTATTATAAGCCCCTGATAGTGAGATGTCATTTGCAAATGCAGTATCGTATTCTATTATGTTTAAAGAAATGGTCGCACGTTTATAGCTTTACCTTATTGCATGTAGGCGTGTATCAAAGTGTGCACAGGAATTAATATGGCATTGCTTATTATACTGACGAGCCATATGCTCAAGGTTTTGGTGATGAGAAATTAGTTATAACCTGGTCGAATGTAAGGTGTAAAGGTTAAACACTAGATTTGGTTAATTCAAAGAGAGGGCGCATATTTCTGCGACTATTTGTCCTAAATTATCAACATTGCGAATAAACTGTACATTTCTCCTCTTAGGAAAACGGCCTGTGCAAAGACTGAACATGCTCATGGACGATAGGATAATTCATTCTTTTGGCCTGAGGTTCCGCCACATGGAAAATGACGCAATTTAAAAGAAGATTATACCATACTGTAAAAATGGCAATATTACACTTTCGATTCAATCGCCGAATGCGACTTGGTTTGCGTGGATGGATGACGCAACTGGGAATTTACAGTGCAGTGTCTCAAAGACACACGACATTATGTAGCAGAGTGGCGCAGTGGAAGCGTGCTGGGCTCATAACTCAGAGGTCCGTGGATCGAAACCACGCTCTGCTAAGAACCTTTTTATTTCGTTTTCACAGACAGGAGTGATTTCTGGGTGTCTTTATTCCTCAAAGCCCTGTGGTTTGCACATAAATTGTTAGGCTGAATATTCAGACACTACAGAAGTGAGGATAATGATTCCCCTTGACCCCAGACGGGGAAATAGTTGAAACAAATGTCTTCTACTGCCTTTCCTGCAGTTTAAGTTCAGTTTTCACAGTGTCAGAAATTCTCTATGTCCGTTATCACTGCCTGGTCGGATTTTGCGCCAGAAAAGAGTTTAAAAAAGACGTTGAATGGTAAATATTGAAAAAAAATATGTAAAAAAGAAATGATCAATTGACAAGTGGTTCCGTCGGCCAATCGCTCCAGCACAGCTGCATTCTGGGAGAAAACAGTATCCTTGACCCCGACGTGATTTAAACACGCAGCCTTCTGATCTGGAGTCAGACGCGCTACCTGTGCGCCACGGAGTCGTGATATCGACCATCTGTTTCCCGCCACCTATCACAGCAAATTGGCCGGTTTCTATCGATTATTTTGGCAAGGCCGATTTTCTTTGATTTCAGTGATCACTAAACGCTATCATCATACGCCTTTACACCGTTTAACGGATCAGTGATGCGGTGTCTACCAAAGTATGGTACCACTATTGAATGCACTGCCTTGAGTTGAGGTTTGTGTTGAATTGGAAAAGCTAGTATTATAAACCCCTGATAGTGAGATGTCATTTGCAAATGCAGTATCGTATTCTGTTATGTTAAAAAGAAATTGTCACACGTTTATAGCTTTAACTTATTGCATGTAGGCGTGTATCAAAGTGTGCACAGGAATTAATATGGCATTGCTTATTATACTGACGAGCCATATGCTCAAGGTTTTGGTGATGAGAAATTAGTTATAACCTGGTCGAATGTAAGGTGTAAAGGTTAAACACTAGCGTTGGTTAATGCAAAGAGAGGGCGCATATTTCTGCGACTATTTGTCCTAAATTATCAACATTGCGAATAAACTGTACATTTCTCTTCTTAGGAAGCCGGCCTGTGCAAAGACTGAACATGCTCATGGCCGATAGGATAATTCATTCTTTTGGCCTGAGGTTCCGCCACATGGAAAATGACGCAATTTAAAAGAAGATAATACCATACTGTAAAAATGGCAATATTACACTTTCGATTCAATCGCCGAATGCGACTTGGTTTGCGTGGATGGATGACGCAACTGGGAATTTACAGTGCAGTGTCTCAAAGACACACGACATTATGTAGCAGAGTGGCGCAGTGGAAGCGTGCTGGGCTCATAACTCAGAGGTCCGTGGATCGAAACCACGCTCTGCTAAGAACCTTTTTATTTCGTTTTCACAGACAGGAGTGATTTCTGGGTGTCTTTATTCTTCAAAGCCCTGTGGTTTGCACATAAATTTTAGGCTGAATATTCAGACCCTCCAGAAGTGAGGATAATGATTCCCCTTGACCCCAGACGGGGAAATAGTTGAAACAAATTTCTTCTACTGCCTTTCCTGCAGTTTAAGTTCAGTTTTCACAGTGTCAGAAATTCTCTATGTCCGTTATCACTGCCTGGTCGGATTTTGCGCCAGAAAAGAGTTTAAAAAAGACGTTGAATGGTAAATATTGAAAAAAAATATGTAAAAAAGAAATGATCAATTGACAAGTGGTTCCGTCGGCCAATCGCTCCAGCACAGCTGCATTCTGGGAGAAAACAGTATCCTTGACCCCGACGTGATTTGAACACGCAGCCTTCTGATCTGGAGTCAGACGCGCTACCTGTGCGCCACGGAGTCGTGATATCGACCATCTGTTTCCCGCCACCTATCACAGCAAATTGGCCGGTTTCTATCGATTATTTTGGCAAGGCCGATTTTCTTTGATTTCAGTGATCACTAAACGCTATCATCATACGCCTTTACACCGTTTAACGGATCAGTGATGCGGTGTCTACCAAAGTATGGTACCACTATTGAATGCACTGCCTTGAGTTGAGGTTTGTGTTGAATTGGAAAAGCTAGTATTATAAACCCCTGATAGTGAGATGTCATTTGCAAATGCAGTATCGTATTCTGTTATGTTAAAAAGAAATTGTCACACGTTTATAGCTTTACCTTATTGCATGTAGGCGTGTATCAAAGTGTGCACAGGAATTAATATGGCATTGCTTATTATACTGACGAGCCATATGCTCAAGGTTTTGGTGATGAGAAATTAGTTATAACCTGGTCGAATGTAAGGTGTAAAGGTTAAACACTAGATTTGGTTAATTCAAAGAGAGGGCGCATATTTCTGCGACTATTTGTCCTAAATTATCAACATTGCGAATAAACTGTACATTTCTCCTCTTAGGAAGCCGGCCTGTGCAAAGACTGAACATGCTGATGGCCGATAGGATAATTCATTCTTTTGGCCTGAGGTTCCGCCACATGGAAAATGACGCAATTTAAAAGAAGATAATACCATACTGTAAAAATGGCAATATTACACTTTCGATTCAATCGCCGAATGCGACTTGGTTTGCGTGGATGGATGACGCAACTGGGAATTTACAGTGCAGTGTCTCAAAGACACACGACATTATGTAGCAGAGTGGCGCAGTGGAAGCGTGCTGGGCTCATAACTCAGAGGTCCGTGGATCGAAACCACGCTCTGCTAAGAACCTTTTTATTTCGTTTTCACAGACAGGAGTGATTTCTGGGTGTCTTTATTCTTCAAAGCCCTGTGGTTTGCACATAAATTTTAGGCTGAATATTCAGACCCTCCAGAAGTGAGGATAATGATTCCCCTTGACCCCAGACGGGGAAATAGTTGAAACAAATTTCTTCTACTGCCTTTCCTGCAGTTTAAGTTCAGTTTTCACAGTGTCAGAAATTCTCTATGTCCGTTATCACTGCCTGGTCGGATTTTGCGCCAGAAAAGAGTTTAAAAAAGACGTTGAATGGTAAATATTGAAAAAAAATATGTAAAAAAGAAATGATCAATTGACAAGTGGTTCCGTCGGCCAATCGCTCCAGCACAGCTGCATTCTGGGAGAAAACAGTATCCTTGACCCCGACGTGATTTGAACACGCAGCCTTCTGATCTGGAGTCAGACGCGCTACCTGTGCGCCACGGAGTCGTGATATCGACCATCTGTTTCCCGCCACCTATCACAGCAAATTGGCCGGTTTCTATCGATTATTTTGGCAAGGCCGATTTTCTTTGATTTCAGTGATCACTAAACGCTATCATCATACGCCTTTACACCGTTTAACGGATCAGTGATGCGGTGTCTACCAAAGTATGGTACCACTATTGAATGCACTGCCTTGAGTTGAGGTTTGTGTTGAATTGGAAAAGCTAGTATTATAAACCCCTGATAGTGAGATGTCATTTGCAAATGCAGTATCGTATTCTGTTATGTTAAAAAGAAATTGTCACACGTTTATAGCTTTACCTTATTGCATGTAGGCGTGTATCAAAGTGTGCACAGGAATTAATATGGCATTGCTTATTATACTGACGAGCCATATGCTCAAGGTTTTGGTGATGAGAAATTAGTTATAACCTGGTCGAATGTAAGGTGTAAAGGTTAAACACTAGATTTGGTTAATTCAAAGAGAGGGCGCATATTTCTGCGACTATTTGTCCTAAATTATCAACATTGCGAATAAACTGTACATTTCTCCTCTTAGGAAGCCGGCCTGTGCAAAGACTGAACATGCTGATGGCCGATAGGATAATTCATTCTTTTGGCCTGAGGTTCCGCCACATGGAGAATGACGCAATTTAAAAGAAGATAATATCATACTGTAAAAATGGCAATATTACACTTTCGATTCAATCGCCGAATGCGACTTGGTTTGCGTGGATGGATGACGCAACTGGGAATTTATAGTGCAGTGTCTCAAAGACACACGACATTATGTAGCAGAGTGGCGCAGTGGAAGCGTGCTGGGCTCATAACTCAGAGGTCCGTGGATCGAAACCACGCTCTGCTAAGAACCTTTTTATTTCGTTTTCACAGACAGGAGTGATTTCTGGGTGTCTTTATTCCTCAAAGCCCTGTGTTTTGCACATAAATTGTGAGGCTGAATATTCAGACCCTCCAGAAGTGAGGATAATGATTCCTCTTGACCCCAGACGGGGAAATAGTTGAAACAAATTTCTTCTACTGCCTTTCCTGCAGTTTAAGTTCAGTTTTCACAGTGTCAGAAATTCTCTATGTCCGTTATCACTGCCTGGTCGGATTTTGAGCCAGAAAAGAGTTTAAAAAAGACGTTGAATGGTAAATGTTGAAAAAAAAATATGTTAAAAAGAAATGATCACTTGACAAGTGGTTCCGTCGGCCAATCGCTCCATCACAGCTGCATTCTGGGAGAAAACAGTATCCTTGACCCCGACGTGATTTGAACACGCAACCTTCTGATCTGGAGTCAGACGCGCTACCGTTGCGTGGATGGATGACGCAACTGGGAATTTACAGTGCAGTGTCTCAAAGACACACGACATTATGTAACAGAGTGGCGCAGTGGAAGCGTGCTGGGCTCATAACTCAGAGGTCCGTGGATCGAAACCACGCTCTGCTAAGAACCTTTTTATTTCGTTTTCACAGACAGGAGTGATTTCTGGGTGTCTTTATTCCTCAAAGACCTGTGGTTTGCACATAAATTGTTAGGCTGAATATTCAGACCCTCCAGAAGTGAGGATATTGATTCCCCTTGATCCCAGACGGGGAAATAGTTGAAACAAATTTCTTCTACTGCCTTTCCTGCAGTTTAAGTTCAGTTTTCACAGTGTCAAAAATTCTCTATGTCCGTTATCACTGCCTGGTCGGATTTTGCGCCAGAAAAGAGTTTAAAAAAGACGTTGAATGGTAAATGTTGAAAAAAAATATGTAAAATAGAAATGATCACTTGAAAATTGGTTCCGTCGGCCAATCGCTCCAGCACAGCTGCATTCTGGGAGAAAAGTTTCCTTGACCCCAACGTTATTTGAACACGCAACCTTCTGATCTGGAGTCAGACGCGCTACCGTTGCGCCACGGAGTCGTGATATCGACCATCTGTTTCCCGCCACCTATCACAGCAAATTGGCCGGTTTCTATCGATTATTTTGGCAAGGCCAATTTTCTTTGATTTCAGTGATCACTAAACGCTATCATCATACGCCTTTACACCGTTTAACGGATCAGTGATGCGGTGTCTACCAAAGTATGGTACCACTACTGAATGCACTGCCTTGAGTGGGGGTTTCTGTTGATATGAAAAAGCTAGTATTATAAACCCCTGATAGCGAGATGTCATTTGCAAATGCAGTATCGTATTCTGTTATGTTTAAAGAAATTGTCACACGTTTATAGCTTTACCTTATTGCATGTAGGCGTGTATCAAAGTGTGCACAGGAATTAATATGGCATTGCTTATTATACTGACGAGCCATATGCTCATGGTTTTGGTGATGAGAAATTAGTTATAACCTGGTCGAATGTAAGGTGTAAAGGTTAAGCACTAGCGTTGGTTAATTCAATGATAGGGCGCATATTTCTGCGACTATTTGTCCTAAATTATCAACATTGCGAATAAACTGTACATTTCTCCTCTTAGGAAGCCGGCCTGTGCAAAGACTGAACATGCTCATGGCCGATAGGATAATTCATTCTTTTGGCCTGAGGTTCCGCCACATGGAGAATGACGCAATTTCAAAGAAGATAATATCATACTGTAAAAAATGGCAATATTACACTTTCGATTCAATCGCCGGTTTCTATCGATTATTTTGGCAAGGCCGATTTTCTATGATTTCAGTGATCACTAAACGCTATCATCATACGCCTTTACACCGTTTAACGGATCAGTGATGCGGTGTCTACCAAAGTATGGTACCACTATTGAATGCACTGCCTTGAGTGGAGGTTTCTGTTGATATGAAAAAGCTAGTATTATAAGCCCCTGATAGTGAGATGTCATTTGCAAATGCAGTATCGTATTCTATTATGTTTAAAGAAATGGTCGCACGTTTATAGCTTTACCTTATTGCATGTAGGCGTGTATCAAAGTGTGCACAGGAATTAATATGGCATTGCTTATTATACTGACGAGCCATATGCTCAAGGTTTTGGTGATGAGAAATTAGTTATAACCTGGTCGAATGTAAGGTGTAAAGGTTAAACACTAGCGTTGGTTAATTCAAAGAGAGGGCGCATATTTCTGCGACTATTTGTCCTAAATTATCAACATTGCGAATAAACTGTACATTTCTCCTCTTAGGAAGCCGGCCTGTGCAATGACTGAACATGCTCATGGCCGATAGGATAATTCATTCTTTTGGCCTGAGGTTCCGCCACATGGAGAATGACGCAATTTAAAAGAAGATAATATCATACTGTCAAAATGGCAATATTACACTTTCGATTCAATCGCCGAATGCGACTTGGTTTGCGTGGATGGATGACGCAACTGGGAATTTCTGCGACTATTTGTCCTAAATTATCAACATTGCGAATAAACTGTACATTTCTCCTCTTAGGAAGCCGGCCTGTGCAAAGACTGAACATGCTCATGGCCGATAGGATAATTCATTCTTTTGGCCTGAGGTTCCGCCACATGGAGAATGACGCAATTTCAAAGAAGATAATATCATACTGTAAAAATGGCAATATTACACTTTCGATTCAATCGCCGGTTTCTATCGATTATTTTGGCAAGGCCGATTTTCTATGATTTCAGTGATCACTAAACGCTATCATCATACGCCTTTACACCGTTTAACGGATCAGTGATGCGGTGTCTACCAAAGTATGGTACCACTATTGAATGCACTGCCTTGAGTGGAGGTTTCTGTTGATATGAAAAAGCTAGTATTATAAGCCCCTGATAGTGAGATGTCATTTGCAAATGCAGTATCGTATTCTATTATGTTTAAAGAAATGGTCACACGTTTATAGCTTTACCTTATTGCATGTAGGCGTGTATCAAAGTGTGCACAGGAATTAATATGGCATTGCTTATTATACTGACGAGCCATATGCTCAAGGTTTTGGTGATGAGAAATTAGTTATAACCTGGTCGAATGTAAGGTGTAAAGGTTAAACACTAGCGTTGGTTAATTCAAAGAGAGGGCGCATATTTCTGCGACTATTTGTCCTAAATTATCAACATTGCGAATAAACTGTACATTTCTCCTCTTAGGAAGCCGGCCTGTGCAAAGACTGAACATGCTCATGGCCGATAGGATAATTCATTCTTTTGGCCTGAGGTTCCGCCACATGGAGAATGACGCAATTTCAAAGAAGATAATATCATACTGTAAAAATGGCAATATTACACTTTCGATTCAATCGCCGGTTTCTATCGATTATTTTGGCAAGGCCGATTTTCTATGATTTCAGTGATCACTAAACGCTATCATCATACGCCTTTACACCGTTTAACGGATCAGTGATGCGGTGTCTACCAAAGTATGGTACCACTATTGAATGCACTGCCTTGAGTGGAGGTTTCTGTTGATATGAAAAAGCTAGTATTATAAGCCCCTGATAGTGAGATGTCATTTGCAAATGCAGTATCGTATTCTATTATGTTTAAAGAAATGGTCACACGTTTATAGCTTTACCTTATTGCATGTAGGCGTGTATCAAAGTGTGCACAGGAATTAATATGGTATTGCTTATTATACTGACGAGCCATATGCTCAAGGTTTTGGTGATGAGAAATTAGTTATAACTTGGTCGAATGTAAGGTGTAAAGGTTAAACACTAGCGTTGGTTAATTCAAAGAGAGGGCGCATATTTCTGCGACTATTTGTCCTAAATTATCAACATTGCGAATAAACTGTACATTTCTCCTCTTAGGAAGCCGGCCTGTGCAAAGACTGAACATGCTCATGGCCGATAGGATAATTCATTCTTTTGGCCTGAGGTTCCGCCACATGGAGAATGACGCAATTTAAAAGAAGATAATATCATACTGTAAAAATGGCAATATTACACTTTCGATTCAATCGCCGAATGCGACTTGGTTTGCGTGGATGGATGAGGCAACTGGGAATTTACAGCGCAGTGTCTCAAAGACACACGACATTATGTAGCAGAGTGGCGCAGTGGAAGCGTGCTGGGCTCATAACTCAGAGGTCCGTGGATCGAAACCACGCTCTGCTAAGAACCTTTTTATTTCGTTTTCACAGACAGGAGTGATTTCTGGGTGTCTTTATTCCTCAAAGCCCTGTGGTTTGCACATAAATTGTTAGGCTGAATATTCAGACGCTACAGAAGTGAGGATAATGATTCCTCTTGACCCCAGACGGGGAAATAGTTGAAACAAATTTCTTCTACTGCCTTTCCTGCAGTTTAAGTTCAGTTTTCACAGTGTCAGAAATTCTCTATGTCCGTTATCACTGCCTGGTCGGATTTTGCGCCAGAAAAGAGTTTAAAAAGACGTTGAATGGTAAATATTGAAAAAAAATATGTAAACAAGAAATGATCACTTGACAAGTGGTTCCGTCGGCCAATCGCTCCAGCACAGCTGCATTCTGGGAGAAAACAGTGTCTTTGACCCCGACGTGATTTGAACACGCAACCTTCTGATCTGGAGTCAGACGCGCTACCGTTGCGCCACGGAGTCGTGATATCGACCATCTGTTTCCCGCCACCTATCACAGCAAATTGGCCGGTTTCTATCGATTATTTTGGCAAGGCCGATTTTCTTTGATTTCAGTGATCACTAAACGCTATCATCATACGCCTTTACACCGTTTAACGGAGCAGTGATGCGGTGTCTACCAAAGTATGGTACCACTATTGAATGCACTGCCTTGAGTGGAGGTTTCTGTTGATATGAAAAAGCTAGTATTATAAACCCCTGATAGTGAGATGTCATTTGCAAATGCAGTATCGTATTCTGTTATGTTTAAAGAAATTGTCACACGTTAATAGCTTTACCTTATTGCATGAAGGCGTGTATCAAAGTGTGCACAGGAATTAATATGGCATTGCTTATTATACTGACGAGCCATATGCTCAAGGTTTTGGTGATGAAAAATTAGTTATAACCTGGTCGAATGTAAGGTGTAAAGGTTAAACACTAGCGTTGGTTAATTCAAAGAGAGGGCGCATATTTCTGCGACTATTTGTCCTAAATTATCAACATTGCGAATAAACTGTACATTTCTCCTCTTAGGAAGCCGGCCTGTGCAAAGACTGAACATGCTCATGGCCGATAGGATAATTCATTCTTTTGGCCTGAGGTTCCGCCACATGGAGAATGACGCAATTTAAAAGAAGATAATATCATGTTGTAAAAATGGCAATATTACACTTTCGATTCAATCGCCGAATGCGACTTGGTTTGCGTGGATGGATGACGCAACTGGGAATTTACAGTGCAGTGTCTCAAAGACACATGACATTATGTAGCAGAGTGGCGCAGTGGAAGCGTGCTGGGCTCATAACTCAGAGGTCCGTGGATCGAAACCACGCTCTGCTAAGAACCTTTTTATTTCGTTTTCACAGACAGGAGTGATTTCTGGGTGTCTTTATTCCTCAAAGCCCTGTGTTTTGCACATCAATTGTGAGGCTGAATATTCAGACACTCCAGAAGTGAGGATAATGATTCCTCTTGACCGCAGACGGGGAAATAGTTGAAACAAATTTCTTCTACTGCCTTTCCTGCAGTTTAAGTTCAGTTTTCACAGTGTCAGAAATTCTCTATGTCCGTTATCACTGCCTGGTCGGATTTTGCGCCAGAAAAGAGTTTAAAAAAGACGTTGAATGGTTAATGTTGAAAAAAAATATGTAAAAAAGAAATGATCACTTGACAAGTGGTTCCGTCGGCCAATCACTCCAGCACAGCTGCATTCTGGGAGAAAACAGTATCCTTGACCCCGACGTGATTTGAACACGCAACCTTCTGATCTGGAGTCAGACGCGCTACCGTTGCGCCACGGAGTCGTGATACCATCTGTTTCCCGCCACCTATCACAGCAAATTGGCCGGTTTCTATCGATTATTTTGGCAAGGCCGATTTTCTTTGATTTCAGTGATCACTAAACGCTATCATCATACGCCTTTACACCGTTTAACGGATCAGTGATGCAGTGTCTATCAAAGTATGGTACCACTATTGAATGCACTGCCTTGAGTGGAGGTTTCTGTTGATATGAAAAAGCTAGTATTATAAACCCCTGATAGTGAGATGTCATTTGCAAATGCAGTATCGTATTCTGTTATGTTTAAAGAAATTGTCACACGTTTATAGCTTTACCTTACTGCATGTAGCTAGGCGTGTATCAAAGTGTGCACAGGAATTAATATGGCATTGCTTATTATACTGACGAGCCATATGCTCAAGGTTTTGGTGATGAGAAATTAGTTATAACCTGGTCGAATGTTAGGTGTAAAGGTTAAACACTAGCGTTGGTTAATTCAAAGAGAGGGCGCATATTTCTGCGACTATTTGTCCTAAATTATCAACATTGCGAATAAACTGTACATTTCTCCTCTTAGGAAGCCGGCCTGTGCAAAGACTGAACATGCTCATGGCCGATAGGATAATTCATTCTTTTGGCCTGAGGTTCCGCCACATGGAGAATGACGCAATTTAAAAGAAGATAATATCATGTTGTAAAAATGGCAATATTACACTTTCGATTCAATCGCCGAATGCGACTTGGTTTGCGTGGATGGATGACGCAACTTGGAATTTCTGCGACTATTTGTCCTAAATTATCAACATTGCGAATAAACTGTACATTTCTCCTCTTAGGAAGCCGGCCTGTGCAAAGACTGAACATGCTCATGGCCGATAGGATAATTCATTCTTTTGGCCTGAGGTTCCGCCACATGGAGAATGACGCAATTTAAAAGAAGATAATATCATGCTGTAAAAATGGCAATATTACACTTTCGATTCAATCGCCGAATGCGACTTGGTTTGCGTGGATGGATGACGCAACTGGGAATTAACAGTGCAGTGTCTCAAAGACACACGACATTATGTAGCAGAGTGGCGCAGTGGAAGCGTGCTGGGCTCATAACTCAGAGGTCCGTGGATCGAAACCACGCTCTGCTAAGAACCTTTTTATTTCGTTTTCACAGACAGGAGTGATTTCTGGGTGTCTTTATTCCTCAAAGCCCTGTGTTTTGCACATCAATTGTGAGGCTGATTATTCAGACACTCCAGAAGTGAGGATAATGATTCCTCTTGACCCCAGACGGGGAAATAGTTGAAACAAATTTCTTCTACTGCCTTTCCTGCAGTTTAAGTTCAGTTTTCACAGTGTCAGAAATTCTCTATGTCCGTTATCACTGCCTGGTCGGATTTTGCGCCAGAAAAGAGTTTAAAAAAGACGTTGAATGGTTAATGTTGAAAAAAAATATGTAAAAAAGAAATGATCACTTGACAAGTGGTTCCGTTGGCCAATCACTCCAGCACAGCTGCATTCTGGGAACAGTATCCTTGACCCCGACGTGATTTGAACACGCAACCTTCTGATCTGGAGTCAGACGCGCTACCGTTGCGCCACGGAGTCGTGATACCATTTGTTTCCCGCCACCTATCACAGCAAATTGGCCGGTTTCTATCGATTATTTTGGCAAGGCCGATTTTCTTTGATTTCAGTGATCACTAAACGCTATCATCATACGCCTTTACACCGTTTAACGGATCAGTGATGCGGTGTCTACCAAAGTATGGTACCACTATTGAATGCACTGCCTTGAGTGGAGGTTTCTGTTGATATGAAAAAGCTAGTATTATAAACCCCTGATAGTGAGATGTCATTTGCAAATGCAGTATCGTATTCTGTTATGTTTAAAGAAATTGTCACACGTTAATAGCTTTACCTTATTGCATGAAGGCGTGTATCAAAGTGTGCACAGGAATTAATATGGCATTGCTTATTATACTGACGAGCCATATGCTCAAGGTTTTGGTGATGAGAAATTAGTTATAACCTGGTCGAATGTAAGGTGTAAAGGTTAAACACTAGCGTTGGTTAATTCAAAGAGAGGGCGCATATTTCTGCGACTATTTGTCCTAAATTATCAACATTGCGAATAAACTGTACATTTCTCCTCTTAGGAAGCCGGCCTGTGCAAAGACTGAACATGCTCATGGCCGATAGGATAATTCATTCTTTTGGCCTGAGGTTCCGCCACATGGAGAATGACGCAATTTAAAAGAAGATAATATCATGTTGTAAAAATGGCAATATTACACTTTCGATTCAATCGCCGAATGCGACTTGGTTTGCGTGGATGGATGACGCAACTGGGAATTTACAGTGCAGTGTCTCAAAGACACATGACATTATGTAGCAGAGTGGCGCAGTGGAAGCGTGCTGGGCTCATAACTCAGAGGTCCGTGGATCGAAACCACGCTCTGCTAAGAACCTTTTTATTTCGTTTTCACAGACAGGAGTGATTTCTGGGTGTCTTTATTCCTCAAAGCCCTGTGTTTTGCACATCAATTGTGAGGCTGAATATTCAGACACTCCAGAAGTGAGGATAATGATTCCTCTTGACCCCAGACGGGGAAATAGTTGAAACAAATTTCTTCTACTGCCTTTCCTGCAGTTTAAGTTCAGTTTTCACAGTGTCAGAAATTCTCTATGTCCGTTATCACTGCCTGGTCGGATTTTGCGCCAGAAAAGAGTTTAAAAAAGACGTTGAATGGTTAATGTTGAAAAAAAAATATGTAAAAAAGAAATGATCACTTGACAAGTGGTTCCGTTGGCCAATCACTCCAGCACAGCTGCATTCTGGGAGAAAACAGTATCCTTGACCCCGACGTGATTTGAAGACGCAACCTTCTGATCTGGAGTCAGACGCGCTACCGTTGCGCCACGGAGTCGTGATACCATTTGTTTCCCGCCACCTATCACAGCAAATTGGCCGGTTTCTATCGATTATTTTGGCAAGGCCGATTTTCTTTGATTTCAGTGATCACTAAACGCTATCATCATACGCCTTTACACCGTTTAACGGATCAGTGATGCGGTGTCTACCAAAGTATGGTACCACTATTGAATGCACTGCCTTGAGTGGAGGTTTCTGTTGATATGAAAAAGCTAGTATTATAAACCCCTGATAGTGAGATGTCATTTGCAAATGCAGTATCGTATTCTGTTATGTTTAAAGAAATTGTCACACGTTAATAGCTTTACCTTATTGCATGAAGGCGTGTATCAAAGTGTGCACAGGAATTAATATGGCATTGCTTATTATACTGACGAGCCATATGCTCAAGGTTTTGGTGATGAGAAATTAGTTATAACCTGGTCGAATGTAAGGTGTAAAGGTTAAACACTAGCGTTGGTTAATTCAAAGAGAGGGCGCATATTTCTGCGACTATTTGTCCTAAATTATCAACATTGCGAATAAACTGTACATTTCTCCTCTTAGGAAGCCGGCCTGTGCAAAGACTGAACATGCTCATGGCCGATAGGATAATTCATTCTTTTGGCCTGAGGTTCCGCCACATGGAGAATGACGCAATTTAAAAGAAGATAATATCATGTTGTAAAAATGGCAATATTACACTTTCGATTCAATCGCCGAATGCGACTTGGTTTGCGTGGATGGATGACGCAACTTGGAATTTCTGCGACTATTTGTCCTAAATTATCAACATTGCGAATAAACTGTACATTTCTCCTCTTAGGAAGCCGGCCTGTGCAAAGACTGAACATGCTCATGGCCGATAGGATAATTCATTCTTTTGGCCTGAGGTTCCGCCACATGGAGAATGACGCAATTTAAAAGAAGATAATATCATGCTGTAAAAATGGCAATATTACACTTTCGATTCAATCGCCGAATGCGACTTGGTTTGCGTGGATGGATTACGCAACTTGGAATTTACAGTGCAGTGTCTCAAAGACACACGACATTATGTAGCAGAGTGGCGCAGTGGAAGCGTGCTGGGCTCATAACTCAGAGGTCCGTGGATCGAAACCACGCTCTGCTAAGAACCTTTTTATTTCGTTTTCACAGACAGGAGTGATTTCTGGGTGTCTTTATTCCTCAAAGCCCTGTGTTTTGCACATCAATTGTGAGGCTGATTATTCAGACACTCCAGAAGTGAGGATAATGATTCCTCTTGACCCCAGACGGGGAAATAGTTGAAACAAATTTCTTCTACTGCCTTTCCTGCAGTTTAAGTTCAGTTTTCACAGTGTCAGAAATTCTCTATGTCCGTTATCACTGCCTGGTCGGATTTTGCGCCAGAAAAGAGTTTAAAAAAGACGTTGAATGGTTAATGTTGAAAAAAAATATGTAAAAAAGAAATGATCACTTGACAAGTGGTTCCGTTGGCCAATCACTCCAGCACAGCTGCATTCTGGGAACAGTATCCTTGACCCCGACGTGATTTGAACACGCAACCTTCTGATCTGGAGTCAGACGCGCTACCGTTGCGCCACGGAGTCGTGATACCATTTGTTTCCCGATATGAAAAAGCTAGTATTATAAACCCCTGATAGTGAGATGTCATTTGCAAATGCAGTATCGTATTCTGTTATGTTTAAAGAAATTGTCACACGTTTATAGCTTTACCTTACTGCATGTAGCTAGGCGTGTATCAAAGTGTGCACAGGAATTAATATGGCATTGCTTATTATACTGACGAGCCATATGCTCAAGGTTTTGGTGATGAGAAATTAGTTATAACCTGGTCGAATGTAAGGTGTAAAGGTTAAACACTAGCGTTGGTTAATTCAAAGAGAGGGCGCATATTTCTGCGACTATTTGTCCTAAATTATCAACATTGCGAATAAACTGTACATTTCTCCTCTTAGGAAGCCGGCCTGTGCAAAGACTGAACATGCTCATGGCCGATAGGATAATTCATTCTTTTGGCCTGAGGTTCCGCCACATGGAGAATGACGCAATTTAAAAGAAGATAATATCATGCTGTAAAAATGGCAATATTACACTTTCGATTCAATCGCCGAATGCGACTTGGTTTGCATGGATGGATTACGCAACTTGGAATTTACAGTGCAGTGTCTCAAAGACACACGACATTATGTAGCAGAGTGGCGCAGTGGAAGCGTGCTGGGCTCATAACTCAGAGGTCCGTGGATCGAAACCACGCTCTGCTAAGAACCTTTTTATTTCGTTTTCACAGACATGAGTGATTTCTGGGTGTCTTTATTCCTCAAAGCCCTGTGTTTTGCACATCAATTGTGAGGCTGATTATTCAGACACTCCAGAAGTGAGGATAATGATTCCTCTTGACCCCTGACGGGGAAATAGTTGAAACAAATTTCTTCTACTGCCTTTCCTGCAGTTTAAGTTCAGTTTTCACAGTGTCAGAAATTCTCTATGTCCGTTATCACTGCCTGGTCGGATTTTGCGCCAGAAAAGAGTTTAAAAAAGACGTTGAATGGTTAATGTTGAAAAAAAAATATGTAAAAAAGAAATGATCACTTGACAAGTGGTTCCGTTGGCCAATCACTCCAGCACAGCTGCATTCTGGGAGAAAACAGTATCCTTGACCCCGACGTGATTTGAACACGCAACCTTCTGATCTGGAGTCAGACGCGCTACCGTTGCGCCACGGAGTCGTGATACCATTTGTTTCCCGCCACCTATCACAGCAAATTGGCCGGTTTCTATCGATTATTTTGGCAAGGCCGATTTTCTTTGATTTCAGTGATCACTAAACGCTATCATCATACGCCTTTACACCGTTTAACGGATCAGTGATGCGGTGTCTACCAAAGTATGGTACCACTATTGAATGCATTGCCTTGAGTGGAGGTTTCTGTTGATATGAAAAAGCTAGTATTATAAACCCCTGATAGTGAGATGTCATTTGCAAATGCAGTATCGTATTCTGTTATGTTTAAAGAAATTGTCACACGTTAATAGCTTTACCTTATTGCATGAAGGCGTGTATCAAAGTGTGCACAGGAATTAATATGGCATTGCTTATTATACTGACGAGCCATATGCTCAAGGTTTTGGTGATGAGAAATTAGTTATAACCTGGTCGAATGTAAGGTGTAAAGGTTAAACACTAGCGTTGGTTAATTCAAAGAGAGGGCGCATATTTCTGCGACTATTTGTCCTAAATTATCAACATTGCGAATAAACTTTACATTTCTCCTCTTAGGAAGCCGGCCTGTGCAAAGACTGAACATGCTCATGGCCGATAGGATAATTCATTCTTTTGGCCTGAGGTTCCGCCACATGGAGAATGACGCAATTGAAAAGAAGATAATATCATGTTGTAAAAATGGCAATATTACACTTTCGATTCAATCGCCGAATGCGACTTGGTTTGCGTGGATGGATGACGCAACTGGGAATTTCTGCGACTATTTGTCCTAAATTATCAACATTGCGAATAAACTGTACATTTCTCCTCTTAGGAAGCCGGCCTGTGCAAAGACTGAACATGCTCATGGCCGATAGGATAATTCATTCTTTTGGCCTGAGGTTCCGCCACATGGAGAATGACGCAATTTAAAAGAAGATAATATCATGCTGTAAAAATGGCAATATTACACTTTCGATTCAATCGCCGAATGCGACTTGGTTTGCGTGGATGGATTACGCAACTTGGAATTTACAGTGCAGTGTCTCAAAGACACACGACATTATGTAGCAGAGTGGCGCAGTGGAAGCGTGCTGGGCTCATAACTCAGAGGTCCGTGGATCGAAACCACGCTCTGCTAAGAACCTTTTTATTTCGTTTTCACAGACAGGAGTGATTTCTGGGTGTCTTTATTCCTCAAAGCCCTGTGTTTTGCACATCAATTGTGAGGCTGATTATTCAGACACTCCAGAAGTGAGGATAATGATTCCTCTTGACCCCAGACGGGGAAATAGTTGAAACAAATTTCTTCTACTGCCTTTCCTGCAGTTTAAGTTCAGTTTTCACAGTGTCAGAAATTCTCTATGTCCGTTATCACTGCCTGGTCGGATTTTGCGCCAGAAAAGAGTTTAAAAAAGACGGTTTAATGGTTAATGTTGAAAAAAAAATATGTAAAAAAGAAATGATCACTTGACAAGTGGTTCCGTTGGCCAATCACTCCAGCACAGCTGCATTCTGGGAACAGTATCCTTGACCCCGACGTGATTTGAACACGCAACCTTCTGATCTGGAGTCAGACGCGCTACCGTTGCGCCACGGAGTCGTGATACCATTTGTTTCCCGCCACCTATCACAGCAAATTGGCCGGTTTCTATCGATTATTTTGGCAAGGCCGATTTTCTTTGATTTCAGTGATCACTAAACGCTATCATCATACGCCTTTACACCGTTTAACGGATCAGTGATGCGGTGTCTACCAAAGTATGGTACCACTATTGAATGCACTGCCTTGAGTGGAGGTTTCTGTTGATATGAAAAAGCTAGTATTATAAACCCCTGATAGTGAGATGTCATTTGCAAATGCAGTATCGTATTCTGTTATGTTTAAAGAAATTGTCACACGTTAATAGCTTTACCTTATTGCATGAAGGCGTGTATCAAAGTGTGCACAGGGATTAATATGGCATTGCTTATTATACTGACGAGCCATATGCTCAAGGTTTTGGTGATGAGAAATTAGTTATAACCTGGTCGAATGTAAGGTGTAAAGGTTAAACACTAGCGTTGGTTAATTCAAAGAGAGGGCGCATATTTCTGCGACTATTTGTCCTAAATTATCAACATTGCGAATAAACTGTACATTTCTCCTCTTAGGAAGCCGGCCTGTGCAAAGACTGAACATGCTCATGGCCGATAGGATAATTCATTCTTTTGGCCTGAGGTTCCGCCACATGGAGAATGACGCAATTTAAAAGAAGATAATATCATGTTGTAAAAATGGCAATATTACACTTTCGATTCAATCGCCGAATGCGACTTGGTTTGCGTGGATGGATGACGCAACTGGGAATTTACAGTGCAGTGTCTCAAAGACCCATGACATTATGTAGCAGAGTGGCGCAGTGGAAGCGTGCTGGGCTCATAACTCAGAGGTCCGTGGATCGAAACCACGCTCTGCTAAGAACCTTTTTATTTCGTTTTCACAGACAGGAGTGATTTCTGGGTGTCTTTATTCCTCAAAGCCCTGTGTTTTGCACATCAATTGTGAGGCTGAATATTCAGACACTCCAGAAGTGAGGATAATGATTCCCCTTGACCCCAGACGGGGAAATAGTTGAAACAAATTTCTTCTACTGCCTTTCCTGCAGTTTAAGTTCAGTTTTCACAGTGTCAGAAATTCTCTATGTCCGTTATCACTGCCTGGTCGGATTTTGCGCCAGAAAAGAGTTTAAAAAAGACGTTGAATGGTAAATATTGAAAAAAAATATGTAAAAAAGAAATGATCAATTGACAAGTGGTTCCGTCGGCCAATCGCTCCAGCACAGCTGCATTCTGGGAGAAAACAGTATCCTTGACCCCGACGTGATTTGAACACGCAGCCTTCTGATCTGGAGTCAGACGCGCTACCTGTGCGCCACGGAGTCGTGATATCGACCATCTGTTTCCCGCCACCTATCACAGCAAATTGGCCGGTTTCTATCGATTATTTTGGCAAGGCCGATTTTCTTTGATTTCAGTGATCACTAAACGCTATCATCATACGCCTTTACACCGTTTAACGGATCAGTGATGCGGTGTCTACCAAAGTATGGTACCACTATTGAATGCACTGCCTTGAGTTGAGGTTTGTGTTGAATTGGAAAAGCTAGTATTATAAACCCCTGATAGTGAGATGTCATTTGCAAATGCAGTATCGTATTCTGTTATGTTAAAAAGAAATTGTCACACGTTTATAGCTTTACCTTATTGCATGTAGGCGTGTATCAAAGTGTGCACAGGAATTAATATGGCATTGCTTATTATACTGACGAGCCATATGCTCAAGGTTTTGGTGATGAGAAATTAGTTATAACCTGGTCGAATGTAAGGTGTAAAGGTTAAACACTAGATTTGGTTAATTCAAAGAGAGGGCGCATATTTCTGCGACTATTTGTCCTAAATTATCAACATTGCGAATAAACTGTACATTTCTCCTCTTAGGAAGCCGGCCTGTGCAAAGACTGAACATGCTGATGGCCGATAGGATAATTCATTCTTTTGGCCTGAGGTTCCGCCACATGGAGAATGACGCAATTTAAAAGAAGATAATATCATACTGTAAAAATGGCAATATTACACTTTCGATTCAATCGCCGAATGCGACTTGGTTTGCGTGGATGGATGACGCAACTGGGAATTTATAGTGCAGTGTCTCAAAGACACACGACATTATGTAGCAGAGTGGCGCAGTGGAAGCGTGCTGGGCTCATAACTCAGAGGTCCGTGGATCGAAACCACGCTCTGCTAAGAACCTTTTTATTTCGTTTTCACAGACAGGAGTGATTTCTGGGTGTCTTTATTCCTCAAAGCCCTGTGTTTTGCACATAAATTGTGAGGCTGAATATTCAGACCCTCCAGAAGTGAGGATAATGATTCCTCTTGACCCCAGACGGGGAAATAGTTGAAACAAATTTCTTCTACTGCCTTTCCTGCAGTTTAAGTTCAGTTTTCACAGTGTCAGAAATTCTCTATGTCCGTTATCACTGCCTGGTCGGATTTTGAGCCAGAAAAGAGTTTAAAAAAGACGTTGAATGGTAAATGTTGAAAAAAAAATATGTTAAAAAGAAATGATCACTTGACAAGTGGTTCCGTCGGCCAATCGCTCCATCACAGCTGCATTCTGGGAGAAAACAGTATCCTTGACCCCGACGTGATTTGAACACGCAACCTTCTGATCTGGAGTCAGACGCGCTACCGTTGCGTGGATGGATGACGCAACTGGGAATTTACAGTGCAGTGTCTCAAAGACACACGACATTATGTAACAGAGTGGCGCAGTGGAAGCGTGCTGGGCTCATAACTCAGAGGTCCGTGGATCGAAACCACGCTCTGCTAAGAACCTTTTTATTTCGTTTTCACAGACAGGAGTGATTTCTGGGTGTCTTTATTCCTCAAAGACCTGTGGTTTGCACATAAATTGTTAGGCTGAATATTCAGACCCTCCAGAAGTGAGGATATTGATTCCCCT
Source organism: Sipunculus nudus (assembly GCA_026874595.1). Lineage (NCBI taxonomy): Eukaryota > Metazoa > Annelida > Sipuncula > Golfingiida > Sipunculidae > Sipunculus > Sipunculus nudus. The sequence goes on along the minus strand of CM049307.1, from coordinate 57,116,343 downwards.
TGATCCCAGACGGGGAAATAGTTGAAACAAATTTCTTCTACTGCCTTTCCTGCAGTTTAAGTTCAGTTTTCACAGTGTCAAAAATTCTCTATGTCCGTTATCACTGCCTGGTCGGATTTTGCGCCAGAAAAGAGTTTAAAAAAGACGTTGAATGGTAAATGTTGAAAAAAAATATGTAAAATAGAAATGATCACTTGAAAATTGGTTCCGTCGGCCAATCGCTCCAGCACAGCTGCATTCTGGGAGAAAAGTTTCCTTGACCCCAACGTTATTTGAACACGCAACCTTCTGATCTGGAGTCAGACGCGCTACCGTTGCGCCACGGAGTCGTGATATCGACCATCTGTTTCCCGCCACCTATCACAGCAAATTGGCCGGTTTCTATCGATTATTTTGGCAAGGCCAATTTTCTTTGATTTCAGTGATCACTAAACGCTATCATCATACGCCTTTACACCGTTTAACGGATCAGTGATGCGGTGTCTACCAAAGTATGGTACCACTACTGAATGCACTGCCTTGAGTGGGGGTTTCTGTTGATATGAAAAAGCTAGTATTATAAACCCCTGATAGCGAGATGTCATTTGCAAATGCAGTATCGTATTCTGTTATGTTTAAAGAAATTGTCACACGTTTATAGCTTTACCTTATTGCATGTAGGCGTGTATCAAAGTGTGCACAGGAATTAATATGGCATTGCTTATTATACTGACGAGCCATATGCTCATGGTTTTGGTGATGAGAAATTAGTTATAACCTGGTCGAATGTAAGGTGTAAAGGTTAAGCACTAGCGTTGGTTAATTCAATGATAGGGCGCATATTTCTGCGACTATTTGTCCTAAATTATCAACATTGCGAATAAACTGTACATTTCTCCTCTTAGGAAGCCGGCCTGTGCAAAGACTGAACATGCTCATGGCCGATAGGATAATTCATTCTTTTGGCCTGAGGTTCCGCCACATGGAGAATGACGCAATTTCAAAGAAGATAATATCATACTGTAAAAAATGGCAATATTACACTTTCGATTCAATCGCCGGTTTCTATCGATTATTTTGGCAAGGCCGATTTTCTATGATTTCAGTGATCACTAAACGCTATCATCATACGCCTTTACACCGTTTAACGGATCAGTGATGCGGTGTCTACCAAAGTATGGTACCACTATTGAATGCACTGCCTTGAGTGGAGGTTTCTGTTGATATGAAAAAGCTAGTATTATAAGCCCCTGATAGTGAGATGTCATTTGCAAATGCAGTATCGTATTCTATTATGTTTAAAGAAATGGTCGCACGTTTATAGCTTTACCTTATTGCATGTAGGCGTGTATCAAAGTGTGCACAGGAATTAATATGGCATTGCTTATTATACTGACGAGCCATATGCTCAAGGTTTTGGTGATGAGAAATTAGTTATAACCTGGTCGAATGTAAGGTGTAAAGGTTAAACACTAGCGTTGGTTAATTCAAAGAGAGGGCGCATATTTCTGCGACTATTTGTCCTAAATTATCAACATTGCGAATAAACTGTACATTTCTCCTCTTAGGAAGCCGGCCTGTGCAATGACTGAACATGCTCATGGCCGATAGGATAATTCATTCTTTTGGCCTGAGGTTCCGCCACATGGAGAATGACGCAATTTAAAAGAAGATAATATCATACTGTCAAAATGGCAATATTACACTTTCGATTCAATCGCCGAATGCGACTTGGTTTGCGTGGATGGATGACGCAACTGGGAATTTCTGCGACTATTTGTCCTAAATTATCAACATTGCGAATAAACTGTACATTTCTCCTCTTAGGAAGCCGGCCTGTGCAAAGACTGAACATGCTCATGGCCGATAGGATAATTCATTCTTTTGGCCTGAGGTTCCGCCACATGGAGAATGACGCAATTTCAAAGAAGATAATATCATACTGTAAAAATGGCAATATTACACTTTCGATTCAATCGCCGGTTTCTATCGATTATTTTGGCAAGGCCGATTTTCTATGATTTCAGTGATCACTAAACGCTATCATCATACGCCTTTACACCGTTTAACGGATCAGTGATGCGGTGTCTACCAAAGTATGGTACCACTATTGAATGCACTGCCTTGAGTGGAGGTTTCTGTTGATATGAAAAAGCTAGTATTATAAGCCCCTGATAGTGAGATGTCATTTGCAAATGCAGTATCGTATTCTATTATGTTTAAAGAAATGGTCACACGTTTATAGCTTTACCTTATTGCATGTAGGCGTGTATCAAAGTGTGCACAGGAATTAATATGGCATTGCTTATTATACTGACGAGCCATATGCTCAAGGTTTTGGTGATGAGAAATTAGTTATAACCTGGTCGAATGTAAGGTGTAAAGGTTAAACACTAGCGTTGGTTAATTCAAAGAGAGGGCGCATATTTCTGCGACTATTTGTCCTAAATTATCAACATTGCGAATAAACTGTACATTTCTCCTCTTAGGAAGCCGGCCTGTGCAAAGACTGAACATGCTCATGGCCGATAGGATAATTCATTCTTTTGGCCTGAGGTTCCGCCACATGGAGAATGACGCAATTTCAAAGAAGATAATATCATACTGTAAAAATGGCAATATTACACTTTCGATTCAATCGCCGGTTTCTATCGATTATTTTGGCAAGGCCGATTTTCTATGATTTCAGTGATCACTAAACGCTATCATCATACGCCTTTACACCGTTTAACGGATCAGTGATGCGGTGTCTACCAAAGTATGGTACCACTATTGAATGCACTGCCTTGAGTGGAGGTTTCTGTTGATATGAAAAAGCTAGTATTATAAGCCCCTGATAGTGAGATGTCATTTGCAAATGCAGTATCGTATTCTATTATGTTTAAAGAAATGGTCACACGTTTATAGCTTTACCTTATTGCATGTAGGCGTGTATCAAAGTGTGCACAGGAATTAATATGGTATTGCTTATTATACTGACGAGCCATATGCTCAAGGTTTTGGTGATGAGAAATTAGTTATAACTTGGTCGAATGTAAGGTGTAAAGGTTAAACACTAGCGTTGGTTAATTCAAAGAGAGGGCGCATATTTCTGCGACTATTTGTCCTAAATTATCAACATTGCGAATAAACTGTACATTTCTCCTCTTAGGAAGCCGGCCTGTGCAAAGACTGAACATGCTCATGGCCGATAGGATAATTCATTCTTTTGGCCTGAGGTTCCGCCACATGGAGAATGACGCAATTTAAAAGAAGATAATATCATACTGTAAAAATGGCAATATTACACTTTCGATTCAATCGCCGAATGCGACTTGGTTTGCGTGGATGGATGAGGCAACTGGGAATTTACAGCGCAGTGTCTCAAAGACACACGACATTATGTAGCAGAGTGGCGCAGTGGAAGCGTGCTGGGCTCATAACTCAGAGGTCCGTGGATCGAAACCACGCTCTGCTAAGAACCTTTTTATTTCGTTTTCACAGACAGGAGTGATTTCTGGGTGTCTTTATTCCTCAAAGCCCTGTGGTTTGCACATAAATTGTTAGGCTGAATATTCAGACGCTACAGAAGTGAGGATAATGATTCCTCTTGACCCCAGACGGGGAAATAGTTGAAACAAATTTCTTCTACTGCCTTTCCTGCAGTTTAAGTTCAGTTTTCACAGTGTCAGAAATTCTCTATGTCCGTTATCACTGCCTGGTCGGATTTTGCGCCAGAAAAGAGTTTAAAAAGACGTTGAATGGTAAATATTGAAAAAAAATATGTAAACAAGAAATGATCACTTGACAAGTGGTTCCGTCGGCCAATCGCTCCAGCACAGCTGCATTCTGGGAGAAAACAGTGTCTTTGACCCCGACGTGATTTGAACACGCAACCTTCTGATCTGGAGTCAGACGCGCTACCGTTGCGCCACGGAGTCGTGATATCGACCATCTGTTTCCCGCCACCTATCACAGCAAATTGGCCGGTTTCTATCGATTATTTTGGCAAGGCCGATTTTCTTTGATTTCAGTGATCACTAAACGCTATCATCATACGCCTTTACACCGTTTAACGGAGCAGTGATGCGGTGTCTACCAAAGTATGGTACCACTATTGAATGCACTGCCTTGAGTGGAGGTTTCTGTTGATATGAAAAAGCTAGTATTATAAACCCCTGATAGTGAGATGTCATTTGCAAATGCAGTATCGTATTCTGTTATGTTTAAAGAAATTGTCACACGTTAATAGCTTTACCTTATTGCATGAAGGCGTGTATCAAAGTGTGCACAGGAATTAATATGGCATTGCTTATTATACTGACGAGCCATATGCTCAAGGTTTTGGTGATGAAAAATTAGTTATAACCTGGTCGAATGTAAGGTGTAAAGGTTAAACACTAGCGTTGGTTAATTCAAAGAGAGGGCGCATATTTCTGCGACTATTTGTCCTAAATTATCAACATTGCGAATAAACTGTACATTTCTCCTCTTAGGAAGCCGGCCTGTGCAAAGACTGAACATGCTCATGGCCGATAGGATAATTCATTCTTTTGGCCTGAGGTTCCGCCACATGGAGAATGACGCAATTTAAAAGAAGATAATATCATGTTGTAAAAATGGCAATATTACACTTTCGATTCAATCGCCGAATGCGACTTGGTTTGCGTGGATGGATGACGCAACTGGGAATTTACAGTGCAGTGTCTCAAAGACACATGACATTATGTAGCAGAGTGGCGCAGTGGAAGCGTGCTGGGCTCATAACTCAGAGGTCCGTGGATCGAAACCACGCTCTGCTAAGAACCTTTTTATTTCGTTTTCACAGACAGGAGTGATTTCTGGGTGTCTTTATTCCTCAAAGCCCTGTGTTTTGCACATCAATTGTGAGGCTGAATATTCAGACACTCCAGAAGTGAGGATAATGATTCCTCTTGACCGCAGACGGGGAAATAGTTGAAACAAATTTCTTCTACTGCCTTTCCTGCAGTTTAAGTTCAGTTTTCACAGTGTCAGAAATTCTCTATGTCCGTTATCACTGCCTGGTCGGATTTTGCGCCAGAAAAGAGTTTAAAAAAGACGTTGAATGGTTAATGTTGAAAAAAAATATGTAAAAAAGAAATGATCACTTGACAAGTGGTTCCGTCGGCCAATCACTCCAGCACAGCTGCATTCTGGGAGAAAACAGTATCCTTGACCCCGACGTGATTTGAACACGCAACCTTCTGATCTGGAGTCAGACGCGCTACCGTTGCGCCACGGAGTCGTGATACCATCTGTTTCCCGCCACCTATCACAGCAAATTGGCCGGTTTCTATCGATTATTTTGGCAAGGCCGATTTTCTTTGATTTCAGTGATCACTAAACGCTATCATCATACGCCTTTACACCGTTTAACGGATCAGTGATGCAGTGTCTATCAAAGTATGGTACCACTATTGAATGCACTGCCTTGAGTGGAGGTTTCTGTTGATATGAAAAAGCTAGTATTATAAACCCCTGATAGTGAGATGTCATTTGCAAATGCAGTATCGTATTCTGTTATGTTTAAAGAAATTGTCACACGTTTATAGCTTTACCTTACTGCATGTAGCTAGGCGTGTATCAAAGTGTGCACAGGAATTAATATGGCATTGCTTATTATACTGACGAGCCATATGCTCAAGGTTTTGGTGATGAGAAATTAGTTATAACCTGGTCGAATGTTAGGTGTAAAGGTTAAACACTAGCGTTGGTTAATTCAAAGAGAGGGCGCATATTTCTGCGACTATTTGTCCTAAATTATCAACATTGCGAATAAACTGTACATTTCTCCTCTTAGGAAGCCGGCCTGTGCAAAGACTGAACATGCTCATGGCCGATAGGATAATTCATTCTTTTGGCCTGAGGTTCCGCCACATGGAGAATGACGCAATTTAAAAGAAGATAATATCATGTTGTAAAAATGGCAATATTACACTTTCGATTCAATCGCCGAATGCGACTTGGTTTGCGTGGATGGATGACGCAACTTGGAATTTCTGCGACTATTTGTCCTAAATTATCAACATTGCGAATAAACTGTACATTTCTCCTCTTAGGAAGCCGGCCTGTGCAAAGACTGAACATGCTCATGGCCGATAGGATAATTCATTCTTTTGGCCTGAGGTTCCGCCACATGGAGAATGACGCAATTTAAAAGAAGATAATATCATGCTGTAAAAATGGCAATATTACACTTTCGATTCAATCGCCGAATGCGACTTGGTTTGCGTGGATGGATGACGCAACTGGGAATTAACAGTGCAGTGTCTCAAAGACACACGACATTATGTAGCAGAGTGGCGCAGTGGAAGCGTGCTGGGCTCATAACTCAGAGGTCCGTGGATCGAAACCACGCTCTGCTAAGAACCTTTTTATTTCGTTTTCACAGACAGGAGTGATTTCTGGGTGTCTTTATTCCTCAAAGCCCTGTGTTTTGCACATCAATTGTGAGGCTGATTATTCAGACACTCCAGAAGTGAGGATAATGATTCCTCTTGACCCCAGACGGGGAAATAGTTGAAACAAATTTCTTCTACTGCCTTTCCTGCAGTTTAAGTTCAGTTTTCACAGTGTCAGAAATTCTCTATGTCCGTTATCACTGCCTGGTCGGATTTTGCGCCAGAAAAGAGTTTAAAAAAGACGTTGAATGGTTAATGTTGAAAAAAAATATGTAAAAAAGAAATGATCACTTGACAAGTGGTTCCGTTGGCCAATCACTCCAGCACAGCTGCATTCTGGGAACAGTATCCTTGACCCCGACGTGATTTGAACACGCAACCTTCTGATCTGGAGTCAGACGCGCTACCGTTGCGCCACGGAGTCGTGATACCATTTGTTTCCCGCCACCTATCACAGCAAATTGGCCGGTTTCTATCGATTATTTTGGCAAGGCCGATTTTCTTTGATTTCAGTGATCACTAAACGCTATCATCATACGCCTTTACACCGTTTAACGGATCAGTGATGCGGTGTCTACCAAAGTATGGTACCACTATTGAATGCACTGCCTTGAGTGGAGGTTTCTGTTGATATGAAAAAGCTAGTATTATAAACCCCTGATAGTGAGATGTCATTTGCAAATGCAGTATCGTATTCTGTTATGTTTAAAGAAATTGTCACACGTTAATAGCTTTACCTTATTGCATGAAGGCGTGTATCAAAGTGTGCACAGGAATTAATATGGCATTGCTTATTATACTGACGAGCCATATGCTCAAGGTTTTGGTGATGAGAAATTAGTTATAACCTGGTCGAATGTAAGGTGTAAAGGTTAAACACTAGCGTTGGTTAATTCAAAGAGAGGGCGCATATTTCTGCGACTATTTGTCCTAAATTATCAACATTGCGAATAAACTGTACATTTCTCCTCTTAGGAAGCCGGCCTGTGCAAAGACTGAACATGCTCATGGCCGATAGGATAATTCATTCTTTTGGCCTGAGGTTCCGCCACATGGAGAATGACGCAATTTAAAAGAAGATAATATCATGTTGTAAAAATGGCAATATTACACTTTCGATTCAATCGCCGAATGCGACTTGGTTTGCGTGGATGGATGACGCAACTGGGAATTTACAGTGCAGTGTCTCAAAGACACATGACATTATGTAGCAGAGTGGCGCAGTGGAAGCGTGCTGGGCTCATAACTCAGAGGTCCGTGGATCGAAACCACGCTCTGCTAAGAACCTTTTTATTTCGTTTTCACAGACAGGAGTGATTTCTGGGTGTCTTTATTCCTCAAAGCCCTGTGTTTTGCACATCAATTGTGAGGCTGAATATTCAGACACTCCAGAAGTGAGGATAATGATTCCTCTTGACCCCAGACGGGGAAATAGTTGAAACAAATTTCTTCTACTGCCTTTCCTGCAGTTTAAGTTCAGTTTTCACAGTGTCAGAAATTCTCTATGTCCGTTATCACTGCCTGGTCGGATTTTGCGCCAGAAAAGAGTTTAAAAAAGACGTTGAATGGTTAATGTTGAAAAAAAAATATGTAAAAAAGAAATGATCACTTGACAAGTGGTTCCGTTGGCCAATCACTCCAGCACAGCTGCATTCTGGGAGAAAACAGTATCCTTGACCCCGACGTGATTTGAAGACGCAACCTTCTGATCTGGAGTCAGACGCGCTACCGTTGCGCCACGGAGTCGTGATACCATTTGTTTCCCGCCACCTATCACAGCAAATTGGCCGGTTTCTATCGATTATTTTGGCAAGGCCGATTTTCTTTGATTTCAGTGATCACTAAACGCTATCATCATACGCCTTTACACCGTTTAACGGATCAGTGATGCGGTGTCTACCAAAGTATGGTACCACTATTGAATGCACTGCCTTGAGTGGAGGTTTCTGTTGATATGAAAAAGCTAGTATTATAAACCCCTGATAGTGAGATGTCATTTGCAAATGCAGTATCGTATTCTGTTATGTTTAAAGAAATTGTCACACGTTAATAGCTTTACCTTATTGCATGAAGGCGTGTATCAAAGTGTGCACAGGAATTAATATGGCATTGCTTATTATACTGACGAGCCATATGCTCAAGGTTTTGGTGATGAGAAATTAGTTATAACCTGGTCGAATGTAAGGTGTAAAGGTTAAACACTAGCGTTGGTTAATTCAAAGAGAGGGCGCATATTTCTGCGACTATTTGTCCTAAATTATCAACATTGCGAATAAACTGTACATTTCTCCTCTTAGGAAGCCGGCCTGTGCAAAGACTGAACATGCTCATGGCCGATAGGATAATTCATTCTTTTGGCCTGAGGTTCCGCCACATGGAGAATGACGCAATTTAAAAGAAGATAATATCATGTTGTAAAAATGGCAATATTACACTTTCGATTCAATCGCCGAATGCGACTTGGTTTGCGTGGATGGATGACGCAACTTGGAATTTCTGCGACTATTTGTCCTAAATTATCAACATTGCGAATAAACTGTACATTTCTCCTCTTAGGAAGCCGGCCTGTGCAAAGACTGAACATGCTCATGGCCGATAGGATAATTCATTCTTTTGGCCTGAGGTTCCGCCACATGGAGAATGACGCAATTTAAAAGAAGATAATATCATGCTGTAAAAATGGCAATATTACACTTTCGATTCAATCGCCGAATGCGACTTGGTTTGCGTGGATGGATTACGCAACTTGGAATTTACAGTGCAGTGTCTCAAAGACACACGACATTATGTAGCAGAGTGGCGCAGTGGAAGCGTGCTGGGCTCATAACTCAGAGGTCCGTGGATCGAAACCACGCTCTGCTAAGAACCTTTTTATTTCGTTTTCACAGACAGGAGTGATTTCTGGGTGTCTTTATTCCTCAAAGCCCTGTGTTTTGCACATCAATTGTGAGGCTGATTATTCAGACACTCCAGAAGTGAGGATAATGATTCCTCTTGACCCCAGACGGGGAAATAGTTGAAACAAATTTCTTCTACTGCCTTTCCTGCAGTTTAAGTTCAGTTTTCACAGTGTCAGAAATTCTCTATGTCCGTTATCACTGCCTGGTCGGATTTTGCGCCAGAAAAGAGTTTAAAAAAGACGTTGAATGGTTAATGTTGAAAAAAAATATGTAAAAAAGAAATGATCACTTGACAAGTGGTTCCGTTGGCCAATCACTCCAGCACAGCTGCATTCTGGGAACAGTATCCTTGACCCCGACGTGATTTGAACACGCAACCTTCTGATCTGGAGTCAGACGCGCTACCGTTGCGCCACGGAGTCGTGATACCATTTGTTTCCCGATATGAAAAAGCTAGTATTATAAACCCCTGATAGTGAGATGTCATTTGCAAATGCAGTATCGTATTCTGTTATGTTTAAAGAAATTGTCACACGTTTATAGCTTTACCTTACTGCATGTAGCTAGGCGTGTATCAAAGTGTGCACAGGAATTAATATGGCATTGCTTATTATACTGACGAGCCATATGCTCAAGGTTTTGGTGATGAGAAATTAGTTATAACCTGGTCGAATGTAAGGTGTAAAGGTTAAACACTAGCGTTGGTTAATTCAAAGAGAGGGCGCATATTTCTGCGACTATTTGTCCTAAATTATCAACATTGCGAATAAACTGTACATTTCTCCTCTTAGGAAGCCGGCCTGTGCAAAGACTGAACATGCTCATGGCCGATAGGATAATTCATTCTTTTGGCCTGAGGTTCCGCCACATGGAGAATGACGCAATTTAAAAGAAGATAATATCATGCTGTAAAAATGGCAATATTACACTTTCGATTCAATCGCCGAATGCGACTTGGTTTGCATGGATGGATTACGCAACTTGGAATTTACAGTGCAGTGTCTCAAAGACACACGACATTATGTAGCAGAGTGGCGCAGTGGAAGCGTGCTGGGCTCATAACTCAGAGGTCCGTGGATCGAAACCACGCTCTGCTAAGAACCTTTTTATTTCGTTTTCACAGACATGAGTGATTTCTGGGTGTCTTTATTCCTCAAAGCCCTGTGTTTTGCACATCAATTGTGAGGCTGATTATTCAGACACTCCAGAAGTGAGGATAATGATTCCTCTTGACCCCTGACGGGGAAATAGTTGAAACAAATTTCTTCTACTGCCTTTCCTGCAGTTTAAGTTCAGTTTTCACAGTGTCAGAAATTCTCTATGTCCGTTATCACTGCCTGGTCGGATTTTGCGCCAGAAAAGAGTTTAAAAAAGACGTTGAATGGTTAATGTTGAAAAAAAAATATGTAAAAAAGAAATGATCACTTGACAAGTGGTTCCGTTGGCCAATCACTCCAGCACAGCTGCATTCTGGGAGAAAACAGTATCCTTGACCCCGACGTGATTTGAACACGCAACCTTCTGATCTGGAGTCAGACGCGCTACCGTTGCGCCACGGAGTCGTGATACCATTTGTTTCCCGCCACCTATCACAGCAAATTGGCCGGTTTCTATCGATTATTTTGGCAAGGCCGATTTTCTTTGATTTCAGTGATCACTAAACGCTATCATCATACGCCTTTACACCGTTTAACGGATCAGTGATGCGGTGTCTACCAAAGTATGGTACCACTATTGAATGCATTGCCTTGAGTGGAGGTTTCTGTTGATATGAAAAAGCTAGTATTATAAACCCCTGATAGTGAGATGTCATTTGCAAATGCAGTATCGTATTCTGTTATGTTTAAAGAAATTGTCACACGTTAATAGCTTTACCTTATTGCATGAAGGCGTGTATCAAAGTGTGCACAGGAATTAATATGGCATTGCTTATTATACTGACGAGCCATATGCTCAAGGTTTTGGTGATGAGAAATTAGTTATAACCTGGTCGAATGTAAGGTGTAAAGGTTAAACACTAGCGTTGGTTAATTCAAAGAGAGGGCGCATATTTCTGCGACTATTTGTCCTAAATTATCAACATTGCGAATAAACTTTACATTTCTCCTCTTAGGAAGCCGGCCTGTGCAAAGACTGAACATGCTCATGGCCGATAGGATAATTCATTCTTTTGGCCTGAGGTTCCGCCACATGGAGAATGACGCAATTGAAAAGAAGATAATATCATGTTGTAAAAATGGCAATATTACACTTTCGATTCAATCGCCGAATGCGACTTGGTTTGCGTGGATGGATGACGCAACTGGGAATTTCTGCGACTATTTGTCCTAAATTATCAACATTGCGAATAAACTGTACATTTCTCCTCTTAGGAAGCCGGCCTGTGCAAAGACTGAACATGCTCATGGCCGATAGGATAATTCATTCTTTTGGCCTGAGGTTCCGCCACATGGAGAATGACGCAATTTAAAAGAAGATAATATCATGCTGTAAAAATGGCAATATTACACTTTCGATTCAATCGCCGAATGCGACTTGGTTTGCGTGGATGGATTACGCAACTTGGAATTTACAGTGCAGTGTCTCAAAGACACACGACATTATGTAGCAGAGTGGCGCAGTGGAAGCGTGCTGGGCTCATAACTCAGAGGTCCGTGGATCGAAACCACGCTCTGCTAAGAACCTTTTTATTTCGTTTTCACAGACAGGAGTGATTTCTGGGTGTCTTTATTCCTCAAAGCCCTGTGTTTTGCACATCAATTGTGAGGCTGATTATTCAGACACTCCAGAAGTGAGGATAATGATTCCTCTTGACCCCAGACGGGGAAATAGTTGAAACAAATTTCTTCTACTGCCTTTCCTGCAGTTTAAGTTCAGTTTTCACAGTGTCAGAAATTCTCTATGTCCGTTATCACTGCCTGGTCGGATTTTGCGCCAGAAAAGAGTTTAAAAAAGACGGTTTAATGGTTAATGTTGAAAAAAAAATATGTAAAAAAGAAATGATCACTTGACAAGTGGTTCCGTTGGCCAATCACTCCAGCACAGCTGCATTCTGGGAACAGTATCCTTGACCCCGACGTGATTTGAACACGCAACCTTCTGATCTGGAGTCAGACGCGCTACCGTTGCGCCACGGAGTCGTGATACCATTTGTTTCCCGCCACCTATCACAGCAAATTGGCCGGTTTCTATCGATTATTTTGGCAAGGCCGATTTTCTTTGATTTCAGTGATCACTAAACGCTATCATCATACGCCTTTACACCGTTTAACGGATCAGTGATGCGGTGTCTACCAAAGTATGGTACCACTATTGAATGCACTGCCTTGAGTGGAGGTTTCTGTTGATATGAAAAAGCTAGTATTATAAACCCCTGATAGTGAGATGTCATTTGCAAATGCAGTATCGTATTCTGTTATGTTTAAAGAAATTGTCACACGTTAATAGCTTTACCTTATTGCATGAAGGCGTGTATCAAAGTGTGCACAGGGATTAATATGGCATTGCTTATTATACTGACGAGCCATATGCTCAAGGTTTTGGTGATGAGAAATTAGTTATAACCTGGTCGAATGTAAGGTGTAAAGGTTAAACACTAGCGTTGGTTAATTCAAAGAGAGGGCGCATATTTCTGCGACTATTTGTCCTAAATTATCAACATTGCGAATAAACTGTACATTTCTCCTCTTAGGAAGCCGGCCTGTGCAAAGACTGAACATGCTCATGGCCGATAGGATAATTCATTCTTTTGGCCTGAGGTTCCGCCACATGGAGAATGACGCAATTTAAAAGAAGATAATATCATGTTGTAAAAATGGCAATATTACACTTTCGATTCAATCGCCGAATGCGACTTGGTTTGCGTGGATGGATGACGCAACTGGGAATTTACAGTGCAGTGTCTCAAAGACCCATGACATTATGTAGCAGAGTGGCGCAGTGGAAGCGTGCTGGGCTCATAACTCAGAGGTCCGTGGATCGAAACCACGCTCTGCTAAGAACCTTTTTATTTCGTTTTCACAGACAGGAGTGATTTCTGGGTGTCTTTATTCCTCAAAGCCCTGTGTTTTGCACATCAATTGTGAGGCTGAATATTCAGACACTCCAGAAGTGAGGATAATGATTCCTCTTGACCCCAGACGGGGAAATAGTTGAAACAAATTTCTTCTACTGCCTTTCCTGCAGTTTAAGTTCAGTTTTCACAGTGTCAGAAATTCTCTATGTCCGTTATCACTGCCTGGTCGGATTTTGCGCCAGAAAAGAGTTTAAAAAAGACGTTGAATGGTTAATGTTGAAAAAAAATATGTAAAAAAGAAATGATCACTTGACAAGTGGTTCCGTCGGCCAATCACTCCAGCACAGCTGCATTCTGGGAGAAAACAGTATCCTTGACCCCGACGTGATTTGAACACGCAACCTTCTGATCTGGAGTCAGACGCGCTACCGTTGCGCCACGGAGTCGTGATACCATCTGTTTCCCGCCACCTATCACAGCAAATTGGCCGGTTTCTATCGATTATTTTGGCAAGGCCGATTTTCTTTGATTTCAGTGATCACTAAACGCTATCATCATACGCCTTTACACCGTTTAACGGATCAGTGATGCGGTGTCTACCAAAGTATGGTACCACTATTGAATGCACTGCCTTGAGTGGAGGTTTCTGTTGATATGAAAAAGCTAGTATTATAAACCCCTGATAGTGAGATGTCATTTGCAAATGCAGTATCGTATTCTGTTATGTTTAAAGAAATTGTCACACGTTTATAGCTTTACCTTACTGCATGTAGCTAGGCGTGTATCAAAGTGTGCACAGGAATTAATATGGCATTGCTTATTATACTGACGAGCCATATGCTCAAGGTTTTGGTGATGAGAAATTAGTTATAACCTGGTCGAATGTAAGGTGTAAAGGTTAAACACTAGCGTTGGTTAATTCAAAGAGAGGGCGCATATTTCTGCGACTATTTGTCCTAAATTATCAACATTGCGAATAAACTGTACATTTCTCCTCTTAGGAAGCCGGCCTGTGCAAAGACTGAACATGCTCATGGCCGATAGGATAATTCATTCTTTTGGCCTGAGGTTCCGCCACATGGAGAATGACGCAATTTAAAAGAAGATAATATCATGCTGTAAAAATGGCAATATTACACTTTCGATTCAATCGCCGAATGCGACTTGGTTTGCGTGGATGGATTACGCAACTTGGAATTTACAGTGCAGTGTCTCAAAGACACACGACATTATGTAGCAGAGTGGCGCAGTGGAAGCGTGCTGGGCTCATAACTCAGAGGTCCGTGGATCGAAACCACGCTCTGCTAAGAACCTTTTTATTTCGTTTTCACAGACATGAGTGATTTCTGGGTGTCTTTATTCCTCAAAGCCCTGTGTTTTGCACATCAATTGTGAGGCTGATTATTCAGACACTCCAGAAGTGAGGATAATGATTCCTCTTGACCCCTGACGGGGAAATAGTTGAAACAAATTTCTTCTACTGCCTTTCCTGCAGTTTAAGTTCAGTTTTCACAGTGTCAAAAATTCTCTATGTCCGTTATCACTGCCTGGTCGGATTTTGCGCCAGAAAAGAGTTTAAAAAAGACGTTGAATGGTTAATGTTGAAAAAAAAATATGTAAAAAAGAAATGATCACTTGACAAGTGGTTCCGTTGGCCAATCACTCCAGCACAGCTGCATTCTGGGAGAAAACAGTATCCTTGACCCCGACGTGATTTGAACACGCAACCTTCTGATCTGGAGTCAGACGCGCTACCGTTGCGCCACGGAGTCGTGATACCATTTGTTTCCCGCCACCTATCACAGCAAATTGGCCGGTTTCTATCGATTATTTTGGCAAGGCCGATTTTCTTTGATTTCAGTGATCACTAAACGCTATCATCATACGCCTTTACACCGTTTAACGGATCAGTGATGCGGTGTCTACCAAAGTATGGTACCACTATTGAATGCATTGCCTTGAGTGGAGGTTTCTGTTGATATGAAAAAGCTAGTATTATAAACCCCTGATAGTGAGATGTCATTTGCAAATGCAGTATCGTATTCTGTTATGTTTAAAGAAATTGTCACACGTTAATAGCTTTACCTTATTGCATGAAGGCGTGTATCAAAGTGTGCACAGGAATTAATATGGCATTGCTTATTATACTGACGAGCCATATGCTCAAGGTTTTGGTGATGAGAAATTAGTTATAACCTGGTCGAATGTAAGGTGTAAAGGTTAAACACTAGCGTTGGTTAATTCAAAGAGAGGGCGCATATTTCTGCGACTATTTGTCCTAAATTATCAACATTGCGAATAAACTTTACATTTCTCCTCTTAGGAAGCCGGCCTGTGCAAAGACTGAACATGCTCATGGCCGATAGGATAATTCATTCTTTTGGCCTGAGGTTCCGCCACATGGAGAATGACGCAATTGAAAAGAAGATAATATCATGTTGTAAAAATGGCAATATTACACTTTCGATTCAATCGCCGAATGCGACTTGGTTTGCGTGGATGGATGACGCAACTGGGAATTTCTGCGACTATTTGTCCTAAATTATCAACATTGCGAATAAACTGTACATTTCTCCTCTTAGGAAGCCGGCCTGTGCAAAGACTGAACATGCTCATGGCCGATAGGATAATTCATTCTTTTGGCCTGAGGTTCCGCCACATGGAGAATGACGCAATTTAAAAGAAGATAATATCATGCTGTAAAAATGGCAATATTACACTTTCGATTCAATCGCCGAATGCGACTTGGTTTGCGTGGATGGATTACGCAACTTGGAATTTACAGTGCAGTGTCTCAAAGACACACGACATTATGTAGCAGAGTGGCGCAGTGGAAGCGTGCTGGGCTCATAACTCAGAGGTCCGTGGATCGAAACCACGCTCTGCTAAGAACCTTTTTATTTCGTTTTCACAGACAGGAGTGATTTCTGGGTGTCTTTATTCCTCAAAGCCCTGTGTTTTGCACATCAATTGTGAGGCTGATTATTCAGACACTCCAGAAGTGAGGATAATGATTCCTCTTGACCCCAGACGGGGAAATAGTTGAAACAAATTTCTTCTACTGCCTTTCCTGCAGTTTAAGTTCAGTTTTCACAGTGTCAGAAATTCTCTATGTCCGTTATCACTGCCTGGTCGGATTTTGCGCCAGAAAAGAGTTTAAAAAGGACGGTTTAATGGTTAATGTTGAAAAAAAAATATGTAAAAAAGAAATGATCACTTGACAAGTGGTTCCGTTGGCCAATCACACCAGCACAGCTGCATTCTGGGAACAGTATCCTTGACCCCGACGTGATTTGAACACGCAACCTTCTGATCTGGAGTCAGACGCGCTACCGTTGCGCCACGGAGTCGTGATACCATTTGTTTCCCGCCACCTATCACAGCAAATTGGCCGGTTTCTATCGATTATTTTGGCAAGGCCGATTTTCTTTGATTTCAGTGATCACTAAACACTATCATCATACGCCTTTACGCCGTTTAACGGATCAGTGATGCGGTGTCTACCAAAGTATGGTACCACTATTGAATGCACTGCCTTGAGTGGAGGTTTCTGTTGATATGAAAAAGCTAGTATTATAAACCCCTGATAGTGAGATGTCATTTGCAAATGCAGTATCGTATTCTGTTATGTTTAAAGAAATTGTCACACGTTTATAGCTTTACCTTACTGCATGTAGCTAGGCGTGTATCAAAGTGTGCACAGGAATTAATATGGCATTGCTTATTATACTGACGAGCCATATGCTCAAGGTTTTGGTGATGAGAAATTAGTTATAACCTGGTCGAATGTAAGGTGTAAAGGTTAAACACTAGCGTTGGTTAATTCAAAGAGAGGGCGCATATTTCTGCGACTATTTGTCCTAAATTATCAACATTGCGAATAAACTGTACATTTCTCCTCTTAGGAAGCCGGCCTGTGCAAAGACTGAACATGCTCATGGCCGATAGGATAATTCATTCTTTTGGCCTGAGGTTCCGCCACATATATGTGATATATATTTCTGTCATCGTCAAAGTTTCAACCAAGTTGGCAAATTGGTTTTTCAAAAATGTGACAGGGAGTTTAGAATCTCAGTTAATGGTGTTGCAGGTCATGCCTGGCAGCTGAGCTTCATGATCCATGGGTCACTTGTGTCACTTGAGTTTAATATGAAATATTATAGATGTAAACCTTGTTTAAAATTGAACATAAACTGGAAAAATAATACTTTTTTTCTTTTAAAACATTTGTTTATATATATATACTTCGATTACTCGGTGATTATCCTCCCACGCCTGTGAGAACACTCATACCCCCACCCCACCCCATACATTGAAAATAAATTCCCGCAACAGTACATCAGGAAAACAATCAGTCCCACAGTTGCTGGCCCCTATAGCTACTACAACCCTTCATGTTGATATGTAGAATAATAGAGCGTATAAAATGTACATAGGTCTGTCTTCTGAACATTTATTTTTACACAAACGGAGAATTTTAGGCAGTGGTCACAATGGTCATTAAATCTATGCATTTATAATTCGAGTTTTGCTGGTAAAAGAGAGTGCGCTTTATTAACAGCCAAGTCCGTTAACTAATATATATATTATCTTACAACATCTCCATCTCCCAGCTTGCCTGTGATGGCTGTTGAAGGGTTGACCGGCATAACGACAGCGGACCAGTGCTGTTAGCGTAACATCAATTAACCTATCATTCAGCATATGGTCTGGCAGCGTCACCAGTGAGAATTGCGATAAAAGATGATGTCAAGATCATTCCTTGTATTTTATAGTAAACTGTATACTAGACTGACCATTTTGCCTAAAATGTTAAGAATTATAAATTTTATAAATGTAAAAACTGCCGCCTTAATTCTAAGTACATTAAGATTTCCCGAGAGGCAGCCTTGAACATCAATAGTCTTCTCACACAATTAAAACACACGAGTAAGTGCCACAGCAAAATTTAAAATGGGTGGATAAAATGTCAAATTATATCAAACAATTTAACTAGTTTATCGTTTGTTTGGGATGCATGATTCAAAATCTTTAGATTCATAGTCATAAAAATAGAAATAACGTCCCTCGGATAGAGCTCTATGCAAAAACCGCTGTAAATGTTATATATTCATATTATTTTACGAACATTAGGAAACTGTAATTTGTCAAGCTTATACTGTGTTTATCCTCATTGTTCTAAGCAAAGTCAGAATCGGAGAGGGATCTCTGCGAGTACCGTCCTGCTTATACCACTTTTGAAAAATTTGTGTATGTAAAATAACAACAATACTAAACCGTTGTGGTCATGTTTATGAATAAAAGAAAATTTTATAAATGAGTCAGTTGATAAAATATTTTTCGGCTTGTTGACAGCGGGGTGTTTTGAATATCCCTCTGCTACAATGTCAATTTTTAGATAAATAAATGCAGGAAATAGGGCCATAAAATACCCGAAGATGTCCATTTCATTACATATTTAGCTCAGCCAACTAAAAGATGCTGAGGTATTGCAAGGGCGATTCGTCGGTCGACCGCCTTGTCGTCAGTTAGCAGGGCAGAAATCGAAGCCGAAGGGGCTAGGATCATGATTCTGTGCAGCCCAAGCAAGTCTATAAAAGATCTCCTTGGAAACCTCGATCAACCAAATGTTAACGTTCTGCGCAAAAAAGACCTATCCTTCTTGTGTCTTTGTTTGTGTGTTCACATTACAACATCTACAAGAGGATAAATTAAACGATTAAATTACAAGATATAATATTATCTTTTTATATAATTATATTAGATCAAACCATGCCAAAGGAGGGACTAAAGAAGTCAGGGTGGTTGCTCAGACTGCAAGAATATGCTGCCGGGCGGTTTAGGTTCTCAACAGGCCAGAAGCCACCTAAAGGGACGTTCTGGGCTTGTGAACTCAACAGGATTGATACTTGCCCATGCAAGGATGGGCAAACCCAGGATATCTTTGGACGGCTGTTGAGTTGTAAATGTGGCTACCATAAGGTATGTGTTATTCAAATGAAATAGCGTAGATAAATAAAATGGTAGAAAAATCACAGACACATCAATGGATTATAAGTCCAAGGATATTTTATGGTACCGTTGACTGCATTTGTCGAATGATGGAAACATAGATAAAACACAAATAGATTCATTAAAACATTTATCAGTTTATTATTCTTAAGAAACATACGACGAGTTTTTAACTTTTTTTCTTTTATGCCGTCGTGAGTTGAACGGTCTTGCTGCATTGTAAATATATTTGAACAATATTTCGGTTTGTAAGCAATATCTTTTGGTTGATTTAACAAGAAAAAAACTCACAAACAAGATAAACTGTAAAATGGTGCAACCGATAAACAAACGTAGTGAGGTTTTATTTAGGTTCACATTTTGAAAATGTTTGCAGGTGACAAGTAGTGAACCAGCCAAGACACATCCACCTGTTTCACCGGTACCAATGGTGACAACCAAACCCTGTGGCATTTTACGAGTCAGAAGAACCACTAACCCTCTCACTGTGGTAATTATAGTTTGATTATGAACAGTTAGCTACGTCATCTTATTTTAAATTTTACTGACATTCTGAGGGGTGCTAATATGGCAATTTACTTTGTTTATTCGTTATTACTGTGACTTTTATTAAAATTTGTCTCTGGACTAGCCACTAAGATTTCAGGGTAACGTAAAGTAGTAGTTTAGAAGTATAATGTATTATCTTCCTTTTTTTCATTTTAGCAGATACCTTCAGGCACCAGTTCTACCTTCACCAATACCCGCCCAAAAGGCCTGCTATTAGCAACCAGCACCGGTCAGGGGGAGAGCCAGAACCAGCCAACAGCCATCAGTGACGAGGTAGCATAAGATGATATAAATGTTATGTAACAAAACTGAAATTTTATCACAAGTTTATTCAAATCTTATGAGCATGGTTATGTTTGCTTAATTGAATTGACCACATTTTTACATTATCGTAATATATAAAGAAAACCCTTACGCGAGCAGAATTTAAATGATCTAATATTTATTTATTTTACATTCATATTTAACATATCCATGCTTGTCTTTAAATCGTGCCAGTTTCCCTTCTTGTAAAGTTTTGCCTGGGATACAATGATTTTGATTAATCTGATAGACTCAATTGCGGGTAGTGATTTCATTTGAAGACTTTCTTTATGCACAAAAATAAGATAACTTTAACAAAACAAAAATTGTCACCTACTTGCTTGTTTCGATTAATCATAAAATATGATCGTTGCTGACCTTTTCAAGGAATATCAGAGTATGCTGCAGTAAAAATTTGTTTGTGTTGAAATCTGTTATTCATACGATGGTTTATAAAATGCCTTAAACTTGATTGGTCGCAGCTTCCAAGGTATGCCCACACTTGTTTTGATAATCTACCTATTTTTTCAGGTTAGCATGGAAGCACAGCTTAGGACAACCAGTTTTTCACCAAGAGACAGGGTCACCTCTGTTGCCGTTCCCAGCCTCACCGCTGTTGTCTCCTGCGTCAATGCTGCTGTTACAACCACTAGCGCTCCGCTTACCACCACTGATACCACCGCCGCTAGTGCTTCAACTTATTCTTTCATCAGCGCCTGTGTTACCACCACTACTTGCACCAACACTAGCACGACAGCTACTACCACCCTTGTCGCTACCATCACCAACTGTACCGGCCCTCTTGCGACCATCATCACCCCTGTTGCTTCGGCTGTCATTGTAACCACCCCTGACACTGCTACTGCCATCAGAGATACTTATGTTAATGCCACTACCACCAGCACCACCGCTGCTGTACCCGATACCACTCCAACCACATCTACTCCTTCCCTTCTGTCTGCTAAGGTTAGGGTTGGTATCTTTGGCATAAATTATTAAAAGTTTTTTGTGCTGTACTCCAACACTTTCAGTAGAAAAGTAATCTTTTTTTTCGTAGTGAAACCTTTCAGGTTTTTCTGTTCGTTAAATAAATATTTGTCATAATTTATTCATTGGGATGACAGTTTCATTTTGTCATCTTGATGTTGAATTCTTCCCTCACCAAAGTTAAACATGACATATTGCTAACAAGTTAAATAATAATCAAAATAAAAAGTGCGACTTTGTGGATTCATTGAGGCTTGTCATTTGTGCCCTTAATTCTGAAAAAAAAGAATACTTTGATTTTACAGGTCGACGATTACGTCGCATATCTGCCAAACAGGTGGACATCATCCTTAAGCATGGCAGATAGAAAGTGGATGGCACGTGCCCTCTTTACTCCTGATGGGCAACTAAAACAGGATCTTGACCTTTGGCATCACCCACCACCGCCGCCACGCTTCCTTAGCGCAACCCCGAACCCAGACAGATATTTCTGTCATCGGTTATTCCTGTGGATGCCTCGCCGGATGTGGCAACTGAGGCTCATCTGTCCCAACTGTGCGGCGGAAGGGGAAGAACAGGAAAAGTGTGGTAAAAATAAGCCCAAAGAGTTAACATCAAAGGGTTTGTACAACCGAATAAGGACTGCGGTAGATTTAGACAGCGTGTACTTCATAGCCACCGAGTACCTCGGCTGTAAGTCGTGAAATAAATGCTATATTTCCTGGGCAAAACCAATACTTGAACAGCTTGACCTTGGTCATCGCATGCTTTTCCCAGCTACTCTCACGCACCGAGGAGCATGTGATATGAAAGTGGTGACTCTTCTCCGCTCTCGGACAATGGGAAACAGCTCAACATCGTTACACCATAGCCTTGAGGAAATGCACAGTGAATCATGGCTTCGCCAGGTTCTACACTACCTGACAGATTGTGACAGGCATAAAAAGAGCAGTTCATCCGGCATGCATGAGCATTTGCGAAGGCATATCATCACAGCATACCAGCCACCACTTCCATTTCCCGGTATTCCAAACTACAGGCACTTTACAAGTGCGTACACTGGAGACATTCTTCTTCGCCTTGAGGAAGTCAAAGCCCAGATTACGCCAACCTATTGGTCTATTCTCAAGATTGATTCAACCAAGAAGGTAAAATTTTCATTCTTTAACTAAAATGTTCATTTTATTAGCTCCGCTGACTTTCAGTCATGCTGGGCTATAGCGATGGGTCTTTGTCCGTCGTCCTTCCGTCTGTCCGTCAGGCCGTTAGCAGTGTACTAATCGTTACCGTAGGGGCTAGGGCTATGAACCCTATGCAGTCTTAGAGGTTCTAAAAAGATCTCCTTGCAAACCTGAAATTAGGTCACTGCGACCTATATTCTCGAATTTATGGGATGTGTTTGCACCCCCCAGAGATAATTCTTTTAGCCAAAATTTTCATCCCAAACCTTCCATCTTTCACATACAGCTCACCTATAAACAGGGGAAGAACCATAATTATTTTGAGGTCACAATTAAAGGTCAAAGGTCAAGGTCACAGAACCAACTTCTTTGAAAAGCCTGTGGATACATTT
Organism: Sipunculus nudus; assembly: GCA_026874595.1. Taxonomy (NCBI): domain Eukaryota; kingdom Metazoa; phylum Annelida; class Sipuncula; order Golfingiida; family Sipunculidae; genus Sipunculus; species Sipunculus nudus. Next base: position 57,093,624 of record CM049307.1, on the reverse strand, counting down.
TAAGACAAACCTTTCATCCCAATTATTTGATCTTTCACATTTAGCTCACCTACTAAGTGGGAGAAGAATCCTATAGATGTTGAGGTCACAAGGTCAAAGGTCAAGGTCACAGAACCAACTTCTTTGAAAAGGTTGTGGCCACATTTCAAGCTAGACCTTTCATTTCAAACCTTACAGCACTGATATCGCTTCTCTGCTAACAGGGGATAAGACCTGTTGATTTTGAGGTCAAAGGTCAAGTTCACAGCACCCTCTTCTTGCGTGGAGTCATTTTCAGGCAAACTTTTCAATGTACACTTTCCATCTGTCATATATGGCTTACGTACCAATAGGGGAAGAAGCCTATTGATGTTGAGTTCAAAAGGTCAAAGGTCATGGTCACAATATTGTTCTAAATGCTTGTGAACATATTTCAAGTGAAACTGTTCTACCCAAACCTTCAGTCTTTCACATATGCCACATCTATGCATCACTGAATGCGATTCAAACTTCATATTTATGGGTCTTTTTGCATGAAGAAATAACTAATTGATTTTGAGGTCAGCTGGTCAGGAGGTTAAAGGTTGCAAGTCTAAGTTATTCACTCATTGGTTGCCAAGTAATTACACCCGGCCAGATGTAAGTGGTTAGTAGTTACCCATTATTTAGAAAGAATCCAATTGATATGTGGGCAAAAGGCCAAGGTCATAGGTCAGGGATGTTCTCAATAACTTATTTTGCAGACCATCTCTATTTTTCTTGTACATATAACTATTGGTTATGGTACATCTCACTGTGTGGCTGTAATTTTGAGTGATGCTGGTGACATATGACTCTCTTTTGTATCAGCCTGTTAAGTGATAAGGTTGAGTGATAAATACCTCGTTACTGCATAACAAAAGCACTGTTACCGGAATGCTTCAGCCAGGCATTAAGACTGTGAGAGTATAGTATTAAGGTTTAGCTACTGATTTATAAGATGATGGGAACATTTTGCAGTTTATTTTATGGAATCATAGCAATAAACTTAGTTTCCTAGATATCTGAATATTTTTATATATATCACCAGATATAAAAGCAAATGTTTGTTCTCATAATATGTGGATGTGTACCTGGATTTAGGATGTCTTTTTTTATTACAAGACCTTTAGTCATGCTTTCTGCATTTCTTTTCTTTCAGGTTTTGCAGTTTACCTACCCTGCTGATCCCATTGAAAAGCAGAGTGATAATAAAAAATATTGGACATACACTTTTTACATTTGCATATCTATAAATCTAATATGAGGGCCTGAAAATGCCTTTTGAATCGTTTTGGACATTCATTACTGTAACATCCTTTGGATAATTTGCGACAAGTTTAGTCTCTTATTGGAGCATGTGTGATATCAAATGTCAGACTTGTCAGAAATCCATTATGTCTGCCAGTTAGCCACCTTAGAAATCCTTTCGTCAGTGCAGTTTCAGTGATTTTTAGCTCCGCTGACTTTTAGTCATGCTGTGCTATAGCGATGGGTCTTTGTCCGTCGTCCTTCCGTCTGTCCGTCCGGCCGTTAGCAGGGCACAAATTGTAAGTGTAAGGGCTAGATACATAAACCCTATGCAGTCTTAGAGGTTCTAAAAAGATCTTGCAGATCTGAAATTAGGTCACTGTGACCTATATTCTCTGAGTTACGGGGTGTGTTTGCACCTCCCAGAATTAATTCTTATAGCCAAAATAATCATCCCAAACCTTACATGTCAATAGAGGAACAAACCTTTTGATATTTAGGTCTTAGGGTCAAAGGTCAATGTCATAGGACCAGTTTCCTTAAAAAAGTCAGACTTTTCATCTCAAACCTTCCATCTTCCAAGTATGGTCAGATACCATATGTTATACCATCAGGCTTTAAATACAGGTCATGCTTATCAGCTGAGCGTCATGACCCATGGGCCACTTGTTTAATTGAAGGCAACTCTCTTTTCATTTTCAGATCTGAGGTTACCTAAATTGGCCTTTACATAATTAAAGCATGCTTATTGTATCCCCAGACAAAGTCGGGGGATACTATGTTTTCATACCGGTCCCGCCGCCGCCGCCGCCGCCGCCGCATATGAATCTTGTTGGCGCGATAACCCAAAAAATATTTCACGGAACTTTACCAAACTTGGTATATGTATAGATATGGGTAAGAGGACGACGCCTATTTAAAATGAGGTCATGACCTTTACTAGGAGAGTGTCCTTGACCTTGAATAGGTCCAATTTCGGGGAAAATCACACAAATTCTTTAATATCTCAAGAAATTTTGCATGGATTTATCCCAAAATCAAGTTGATGGAAGATCATGGATAGGGTTGTCATGTTCCAGAAACTGGTGGCGCCACCTATTATTCTTTACTTGTTTTCGTGCCGTTTAATACCCCCTAAATTGCCACCTTACAGCACTGTGAGCATTATAAGTCAAAAACTAATGGACAGATTTCTTTTATATTATGCATATACATAGGTATGGGTTATGGGATGATGCTTATTTAAATTGGGGTCATGACCTTTCCTATGATAGTGGCCTTGACCTTGAATATTGCCATATATGGTGAAAATCACACACCTCTTATGATATCTCCAGTGTTGATAGCCATATGGATTTCAAACATGACTTATGTATGGCCAACCACTAAAGTAAGAACCCTATAGGTTCTAGGGTCATGAGGTCAAAGGTCAAGGTCACTGGACTGGCATTTTAAAAGATACTGTGGATGCATTTTAAGCCAAACTTTCATCCCAGGTCTTCCATCTTGAATATATAGCTCACTTGCCAATAATGGATGATCCATATAAATTTTGGGGTCACAAGGTCAAAGGTCAAGGCCACAGGAGCTATCTGTCCAAAAATTAGTTTCTGGATGATAATTCCTGCTTTTATTGATGTATGGATTTCAAACTTGACTTATATATGTCCCATTGGAAAAGCAAGACCCAAATTGATTTTGGGGTCATGAGGTCAAAGGTCAAGGTCACAGGAAACCTCTATAAAAAGATTGTGGATGCATTTTCAGCCAAACAATTCATCTCAGATCTTTCATCTTGCACATATAGTTCACCTGCCAAGAGTGGAAGACCCCTATCAATTTTGAGGTCACAAGGTCAAAGGTGAAGGTCACAGGAGCCATATGTCCAAAAATTAGTTTCTGGATGATAATTCCTGCTTTTATTGATGTATGGATTTCAAACTTGACTTATATATGTCCCATTGGAAAAGCAAGACCCAAATTGATTTTGGGGTCATGAGGTCAAAGGTCAAGGTCACATCTTTAAAAAGATGTGGATGCATTTTCAGCCAAACATTTCATCTCAGATCTTTCATCTTGCACATTTAGTTCACCTGCCAAGAGAGGAAGAACCCTATCAATTTTGAAGTCACAAGGTCAAAGGTGAAGGTCACAGGAGCCATCTGTCCAAAAATTAGTTTCTGGATGATAATTCCTTCTTTTATTGATGTTTGGATTTCAAACTTGACTTGTATTTGACCCATTGGAAAAGCAAGACCGGAATTGAATTTGGGGTCATAAGGTCAAAGGTCAAGGTCACAGGAAACCTCTATAAAAAGATTGTGGATGCATTTTCAGCCAAACAATTCATCTCAGATCTTTCATCTTGCACATATAGTTCACCTGCCAAGAGTGGAAGACCCCTATCAATTTTGAGGTCACAAGGTCAAAGGTGAAGGTCACAGGAGCCATATGTCCAAAAATTAGTTTCTGGATGATAATTCCTGCTTTTATTGATGTATGGATTTCAAACTTGACTTATATATGTCCCATTTGAAAAGCAAGACCCAAATTGATTTTGGGGTCATGAGGTCAAAGGTCAAGGTCACATCTTTAAAAAGATGTGGATGCATTTTCAGCCAAACATTTCATCTCAGGTCTTTCATCTTGCACATATAGTTCACCTGCCAAGAGAGGAAGAACCCTATCAGTTTTGAGGTCACAAGGTCAAAGGTGAAGGTCACAGGAGCCATCTGTCCAAAAATTAGTTTCTGGATTTTAATTCCATCTTTTACTGATGTATGGATTTCAAACTTGGCTTTGTTATTGACCCATTAGAAAAGCAAGACCCAAATTGATTTTGGGGTCATGAGGTCAAAGGTCAAGGTCACATCTTTAAAAAGATGTGGATGCATTTTCAGCCAAACATTTCATCTCAGGTCTTTCATCTTGCACATATAGTTCACCTGCCAAGAGAGGAAGAACCCTATCAGTTTTGAGGTCACAAGGTCAAAGGTGAAGGTCACAGGAGCCATCTGTCCAAAAATTAGTTTCTGGATTTTAATTCCATCTTTTACTGATGTATGGATTTCAAACTTGGCTTTGTTATTGACCCATTAGAAAAGCAAGACCCAAATTGATTTTGGGGTCATGAGGTCAAAGGTCAAGGTCACAGGAAACCTCTTTAAAAAGATTGTGGATGCATTTTCAGCCAAAAAATTCATCTCAGATATTTCCTCTTGCACATATAGTTCACCTGCCAAGAGTGGAAGACCCCTATCACTTTTGAGGTCACAAGGTCAAAGATGAAGGTCACAGGAGCCATATGTCCAAAAATTAGTTTCTGGATGATAATTCCTGCTTTTATTGATGTATGGATTTCAAACTTGACTTGTATATGTCCCATTGGAAAAGTAAGACCAAAATTGATTTTGGGGTCATGAGGTCAAAGGTCAAGGTCACAGGACACATCTTTAAAAAGATGTGGATGCATTTTCAGCCAAACATTTCATCTCATATCTTTCATCTTGCACATATAGTTCTCCTGCCAAGAGAGGAAGAACACTATCAATTTTGAGGTCACAAGGTCAAAGGTGAAGGTCACAGGAGCCATCTGTCCAAAAATAAGTTTCTGGATGATAATTCCTGCTTTATTGATGTATAGATTTCAAACTTGACTTGCATATGTCCCATTGGAAAAGCAAGACCCAAATTGATTTTGGGGTTATGAGATCAAAGGTCAAGGTCACAGGACACATCTTTTAAAAGATCAAGGTCACAGGACCAACATCTTCAACAAGATTGTGGAATCGTTAGATGGAATAAACAATAAATATGCCAAGTGTCAGTATATGCTGCTAAAAATGGGGGTCTGTTCTTGTAGGAGGGGGGCCTACTATGTCTGGGGATACTCCGGCACCTGCGGTGCCAAGAAATGTCTAGTTTATATAATGATAATATTAAATTATGTTATTCAATATTTAAATAAACGCACGGAAACTTAAAATATGCCATTATAATTTAAAACATAACATTTTTAACGGGATTAAATAGTGGTCAGTGGTCAGACCGGCCTTTCGTCAGTATTCATACACTTAAAGTTTGTTTAAAATAATCCTTTCGAAATGATTAAAGGATTTATCTATTTCTCCGGCAGATTACCAAAAAGATTGCAGACAAGGTTGCTAGAACTGCTGCCTGGACCACAAATGTTGGAAATGAACGTGGCGAGATTCTGATGTCGGTCCTTACCACCTTTGAGGGCCTTGGCCTCCGACCCATGGCCCAGGGAATTGTCCGGCGTTACAAGAATGCAGGGGAAGAACCACCCTGCTTTATATATGTGGACAGGGACTGCTGTACCTCGGAGGGTAAGCCACTCATGAGCCAGCTATTCACTCCATGGAAGGTCAAGGTGCGCTTAGACATCTGGCACTTCATCCGGAGGTTCAGTGTTGGTTGTACAACTGACGCCCATCCACTGTATGGAACATTCATGTCACGCCTGTCTTCATGCATCTCCAAGTGGGATGAGGGTGACCTTCACATTCTCCGTCAAGCCAAGGCATCAGAGCTGCTAACTCGGGGAATTAATCCAAAGCATGTCACGGACAAACTTGTTGACAGATCAATCAGCCGTGACGAGTTGGCGAGGCACTGCCGACGAGAGACAAGAGGTATGTCACGGACAACTTTCTTAATTGAGCAACTCTTGAGAAGTATGGCTAACGCCACAGATTCTCTTGGGGTACCATTGTTTGACAAAGACCGGATGGTGAAGATTTGGGAAACCCAGAAGAAACATATCGAATGCATCCAGGACCCACAAGGGGTACAGCTGTACACCAGGGTCGGAACATTGCACAAAGGCGGGGTGGAACTGAATGTCTACAGGTGCGCAATGGGAACCGCGTCACTAAGGTCATTCCATCTACACCTTAACCGGTTCATCCCAGGTAAAATTAATGGTTTGTTTTAAAAATAGTGATAAGGTGAATGCAGTCTGCACTAATTACCGGAACATCAGTAAAGGTCAACCACCATGAATCGGCACTCCCTTTTTTACTACAATTTCGGCTTAGTTTTAATTTGTGTACTTCCTCGATCACATGACTATTAGCTACATACATTTCATATATATAAATAACCAACTAAGATATCCAGAATGTCTTAAATCTTAACATAATCACCGAGTTTTTCTTGGTAACTTGTACCTTTCATTTCTTGCCTGTTGAATGAAAATAAAATTGTATCCCAGGCACTATAGTGCCAGCGCCCTGAATTTTCAAGTGTATCTCCTGGAAGGTCTGGCTCGGTGGAATTCAAGTCGGGCCACACAAGCTCTAGCCAGCCCACCCTCAACCGTTCGTTGCTATGACACCAGACTAAAGAACAGAGTGAATGAACTCAGCAAGTCTGTCTTGAATACAGAACAGTTCAAGGAGTACCGGCCTCCAGGAAAATACACAGGTATTTATTTGTCTATTAGAATGAAAGACATTAAACAAGAACTTAAAACTAGACATCTTAATTGTTAATTTGGGAAATAAGTTCGTTTAACCATAGTTCATTCATCCATAAAGCAATTTATACATTCAGCATTTTAAGCTTCCTGAAAATTATAGAAATGTTCAAGACAAATGATAAGCCATGATATGATGTTTTGAGTTAATTTTAAAACACGAAGTGTCATATTTAAACTAATCAATGCTTATTCCATATATATGGTGAATCATTTCTATTCTTGTTTTAGGAGAGAGGATCGGGGTGGAGTACCTATTGCCGCAGTCTGAGTTTGATCTTACTCTGCTGACTGAGCAGGCAAAGGACATGATCGAGGAGGACGACGGAGATGAGGATGACACAGAGGAGACATCAGGTTAACTACACTTAAATTTGATTAAAGCTTTTCCTTGTGTATAGTGTTTACTACTAAATTATTCAAAGATATGGCTTCTCAGAACCGTGTTATCTCTAACTTTCCACAGTTACCACATAACCTTACTTAAATACAATGGAACGTATTCATGAATTCAATGCTGTTATTTTTTATTTCAAAAATACCATTCTAGAAAATGTGTCATTTTTTTCATTTTTTCCAAATCCTCGAATTAACCTAGTATTAAAAATTTATACATATACAGTAATAAGATATTGGGGAAAATAGATTGAATAAACTAGTCAGCTTCAGGCGTTGGGTGTTACTATGTTATTACTGTTATAATATGCAACTATTTATCATTAAAATGTAACCTCAAATAAAATGATAATAATACATTAGAAATTATTTGTCAGAACTTCATGTGCTGACAGTTTTTATTACAATTTTCACATTTTTATAGATGCTGAAGCAGACGACGATGAAGTGGTTGACCATACTGTGCCCAGCATGCAGGATGTCAGTGTGACAGCTTTTTGAGGAAATGCTACGGAGGGACTTTGTTTTATCATCAAGTAGTCCACATGGGCCTGAAACATCATGTTCTCAGTTGGTACCAGTCGAGGGACCCAGCTAAGATGTGACAGGTGACCAGCAGCCATCAGAGTCTGAGGCAACGGCTGAAGTTTAAGTTTCATTGGAAAAGCAAGACCCGAATTGATTTTGGGGTCACGAGGTCAACGGTCAAGGTCACCGGACACATCTTTAAAAAGATATGGATGCATTTTCAGCCAAACATTTCATCTCAGACCTTTCATCTTGCACATATAGTTCATCTGCCAATAGAGGAAGACCCCTATCAACTTTGAGGTCACAAGGTCAAAGGTGAAGGTCACAGGAGCCATCTGTCCAAAAATTAGTTTCTGCATGATAGTTCGTGCTTTTATTGTATCCCCAGACAAAGTCGGGATACTATGGTTTCACGACGGTCCCGCGCCGCTGCCGCCGCCGCCGCAGAAAAACCTTGTGAGCGGGATCACTCAAAAAATATTTCACTGATCTTTTTCAAACTTTACATTTGTATAGATATAGGTAAGGGGACGAAGCCTATTTAAAATGGGGTCATGACCTATGATAGGAGAGTGAACTTAACCTTGAATAGGTCCATTTTTGCTGAAAATAACACAAATTCTTAAATATCTCAAGTAAGCTTGCATGGACTGGTCCAAAAATCAAGGTGACCGAAGATCTTGGATGGCCTTGTGATATACTGGAAACTGGTGGCGCCACCTATTATCCTTTTCTTGTTTTTACGCCTTTTAATACCCCTATAAATGCCACTTGACAGTACTGTAAGCATTATAAGTTAAAAACGTTTGATTAGATTTCTTTCATATTATGCACATGTAGAGAGATGGGTTATGGGATGAGGTCTATTTACATTTGGGTCATGACCTTTACCATAATGTGGCCTTGACCTTTAATGTGTCCATATTTGGTGAAAATCACACACCTCTTATGATATCTCCAGTGTTGATAGCCATATGGATTTCAAACGTGACTTATGTATGGCCCACCACTAAAGTAAGAACCCTATAGGTTCTAGGGTCATGAGGTGAAAGGTCAAGGCCACAGGAGCTACCTGTCAAATAATTAGTTTCTGGATGATAATTCTCGCTTTTATTGATTTATTGATTTCAAACTTGACTTATATATGTCCCATTGAAAAAAACAAGACTCAAGTTGATTTTGGGGTCATGAGGTCAAAGGTCAAGGTCACAGGACACATCTTTAAAAAGATTGTGGATGCATTTTTAGCCAAACAATTTATCTCAGATCTATCATCTGGCACATATAGTTCACCTGCCAAGAGTGGAAGAACCCTATCAATTTTGGGGTCACAAGGTCAGAGGTGAAGGTCACAGGAGCCATCTGTCTAAAAATTAGTTTCTGGATGATAATTACTGCTTTTATTGATGCATGGATTTCAAACTTGACTTGTATATGACCCATTGGAAAAGCAAGACCCGAATTGATTTTGGGGTCATGAGGTCAAAGGTCAAGGTCACAGGACACATCTTTAAAAAGATTTTGGATGCACGGGATACTATGGTTTCATGACGGTCCCGCCACAGAAAAATCTTGTGAGCAAGATAACTCAAAAAATTTCTCGGATCTTTATCAAACTTTACATGTATAGATATAGGTAAGAGGACGAAGCCTATTTATAATGGGGTCATGACCTTTGCTAAGAGAGTGACCTTGACCTTGAATAGGTCCATTTCTGCTGAAAATTACACACACTTTTAAATATCTCAAGATCGTTTGCATGGATTGGTCCCAAAACCAAGGCGACAGAAGATCTTGGATAGCCTTGTGATGTGCCAAAAGGTCAAGGTCACAGGACCAACATCTTCAAAAAGATTGTGGATTGATAGATGGAAGAAACAATAATTGTTTGCCAAGTGTCAGTATATGCTGCTAAAAATGGGGGCCTATTCTTAAAGGGGGGGGGGGGTGTACTATGTCTGGGGATACTCTGGGGATACTCTGCCAAGAAATGTCTAGTTTAATATATTGACTTGTTTAGTTAACATATGTCTTATTCAGTGATTGGAGTGTTCGTATGTGAGTGTTTCAGTCGGTTGGTTTGACTATGTCTGGGGATACTCTGGCACCTGCGGTGGCAAGAAATGTCTAGTTATTGTTGTGTTTCAATTTCATTCCTTATCAAGCACCTTTACTTGAAATTAAAAATATTATTATGATATGATTACACAGTCATCCCAATTTTTAGCTCAGCTGACTTTCAGTCATGCTGGGCTATAGCGATGGGTCTTTGTCCGTCGTCCTTCCGTCTGTCCGTCCGGCCGGCCGTCCGTCCGTTAGCAGAGCACAAATCGTAACCGTAGGGGCTAGGGCCATGAACCCTATGCAGTCTTAGAGGTTATAAAAAGATCTCCTTGCAAACCTGAAATTAGATCACTGCGACCTATATTCTCGAAGTTATGGGGTGTGTTTGCACCCCCCGAAATAACTCTTGGAGACAAAATTTTCATCCCAAACCTTCCATCTTTCACATACAGCTCACCTACCAACAGGGGAAGAACCATAATTTTTTTTAGGTCAAAAGGTCAAAGGTCAAGGTCACAGGAGCCTCTTCTTTGAAAAGCCTGTGGATGCATTTTAAGCCAACCCTTTCATCCCAATTCTTTGATTTTTTCACATATAGCCAACCTACTATGTTGGAGAAGAATCCTATAGATTTTGAGGTCACAAGGTCAAAGGTCAGGGTCACAGGATCCACTTCTTTGAAAAGGTTGTGGACACATTTCAAGCTAGACTTTTCATTCCAAACCTACCAGCACTGATATCGCTTCTCTGCCAACAGGGGAAAAGACCTGTTGATTTTGAGGTCAAAGGTCAAGTTCACAGCACTCACTTCTTGCGTGGAGTCATTTTCAGGCAAACTTTTCAATCTATACCTTCTATCTGTCATATATGGCTTACCTACCAATAAGGGAAGAAGCCTATTAATGTTGAGGTCAAAAAGTCAAAGGTCAAGGTCACAATATTTAATTGTTCTAAATGCTTGTGAGCATATTTCAAGTGTAACTGTTCAACCCAAACCTTCAGTCTTTCACATATGCCACATCCATGCATTACTAAGTTTGACTCAAACTTCATATTTATGTGTCTTTTTGCTTGAATAAATAACTGATTGATTTTGGGGTCAGCTGGTCAGCAGGTTAAAGGTTGCAGGTCAAAGTTATTCACCCATTGGTTGCCAAGAAATTACACCAGATTTAAGTGGTTAGTAGTTACCCATCATTTAGAAAGAATCCAGTTGATATATGGGCAAAAGGCCAAGGTCATAGGTCAGGGATGTTCACAATTACTTATTTTATAGACCATCTCTATTTTTCTTGTATATATAACCATCCCACTCCAGCTGGTACATCTTCCTGTGTGGCTGTAATTGTGAGTGACACTGGTGACATATGACTCCCTTTTGTATCAGCCTATTAAGTGATAAGGCTCAGTGATAAGTACCTCGTTACTTCATAACAAAAACACTGTTGTCAGAATGCATCAGCCAGGCATTAAGACTATGAGAGTATAGTATTAAGGTTTAGCTACTGATTTATAAGATGATGGGAACATTTTGCAGTTTATTTTATGGAATCCTAGCAATAAACTTAGTTTCCTAGATATCTGAATATTTTAATATATATCACCACATATAAAAGCAAGTGTTTCTTCTCATAATATGTGGATGTGTACCTTGATTTAGGATGGCTTTTTGTTTTATTTCAAGACTCTTAGTCATGCTTTCTGCATTTCTTTTCTTTCAGGTTTGGCAGTTTACCTACCCTGCTGACCTCATTGAAAAGCAGAGTGATAATAAAAAATATTGGACTTACACTTTTTACAATTGCATATCTATAAATCTGATATGAGGGCCTGGACATGCCTTTTGAATTATTTTGGGCATTCATCACTGGATAATTTGCCCAAGTTTGGTCTCTTATTGGAGAATGTGGGATATCAAATGTCATACTTGTCAGAAATCCATAATGTCTGCCAGTTAGCCACCTTAGAAATTCTTTCTTCAGTGCAGTTTCAGTAATTTTTCTTTAATGTTTGGTCCGATTTAGAGAATGTTTGTTGTCTGATTTCAGACTTGTCAGAAGTCCAATATGGCCACCAGGCAACCATCTTTTAATTCCTTTTGATCATATTATCTCAAGAACAGTTAAAGTGAATGCAGTTGGATGTATATTTATGTAATCTTGTAAAGGATTGGGTCAAATATTTCTGAATAAATATTACCATCATTTATAAAAGTGCAGTACAGTTGGCTTGTATTGAATAAAAATTCATACAGAAGCACCTGTTTCTCAATAATTCTTGCATGTATTTCCTTGATTTTTGCTATATATTTTGATCTTATATTCTCCCTTTGTGGTGTTCCTTTGGAATAGTTCCTGATAGCTTAACAATCATGCATTTTCCTCAGACCATCAATTCACTGTGTTTTAACAAGACATAGGTGATATATATTTCTGTTGTCATAGAAAATTTTCAACAAATTGGCAAATTGGTTCTTCAAAATTTGACTGGAAGTTGTGAATCTCAGTCCATGATGTCACAGGTCATGCTTGGCAGCTGAGCGTCATGACCCATGGGTCACTTGTTTTCAGAAATCAGTGCTGGTAGGCAATTTTTTAACCCGTATTTGTATGTTTTGATAAAGATGTTGTATGATCAGGGAAAAGCACGATATTACTAGAATACGGGTAGTCGACAAGCGACTACGTGTATCCGCAAAAATCAGAGTGGAACGGGTGAAGTGAGGCATGGATTGAGTGGCAAGGGAAAATAGAGTAAGGTGTGTTGCAACTTAGCATGGATGTCTGCAGCCAAAATGTATATGTAGGTTGCGCCATCTACCACAAATGCAGAAAGCTGTCACCTGCCAGAAAAAATCGAGAAAGCAATCCAAGATGTATAAACATGCAAAATCTTTAGGCAGATAAGTCAAACTACTACAGAGATATGAGTAATTTTAGCCCACGGCAGACAAACAGACAGAAGCTGTGAAAAAATGGTTGCAGGTGGCCCCTCCAGTTTTGTGCATGATAAAGAGCTATGTGATATCTATGCACATGCAAAATTTTGGCCTAATTGGTCATACAGTTCCGGAGATATGAGCTTGGATGTCTGCAGCGTAAACTAGAATGTAGGTGGCGCCACCCATCATAAAATCCAGAAAGCTGTTCAGAATGTATAAACCTGCAAGATTTTAGGTAGTTATGTCAAACCACTACAGACATATGAGTTATTTTATCCCAAGGCAGACAAACAGATGGACTTGGTGCAAAAATGGTTGCAAGAGGCACCACCAGTTTTGCATATGATAGAGAGCTATGTGAGATCTATACACATGCAAAATTTTGGCCCAATCCGTCAAACGATTCCCAAGATATGAGCTAGGATGTCTGCAGCATAAACGTGAATATAGGTGGCGCCACCTGTCATAAAATCAAGAGAGCTATCTAGGATGTATAAACCTGCAAAATTTTAGGTGGATATGTCAAACCACTGCCGAGATATAAGTGATTTTATCCCACGGCAGACAAACAGACGGACGCTATGCATAAGTGGTTGCAGGTGGCGCCACCATTTATAGTGTATTTTATAAAGCTATCCAAGGGCTACATTTGTATAAAATTTTTAGCCTGACCGGTCTAACGGTTCCCAAGATATGAGCTTGGATGTCTGCAGCGTAAACATGAATGTAAGTGGCGCCACCTGTCACAAAATCGAAATAGCTATCCAGGATGTATACGCATGCCGAATTTCAGGTGAATAAGTACAACCAATGCAGAGATATGACTGATTTTATCCCAAGGCAGATGAACAGATGGACACAGTTCAAAAATGGTTGCAGGTGGCGCCACCATTTTTAGTGTATGTTATAAATCTATCCAAGGGCTACATTTGTGTAAAATTTTTAGCCTGATCGGTCAAACGGTTCCCGAGATATGTGGGTTTATGTTAACAGACGCACAAATGGACGCAGAGCGCAGAGGAAAGGTCAGAGGTCAAAACGAAATCGGGGCGCAGCAGTTTACATATGACCCGAACATAATTAGTAGGTGGGTTAAGTGACTTTTGACTTCATTTCATGATGCTAAGGTCCCCTTTGGCATAAAAGTACCTTAGGGTCATAGGAATAAATTTATCCAAAGACACAAGTTAGATCTCCCTTAGTATGTGAAATATATGCAAATTATTCAAAATGGCCGCCGAAAATACTCCAAACCCCATATGCTTGCTGCTGTTACAGCTATAATAACAAATGTTGTGTCAAAATATACATTTTCTTGGTCAAGGAATCCAATGAAATAGGTTTCCAGATTGAGAAAACAATAGTTTTCTCCTTAACATGAAAATCTGGGGTAAAATGGGCACATTTAATAAAAAATCAATGATTTTCTTCCATCAGGGTAACCTGAGACACTTGAGACATCTATGTCCTTGGCATTTGGGAGGTATTAAACAGTTGTGAATAGACCATGAAGACGCGTCTAACTGAACACAATCCTCAGTCGACATACATAGAGCATGAAACCACAGGAAATTTAAAGCATTAACTAGAGAATTACTGGTACGTGGCACTTACTTAATCTGGGTTTAGGCAGTACAGCAAGACCATGGTATTACAAGGACAGATTTACAGTCCTTTTTTTAAGAATCACCCAATGAAATACCCACATTCTTGCTCTATCACCCGATCAAATACCCACACACGATGCTCTAGGAAATATACATAAGGCCTTGGTTGTGGTTTTTCCGCATGTACTGTTATTTCATTTGTATACAATATCTGGGTAATGCGGCATAAACTGACCCTTCTGGACCACACAACATGCATGGGATTTACTTGGCAAAAGAGGAGTACCAGTACACACAGGAATGGGAAGACATTCCTGTAACAAAATTCAATAATGTTGCCAACTGTAGTTTCTTCCCAGTATCTAACATTTTGATTCAACAGAATATTTTGTTTGAGACACATATTATCTATCTCATGATGGTCAACCCTTAATAGTTGATCAATACCAAAAGCACAAAAGCCATCAGTCATGGACACTCTTGGTTTTTATGCTTCTCCAGTTAGATATTGGGTTTTATAGGGAAATACGCGTATCCTGAAAGTTGTGTTCGTATTTCTATTTTTACAAGTAACGTCAGGTAACTGAAGGAATTAGATGTGTTACATTTTATTGTGGATGAAATGATTGTTGAAGTAATGAAGTAAAAGTATTCATCCTACCTTGAAATTATGGGGAAAGTATGCAAATTTCAATAAATTTTAGTATCATCATGAAAACTTTTAATATCTTTGATTGGTTTTGTATTATATTCCTTTATAAGTTCTTGTTTATTATCCTTATATAGACAGGGGAGCATTTAATACCAGTGTATATGTACCCGATGTGTGCGATTCACTGCATACAGAGCATAAAACCACAACAAAGTGATAAACATATTTGTATTACGTGGAGAAATAATTAAGCTGCATGCTATTCGAATAATCTATAATTATGCTTATGATCAGATATAATTTAATTGAACGTAAGAACACACGTCCATAGTCTTGCTTCCGTAAGTTTTCAAATTTACTGCCATGTTCTGGAATACAATATCTCTTTAATACCCCTTAAACCATACGTTTTGCACGGCTTACATATGTTTCACTCTGTCACAGACGGAGTACACAGAGGTATTGGCAGCTGTACAAAGTGGACATGAGAATTTCTTTATTGCCAACAAAAGATTATCGTCTGCTTGAGCTTCAATGTACAACTTTTAGGTCTTGTGCGATATAATCATCACATAATCTATTTAAGATGTGCATTTGATAAAAATGGAAGCACCTATTTCCCAGAATCTAGCATTCTGGATAGTGAAGTCCATTGCACGAATCACATTAGTCAAAGTTCCTTATGCCCAGAAAGTCAGTACTATACTATCAGAGTTGTCACAGGACAGTCACAAATTGATAAACTTGGCCAAACATTGCTTGTTTACAGATCTAGTCAAACTGCATTTGAGAATGTGTGTATACTTCTGAAGCCAAATCCTCAAACATCTATCTTTTAGATTGGAGTGATTCCTGGACTTTGGTGTTTATTAATATTTATAATGAACTTAATAGCCGTCTGATATCCGTTGAAATTCTAACGAGTAAGCACAACATGTATTACAATCTTAGAAATCTCCCTAAAAACCCAAATGTGACCTGGTAGGCCCTACTTGCCAAATTCATCTGCAGAATATCGGCAGGTGACCCTGAAAAACGTAGGAGCATTGCACTTCAATTAAAACTAATGAATTGTGTGCATAGGAATTATCACATGGTGGTACCACAGCATAAATTAAAGAAAACCTATATCTTGCTTATAGGTTAAATAAAATGTCCAGTACTGTTTATGTTATAGGCCCTTCGAATTTTAAGTGACATTTGTGGCGTGTCTTGCTGACGTCAAAGCAGTTTGAGCCCCCTTTTCAGGTTAGTTGTGACCAACTGTAAAAGTATAACATACACATTTTATTAAATTATTATGAGCAAGAATTAGTTTTTTCTGAAAAAAAAACCAGATTATTTGTTTGATTGGAAATGTGAGAGAATTTGCTGAAGAGGTCAGAGACAAGTAACATGACGGGCGCTGCTGCTGTTTATCAACGTGGCCCATGCCTGAAAGGGTTATACATAGTAACATAAAGCTGCTGGTGCGACATGACTGAATGGGATTTGCTAAATTAGTTCATCAGAGATTACCTAACTTTGGAGAATCATTGACAAATGGTCAGCTTTACAACCCTAAAAAAATTGTTTTCCACTGATGGATCTAAAAGGGTTATTTTCTTGGTGTAAGCCCTGACACTTGTATACTCCCAGGTACTGATAACTTAATTTCCTAGGTCTGTTCGGGGTATTGTTAAGGTTAAATGACATATTATTCTCACTTATGCATTACCGTGACTTGTGCATTTCAAGGTTTAAGATGTATTTTCATTGCATGATGTAAGTAAATTAGTGTCTTAATCTCTTTATATGACAAAGGACACTACCAATTTTCTATTCCACTTCAATCTGGGTCTTACTGAGAAGAAAATTATTTACTTCCCCATGGACATTGGACACCAGGAACATATGTGGACCAAGAGGTGACTGGATCCTCAGGGAGTACATGTGAGATCCTTTTGCCCAAAGATTAAAGCTGATTTTAGGCAAAGGAAAGAAATGTCTTTGGACGCAATGTTTAAATAAAGAGCTAATCACTGAGAACATGGAACATAGGAGTCGAGTGGTAATAGACTTTGATCTCTGTGCTGGCTATACCCAGTTTCCACTCCCGGGAAAGCTATGAGATTAGATGACAGTGACCCTTTCCAGGTCAGTAGTTTCTCTGGGTCCATGTAAAGTGATAAAGTTACAATTTATCAAATTCTAAACTTTATTGAATTACATTTAGACATTACATTCAACACTTTCTGTTTTTCTGTTATGACTAGTGTAAAAGGTTATATAGCACGGAAGTGAGAGGTAAAGCCTGTTAGGCGGACTTGGCATCTCGCCTTCTTGCTGTGCTTATACTTCGGTTGCAAGTTTATTATTGCATCATTAACATGCTGATGATCGGTGGCATTATTGCAGTTTTTGTGAACAATACTGGATTCATTGATATAACCTGCATCACATCCTGAACAATCAGCACTGCCACCATTACTTCAACAATCATTTCACCCACAACTAAAATATAAGACATCTAATTCCTTCAGTTCCCTAACATTACTTGTAAAAATAGAAATGTGAACAAAGTTTTTAGGATATTTCACTATAAAACCCTAAACTAATTGGCGAAGCATAAACACCAAGAATGTCAAGAACTGATGGCTTTTTAGTTTTCAGCATTGATCATTTACTATTATGGGTTGGCCATCATGAGATAGATCATGAGATAGATAAGATGTATTTCAAGCAATATATTCTGTCGAATCAAAATTTTAGATTCTGGGAAGGAACCACAATTGGCAACTTTATTGTGTTCTCCTACAGGAATGTCTACCCATTCCTGTGTGTACTGGTACTCTGGTTTTATATATATCTCATGCAGGCTGTACTTTCGAGAAAGGTCATTTTATGCCGTATTACCCAGATAATGTATACAAATGAAATAACAGTACATGCGGAAAAACCACAACCAAGGCCTTATGTATATTTCCTAGTAATAGAGCATCGTGTGTGGGTATTTGATCGGGTGATAAAGCAAGAATGTGGGTATTTCATTGGGTGATTCCTAAAAAAAAAAGAAAAAAAACTGTATATCTGTCCTTGTAATACCATGGTCTTGCTGTACTGCCTAAACTCAGATTAAGTAAGTGCCACGTACCAGAAATTCTCTAGTTAATGCTTTAAATTTCCTGTGGTTTCATGCTCTATGTATGTCGACTGAGGATTGTGTTCAGTTAGACGCGTCTTCGTGGTCTATTCACAACTGTTTAATACCTCCCAAATGCCAAGGACATAGATGTCTCAAGTGTCTCAGGTTACCCTGATGAAAGAAAATCATTGATATTTTATGAAATGTGCCCATTTTACCCCAGATTTTCATGTTAAGGAGAAAACTATTGTTTTCTCAATCTGGAAACCTATTTCATTGGATTCCTTGACCAAGAAAATGTATATTTTGACACAACATTTGTCATTATAGCTGTAACAGCAGCAAGCATATGGGGTTTGGAGTATTTTCGGCGGCCATTTTGAATAATTTGCATATATTTCACATACTAAGGGAGATCTAACTTGTGTCTTTGGATAAATTTAATCCTATGACCCTAAGGTACTTTTATGCCAAAGGGGACCTTTGCATCATGAAATGAAGTCAACAGCCTATTTTATGCACTTAACTCACCCACTAAATCCCGGGTTTCGTAAAATTCTGCCCAGCGGTTACGGAGGAGTTCTCCAGACACCGCAGCGGCGGCGGCGGGGCGTCCATCTGAAAATATAGTATCCGCAAAACTCTGTTTCGGGGGATACAATAATAGAATTTATTTTGCTAAACAGGTACAAGCACTACATAACATAGGAAATCTTATGAAAAATTGTATTATTCTTGAAATTAAATTCCAAATTACAATTTCTAATGTGGGGGGGGGGGGGGGGTTAAAATTGATGCAGGCAGTGCCAGAGAACCGAACCTTTTCTTTTGGCCTTATGAATAAATATACTAATGTCATGTCACTGTCCTTGTCTAGTTAATAATGACCATCATTTCTCTTGTAGTTGTATGTTGGGCGATATCCTATTTTTGTTAAGCTGACTTTTAACAAATATTTCAGTTTATGCTAACTGCTTAATCATTCCGCATTTTCCAGTGACTGTTTCTTCAACTTCAAGGTTCAGTATTTGATCTATTTTCTCAAGCTAACTACAGAGCTGCTGTAGTACAGCTTCCTAGTTTACATATAACTTCAGACTTGATTTGTACTGTACCATACTGTTTTATTGTGTAAACTATAATAAAACAACATTAGAGATTTGTCATCATCAGGTCTAATTGGGACTTGCATCGAAGTAGATCCATTCTCTTTATTGAGAAAATTTGAGCAAATTTCTGTGTGCAGTAAACATTTACCTGTGTTCAACAATGGCGTTAATGGCTAACATAAAAGTAGTATTCATATAAGACTTTTCTTTCTCCTTTCAATTGTGAGTTAAAAAAATCTCCCGTCGTATATCATTTGTTGCTGATGAATTGAAATTCATGTTTCTTGACGGTCTTTCAATTTTGTGTTTCTTATGATGGACTGTGTACGATGTTCAGCCATGGAAGGTAATCAGTCATTTTCACTGTGTTAGGTCCAATTATGCTTTTTTAGCTCAGCTGACTATAAGTCATCTGAGCTATAGTCGTGGTCCATTGTCCGTCGTCCGTCCGTCTGTCTGTCCGTCCGTCCGTCTGTCTGTCTGTCCGTCTGGATGTCCGTCCGTAAGACTGGCACGTTTCGACACCGTTGGACCTACGAATCTGAAATTCGGCATACAGTTAGATGTCCCCAAAATCTCCTACCATGCCGAAAATTGGGTCAATAGGACTTCGTTCCTTCAAGATATTAAGGAAAAACCTCAATTTTTTATTAAAAATCTATTTTCACACTTCAGGACTGCCTAATATCAAATCCACTCATCTGGTTTTCTTCATATTTACCATAAATATTCCTCTATATAGTTCCTATGTACATGCCAGATATTTAGTCAGTATTATATAATTTAAAAAAAGTTATGGGCCCAAACATAATGGACTTTGTAAAAAAATCAGGAAGATATTTGGTCACTTAAGACCAAAAGTGTTAAGAGTAGGGACTTTTTTCCAGTAATACAACTTTAATTAATCAAAATTGTATACCGAAAATTATAATAAAATCTGTTAATTTTTTTTAAATATTGGCTAAAATATAAAATTGGTACCTTACATTTTGCCCAACTTTGGCCACGGCACGTTTTTTCCTGTAAGTACTGTGAATTTAATTTTCACAGCATGTATACATAAGGATTTAATCTGTAAAAATCTGAAATTTGAAAATAAAAGCTGCAAAATTAAGCTAGTTATTGAATATTTTTTGGAGGCTCTTGTTGTATTCCCTTACATTGTCAAGCAGTCCACTTTGATGACTGTAGGTCATTCAGTGCACATCTCTATGCTCCCGAGGCTGTTGGCATAATTAGCTCAGCTGACTTTCAGTCATGCTGGGCTATAGCGATGGGTCTTTGTCCGGCGTCCTTCCGTCTGTCCGTCCGGCCGGCCGTCCGGCCGGCCGTCTGGCCGGCCGTCCCTCCGTTAGCAGGGCACAAATCGTAACCGTAGGGGCTAGGGCCATGAACCCTATGCAGTCTTAGAGGTTATAAAAAGATCTCCTTGCAAACCTGAAATTAGGTCACTGCGACCTATATTCTCGAAGTTATGGGGTGTGTTTGCACCCCCCAGAAATAACTCTTTGAGACAAAATTTTCATCCCAAACCTTCCATCTTTCACGTACAGCTCACCTACTAACAGGGGAAGAACCATAATTTTTTTAGGTCAAAAGGTCAAAGGTCAAGGTCACAGGAGCCTCCTCTTTGAAAAGCCTGTGGATGCATTTTAAGCCAACCCTTTCATCCCAATTCTTTGATCTTTCACATATAGCTCACCTACTAAGTTGGAGAAGAATCCTATAGATTTTGAGGTCACAAGGTCAAAGGTCAGGGTCACAGGATCCACTTCTTTGAAAAGGTAGTGGACACATTTCAAGCTAGAATTTATATTCCAAACCTTCCAGCACTGATATCGCTTCTCTGCCAAGAGGGGAAAAGACCTGTAGATTTTGAGGTCAAAGGTCAAGTTCACAGCACCCACTTCTTGCGTGGAGTCATTTTCAGGCAAACTTTTCAATCTGTACCTTCCATCTGTCATATATGGCTTACCTACCAATAAGGGAAAAAGCCTATTGATGTTGAGGTCAAAAAGTCAAAGGTCAAGGTCACAATATTTAATTGTTCTAAATGCTTGTGAGCATATTTCAAGTGTAACTGTTCAACCCAAAACTTCAGTCTTTCACATATGCCACATCTATGCATCACTCAGTTTGACTCAAACTTCATATTTATGGGTCTTTTTGCTTGAATAAATAACTTATTGATTTTGGGGTCAGCTGGTCAGCAGGTTAAAGGTTGCAGGTCAAAGTTATTCAGCCATTGGTTGCCAAGTAATTACACCAGATTTAAGTGGTCAGTAGTTACCCATCATTTAGAAAGAATCCAGTTGATATATGGGCAAAAGGCCAAGGTCATAGGTCAGGGATGTTCACAATTACTTATTTTATAGACCATCTCTATTTTTCTTGTATATATAACCATCCCACTCCAGCTGGTACATCTCCCTGTGTGGCTGTAATTGTGAGTGACACTGGTGACATATGACTCCCTTTTGTATCAGCCTATTAAGTGATAAGGCTCAGTGATAAGTACCTCGTTACTTCATAACAAAAACACTGTTGTCAGAATGCTTCAGCCAGGCATTAAGACTATGAGAGTATAGTATTAAGGATTAGCTACTGATTTATAAGATGATGGGAACATTTTGCAGTTTATTTTATGGAATCCTAGCAATAAACTTAGTTTCCTAGATATCTGAATATTTTAATATATATCACCACATATAAAAGCAAGTGTTTGTTCTCATAATATGTGGATGTGTACCTTGATTTAGGATGGCTTTTTGTTTTGTTTCAAGACTGTTAGTCATGCTTTCTGCATTTCTTTTCTTTCAGGTTTGGCAGTTTACCTACCCTGCTGACCCCATTGAAAAGCAGAGTGATAATAAAAATATTGGACTTACACTTTTTACAATTTATTACTGGATAATTTGCCCCAAGTTTGGTCTCTTATTGGAGAATGTGGGATATCAAATGTCATACTTGTCAGAAATCCATTATGTCTGCCAGTTAGCCACCTTAGAAATTCTTTCGTCAGGGCAGTTTCAGTAATTTTTCTTTAATGTTTGGTCCGATTTAGAGAATGTTTGTTGTCTGATTTCAGACTTGTCAGAAGTGCAATATGGCCACCAGGCAACCATCTTTTAATTCCTTTTGATCATATTATCTCAAGAACAGTTAAAGTGAATGCAGTTGGATGTACATTATGTAATCTTGTAAAGGATTGGGTCAAATATTTCTGAATAAATATTACTATCATTTATAAAAGTGCAGTACAGTTGGCTTGTATTGAATAAAAATTCATACAGAAGCACATGTTTCTCAATAATTCTTGCATGTATTTCCTTGATTTTTGCTATATATTTTGATCTTATATTTGCCCTTTGTGGTGTTCCTCTTGAGACTGACAGGTTTCAAGCAAGCTGTTGGAATAGTTCCTGATAGCTTCAAAATTTTACTGGAAGTTGTGAATCTCAGTCCATGATGTCACAGGTCATGCTTGGCAGCTGAGCGTCATGACCCATGGGTCACTTGTTATTTTGTAATATTCACTTGGCTTGATTTCGTACACACAGGCATTGGGCAGAAGTATTTTAATATATTTTATATCATGTATGGAAGAATGAAAACCTTTTTTTGGCAGGTGACCATTGACTCGCGAGGTATTGCAGGATTGGATCGCGTACTTGAGCTGGCAGATTACCTGATAAACTTGAAATGCATAGCACTCTCAAGTAAGCAGGTGTCACAGATCATCAGTCTGTATGAGGGTCTACATGACTACGACAAAAAGCCGACAACATACACATCCAGATGCATCCCAGATAAGACAGCCCACAGGATTGAGATTACTCAAAGGTAACATCGTGAAACAAAACTAAAACGTTTGTTCATCATTCTACCTTTAATAATAAATCCTAAAAAATGATAAAGTACAAACTCCTACGCCAAGGACTGTCAATCTGACATTCTCTTTAACCAGATATGTCACATTCATTAGATAATATATAGTTTTAATTATATATTCATATTTGATTTATTTATAATCTCTTAAAAAGTTCTCCAATCGCATTCACAGTGAAGGTACATTTTCAGGAAAGACTGAAATGAAAACAAGAAAATATAAAAAGATTCGCCACCTTTCTAAAGGTTCACCTAGGTGTTATCTGTTGCATTCACAAATTCTTTGGTGATTTAGTTACCGTAGTTCAAATTATTACTTGGCCCAGGAACACCTGCCGCTGACCCTTCCTGCAACAGGATTGTGGAGGCATTGTGCCGCCAGCTATGCTCCACCTACAGGTCTCCGAGGAGGAGTGGAGGGAGGTATAAACCCCGTTATTGTGTAGTGCTTGAGCGGTACCAGATGATCCGCAATCTGGTGGTCGGCAACCCTGCCCTGATGGATGCAACCAATCTGGTTCTTCCACATATTAACCAACGCACGATCAGCACCTGGTATTTTTTCACTTTATATATATATATATATATATATATATATATATATGTATGTATATATATCGTCTTATTTATATATATATTTATTTATATTTCGTCTTATATATATATATATATATATAACCAAATGAATCCTTTTATTTTTTCGTCTTTTAAGGTTACATCAATTCTATCTATGCTGAAAGGTTTTTGTCATTGGGAATTAAAGTTTATTATTAGTTTATTATTACTTTTTCTTGCAAATAATCTTCAGGTTATATTTATGTTTTGCATGTTTCTTTATATGTTATAAATTCAGTCATGGGGCTTGTCAAGATTTTCTTTAATCCAGTAAAAAAAGCGTTGAGATAAAATTAACAATAATAATTTACTTTCATTTACCTGTATTAACATTTAGTAATATATTAATTTCGACAGGTATGACACCGTGTAGCGCAAAGAGGAAACGGCACTCCTGGTACAAGGTTTACATCTGCCAGATACAACCCGAATTAGCAGAAATTCGCCTCCACCTGCAAAGGTGTTGCCTTCGGTTCCTCATGAACAGCAGCATGATCTCTTGAAGTTCACGGAACCAGAAAACACTGCAGGAGAAGCAAGACTTGGGAAGGCAAGGCGGCGATTGATTTATTCAGGGCAAACATCTGTTGCAGGGAGCAGAGCAACGACTTCCACAAGTACCCCTCCACATCAAATGAGTACAAACCAGAGCTCCTCAGATTCTCCTCTTCCATCTCGGATGCTGGTTCTGCAGTCAGGAGATCGTGCGCCAGTGTCCATTGCCATATATGATGGTCCAGCTGCGGCTGCAAAACTGGCGGCAACTCGAGGCACAGAAGTGTCCACTGAGAGTCACAGCCAGAGAGAGGAGACGCTGAGCAGGTCCACTTTGTGGTACAAACGTAAAGCTGAAAGGGAAGATTTGGAGAGAGCGGAGAAAGGAGAGCCACCAAAGAAAAGATACATCAAATACAAGTTACACTACACATGTAAGAAGTGCAACGAGGACCGTACGAAAGCAACTGGCCATTCTCAATTGTATGGGAATTGGTACTGCCCAAATGACCCCAACCGGATCCCATTTCAAGATTGGCGGGAGCAAATAATGGCGAAGAAAACAAAGTGACCTACTGCAAGTATAATACCTCATATAATTTTGCAAGTGTTTTTATTGTACAGAATCTACTGAAACTGAATGTTGTTGACTATAGTGTTAATTGATATTCTACTGCTAGGCAATTATGTCTGCATGCTACGGTTTAACACACTACTACATACTATTACATGAATCAGAAGCTTACTCGCTGAAGATGCAGAGATCAAGGGTTAGTAGTTCCAACATGATTCATTTGTACAATGTAAAGAACTGTGAGGTATGAAATGTACAATGTAAAGAACTGTGAGGAGTCATTTGAGGGTCTTCTTCGCCGCGATAAAACAGTCTGTGGAACGAATTGTTTAATGTCGATTTTGGAAGGAATTGTAAACTATCCGATTTTTAAACGTCAGAAACTTCTTTGAAAAAAATAATTTGCCAACAAATATTTACCAATAATAAATTTCGATTTCCCGCAAAATTTGTGCATTATAACCGGGTTTGAAGATACTAGGCGTCTTTGTGCTTTCACCGCTGTAACACCCTATATATATTATGATAATTATGTCTCCCTTCCAAAGGGAGAAGGGGGGGGGGGGGGTGTACTTTGGTTTGTCGTCTGTCGGTGGCGTCGTTTGTGTCGTATCTTGTGAACGCGATAACTTTTGGACAAGTGAACATTTTTTTTTCATGAAATTTTAAGTATGAATTGTTTCTACCAAAATCTCGTCGGAGTTTGAAAATCGGTGACCTTGACCTTCATCATCAAGGTCCAATAGGTCAAAATATAATTTTTTGGTGAATTCCATAACTTTTATAGTATCGCATATTTTTCCTTCAAATTTGAAACATTTATGTTTGATACATTAATCACCTTCTTTGAGGAGCTCGAAAACTGGAGACCTGACCTGTATCTTCAAGGTCAAATCAGCCCGGATAGAAATTAATTTTGAACGCTATAACTTTTGAATCACTTGATATATTTTCACGAAATTCAACTTGTGAATTGTCTCCACCAATATCTCACACAAGTAGAAAAAATGGTGACCTTGACCTTCATCATCAAGGTCAAATAGGTCGAAATAGAATTATTTGTGAATCTCATAGCTTTAGAAGTAGCGCATATTTTTTCCTAAAACTTGAAACACTGATTGTTATAATCAACTTCCTTGAGGAGCTCGAAACCAGGTGACCTTCACCTGGCTCTCCAAGTTCATACAGCCAAATAAAATCTCAGATCAGTTCATAACCTGGGTACCTTGATCATAATCATGCAAGGTCAAATCTTTAGAAGTCCAGAATTTAAGTTAACACCAAACTTTTGAAGGGGTTTTCCCCCCTCAAATTTGGGAATGTGAGGCCTGTAGTCAGGGGAGACATACAGGTGTTTTAGCTAAGCTGTCTGTAAGTCAACTGAGGTATAGGAATGGCGCTTTGTCCGTCGTCCGTCCGGCCGTCTCGCCGTCCGGCCGTCCGTTAGCAGGGCACAAATCATAACTGCTGGTCCTAGAAACTTTTAAGTGAATATCCAGGGAGGACAATCCGTCCATCCACACAAATTTGTTTCCAGATGATAACTCCAGGTTGTATCGACACATTGATTTCAAACTTGACTTACATATGGCCCACCACTAAAACAAGAACCTATATGATTTTGGGGTCATGAGGTCAAAGGTCAAGGTCACAGGACTCACTTTTTTAAAAAGATTATGGCTGCAATTTAAGCCAAGCTTTTCATCCCATACTTTCCATTTTGCACATTTAGCTGACTTGCCAGTATGGGGAGAGCATAAATGAATTTGGGGTCACAAAGTCAAAGGTCAAGGTCACAGGGGCCATCTGTTCACAAATTAGTTTCCAGATGATAACTCCAGTTTAGTTTGACATATTGGTTTCAAACTTACCTTATATATGACTCACCACTAAAGTAAGAACCGTGTGGATTTTGGGGTCCAACGGTCAAAGGTCATGGTCACAAGACTCATTTCTTTAAAAAGAATGCATATGCATTTGAAGCCAAACTTTTCATTCCAAACCTTCCCTCTTCCAGATATTGCTAACCCCTGGAAGATTCCGTTCGATCTTGGGGTCATGAGGTCAAAGGTCAAGGTCACAGTACCCACTTATTAAGAAGATAGTGGATGTAATTTAAGCCAAACTTTTCATCCAAAACCTTCAATCTTGTACATATAGCTGAGCTGTTAATAGGGGAAGAAACTGATTTATTTGGGGGTCACAAGGTCAAAGGTCATCGTCACAGGGGCCCATCTGTCCACATATTTGTTTCTGGATGATAACTCCAGTTTGGATTGACATATTGGTTTCAATTTTGACTTATATATGACCCACCAATGATGTAAGAACCCTTTTGATTTTGGGGCCATAAGGCAAAAGGTCAAGGTCACAGGACCCACTTCTTTAAAAAGATTGTTGATGTATTTTAAGCCTAACTGTCTGTCCCAAACATTCTATCTTCAAGATGTTGCTCACCTGCCAATACTGGAAGTAACTGATGGATTTTGGGGTCACAAGATCAAGGTCATGGGGGCCATCAATCAACATATTAGTTTCCAGATGATAACACCAGTTTAGTTTGAAATATTGGTTTCAAACTTGACTTATATATGGCCCACCACTCAAGTAAGAACTGTTGATTCTGGGGTCATGAAATAAAAGATCAAGGTCACAGGACCGACTACTTTAGAAAGATTGTGGATGCATTTTAAGCCAAACCTTTCATCTCAATCCATCCATCATCAACATGTGGTGCACCTGCCAATAGGGGAAGTTTCCTTTTGATTTTGGGGTCATAATGTCAAAGGTTAAGGTCACATGGCCCCACCATTCACAAATTAGTTTATGGATGATAACTTCAGTTTGGGTAGACAGGTTGGCTTCAAACTGATCACAGGACCAATATTTTGGAAAGAAACCTCATAAACATATATCCTTATAGACAAATGCAGCTGAGCTTCGAGACCCATGGGTCCCTAGTTCATGTGAGAAATTACCGGGGTGGCTGGTTGATTTACTTACAGGTATTTATTGTTTCAAAATAAATTTGTAAATAAAGAACTCCAAGAACCGATGGGCATCGCTTGGTGGGACGGACTACAGGCCCCATCGACGTGAGACAGAGGTGTGTCATGGACAGTATTGTTCGTTGAGGAGCTCTCATCGGGGGCGTAAAGCAAGGATGTTATGTATAGGGGGAGGGGATTGTAGCTACAGTCATACCTTCTGGACAAATGGTGCACATACACGCACGCATATATATTATATTATATATATATATATATATATATATATGTGCGTGTGTGTGTGTAACACAGTCATGGAACCCATGAAATTTTCTACTAAGAATTAAGCTAGTACGTCAATATTCATGTAAATTCTAATATTCAAAACTAGAGAAATAACTGCAAAAGCATACACAAAAAAAAACTGACAATAGGTGAACAAAAGTGTCAGTTGCAACTATTCGCTAATTAAGAATTTGTTTGGTGTGTATGATTCCTTATCTCCAGTGAATGAGTTATCAGAGGACAAATTCAGAACTACCTTCCCCGTGAAAGACCTCTATGTATATAAACTGTTTCAAATGAATGATAAAACATGTTGCGAACATGACTGATATTCCTATTTCTTTTAAATTTGTCTCATACCTGGTAATTTCCAAGGAGATATTTAGTGGGTGGAAAGTCTATCTATAATATTACATGCAAAGTCAGATGGGGCAGGAAAGGGGGGGGGGGGGGGGGCACGTGGTCATTGTATCTTATTTGTGTCTTGGTATTAAGATTCCACATATGTATAAACAATCATCTGGTAATGGTCCCTGTTGAATCAAGGATCGAGGTCACCTGAAAGTTATTCACACTTTCTCAAATTAAAAAATGTTTGTAACCAGACCACCAATAGGGTCTGTTATAAATGGATAAGGGTAGGACTTGGTTACATGTTGATATAATCCCCTTTGTTCTGTTCAGATGTGTAACAGCTGTTGGATTTCTGTCAATGGCGAATAATCTAAACTTTAAATACCGATGAATGAGTTTCCTCCACTTTGACATTATAATTGACTGTGTTTGTTGATCTTTGCTAGTTTTACCCTTTGTATTACAATTGTGGGACATCAGAAACTTAAAGGATTTTGAAACTGTCAAGTGGCATTCCTATTAAAGGTTTATTCTTATTAGCTCGACTATCATATATTTCCCCTTCAAGACAAATATTTCTGTCAAAATATGTACAAAACGTTTTCTTATAAAAAAATACTTAAACGACTTACGAATTTTGCCCCATACCCCTTTCCCCGTGGTAATGGGAAATAGATTATGGATAATTTCATTTTTCAATTGCTGCCGGCCAGGCTGGTGGCGCAGTCTGTCCCTTTGCTCAGCAACTAAATTCACCTGTAACATCAAGGGTATTGGGAAGATAGTCGTGACAACATGACATTTAAAAAACCCTGATAGGGACCTGCGACGTCTTCAGTTCATTAAAATTTGACGTTTGGGTTACAGGCTGCCGCTAGTTGTGAAGAATACTCGTGTCCGGGGATCGACTTTTTCCATTACTTACTGTAAGCTCTTTTAAACTGAAGGCATAAAGTGTCATTTGCGCCTTTGCCATGGTGGCGCAAAAAAGGCAAAATGAGTTCTAGACTTTGGGTTAATAATTAAAGGAGCTGTTTACTACAATGAAGCTGCAGACAACAACTTTAACATGCCATTGGGGACTGATAATAAATTTTTAATTGTGATGGGTATATATGCACATTAGGCATTCATATAGGAATTTCAACCGTCAATGGTAGCACACGTGTACTTCGGTACAAAAATTTTACAGGATAATAATGTAATTCCTTTTCATCTGTATGTGTATGATTTTGATTACTCTACATTTATCCATGCAAAATCTGCTGAGAAACTGAGCAGAGGTCTTTGCTATTGGAATCGCCAAGTTCAGTACAAATTATTAAAAAAAATGGAGACAAGGTTTTGGGGGTAATTCTTCATGAGGCTCGCATGGTATTTAACTCATTTTCAATTATTCTATTGTTACGGAACCTAATATCAACAAATCACGTATGCGTAATGAACATAAACTTTGTCAAAGTTGAGACAACAAAAATCAGATTCTGTATTACTAGGAAGCGTGAAATGTCTAGGGGAATGAATAAAGAAGTCAGTGTTTTTTTGTAAACAAATAACTATAATTTATTCTTAAACAACCCTAACATTACAATACACTAAATCACTACAATTATACAGTATAACAGCAGTATAACAGAAAATCAATACAATCACACAGTAAAATAAACAAAGTGCTCAATACCTGGTACCACCACTGTCACAGCGAAATGTCCCTTAAAATGTATAAGCCAGACGAACAATTCACACAAATTCTCTCGGAGAATAACAATCCAATGTAAAGCCCTTGTGAAAATCCCGAAAGTAAACTGAAGACCAAATAAGATTCGTCACAAATCCAGAAGAAAATCAGAAGAAAATCTATAATTGCCGCACTTATCGGAATAGGTCCCACAAACTGACTTGCACACTTCTGCTGTCCGCTGGAATATTCTCTCACCTCTTTCGACTTTAAAACATAGCCTCTTTAATAACTTTTCACCTCAAGCCGAGAATTTTCCATTTCTCGAACAATCTAAAGAACCCGACATAATAAACACGCTCAAAGAACAGACTAGAACAAAGAACACTGTGAATCTACACGCCAGGGTTCAACTGTGAGCCGGCCCGGCCAGGCGAGAAAGCCCCAAGCTAGCATGACAACGAGAGTTCAACCAGTACGGATTTAACTGAGAGTGCAACACCCTGCCAGGCGAGGCCGCTACAACACGAGTTACGCCCGTGTCACACAATAAAAAAGACGTCTGTAACACTAAACAGTGGCGTCAATTTATCTTCAAGGCTTGGAGATGACTCGAAGGAGTAGGGTGGTGTTGGAGGGGGCACATTAAGCGCGGAGATTGGCACGCCTCGAAACTGAATAACTTGTGGCTCGAAAACTGGGAAACCATTCCTGCGTATAAAATTTTTAACTGCCGTATGTACTACATTATACTCCAGCATTCTTGCTGGACTGTTACCGAGTTTTCTGACCACGTCTTCAAAACTCATGATAAGACCATTTTGTACTATATCAGAAAAGTAGATAAGCTCTCCTTGTACCCAGTCGTTAAAGAAAAGAATGTTGTCTCTATATGTAAAGGCGGTGTTGTTCCATAGCACCGGTGAATCTGGGTCTGCAGGCCCTCGTTTTTGCGTTAAAAGCCACGTTTTTAATACGTTACGGTAAAATTCGTTTTTGTTTACATGTAAATTTTTAAATTTTTTCGGTAAAGTGTTTGCTTGTAAAACGCTACTATTTCTACCAAGTTTATTGAAGTAGTACTCCGGAATATTTTTCTAGGTTTCCTCTGATTGATCAGTAAACAATTTGACCCATTTATTTAATAGCGCTTTCTGCATAACTTTCACATCAATGACTTTTAGACCTCCATAATCATAATCAAGAGTCATCGTGTTTCTTTTCACTTTTTCGAAAGCTCTTTTATTGTTGTAACTTTTTTCCATATGAACCGGAAAATAATGCGGTTGAGTTCAATGGCGACGTCTTCAGGCATTGATTATGACTGCATTAAATATATAAACTGCGACATAACAAATGTTTTAACGATGACTATTTTGCCCATGATAGAGAGATTGCGTCTCTCCCATTTTTAGCTCAGCTGACTTTCAGTCATGCTGGGCTGTAGCGTTGGGTCTTTGTCCGTCGTCCTTCCGTCTGTCCGTCCGGCCGGCCGTTAGCAGGGCACAAATCGTAACCGTAGGGGCTAGGGCTATGAACCCTATGCAGTCTTAGAGGTTCTAAAAAGATCTCCTTGCAAACCTGAAATTAGGTCACTGCGACCTATATTCTCGAAGTTATGGGGTGTGTTTGCACCCCCCAGAAATAATTCTTTTAGCCAAAATTTTCATCCCAAACCTTCCATCTTTCACATACAGCTCACATACCAACAGGGGAAGAACCATATTTATTTTGAGGTCACAAGGTCAAAGGTCAAGGTCACAGAACCAACTTCTTTGAAAAGCCTGTGGATGCATTTGAAGCCAAACCTTTCATCCCAATTCTTTGATCTTTCACTTCTAGCTCACCTACTAAGTGGGAGAGGAATCCTATAGATGTTGAGGTCACAAGGTGAAAGGTCAGGGTCACAGGATCCACTTCTTTGAAAAGGTTGTGGACACATTTCAAGCTGAACTTTCATTCCATACCTTTCAGCACTGATATCGCTTCTCTGCCAACAGGGGAAAAGACCTGTTGATTCTGAGGTCAAAGGTCAAGTTCACAGCACCCTCTTCTTGCGTGGACTCATTTTCAGGCAAACTTTTCAATCTATTCTTTCCATCTGTCATATATGGCTTACCTACCAATAGGGGAAGAAGCCTATTGATGTTGAGTTCAAAAGCTCAAAGGTCAAGGTCACAATATTGTTCTAAATGCTTGTGAACATAATTCAAGTGAAACTGTTCAACCCAAACCTTCAGTCTTTCACATATTCCACATCTATGCATCACTCAGTGTGATTCAAACTTCATATTTATGGGTCTTTTTGCATGAAGAAATAACTAATTGATTTTGAGGTCAGCTGGTCAGGAGGTTAAAGGTTGCAGGTCTAAGTTATTCACTCATTGGTTGCCAAGTAATTACACCCGGCCAGATGTAATTGGTTAGTAGTTACCCATCATTTAGAAAGAATCCAGTTGATATGTGGGCAAAATGCCAAGGTCATAGGTCAGGTCAACTATTTTGTAGACCATCTCTATTTTTCTTGTATATATAAGCTTGCACTCAGGCTGGTGCATCTCACCGTGTGGCTGTAATTGTGAGTGACACTGGTGACATATGACTCCCTTTTGTATCAGGCTATTCAGTGATAAGGCTGAGTGATAAGTACCTCGTTACTGCATAACAAAACACTGTTGTTGGAATACTTCAGCCAGGAATTAACACTATGAGAGTATAGTATTAAGGTTTAGCTACTGATTTATAAGATGATAGGAACATTTTGCAGTTTATTTTATGGAATCAAAGCAATAAACTTAGTTTCCTAGATATCTGAATATTTTTATATAAATCACCACATATAAAAGCAAGTGTTTGTTCTCATAATATGTGGATGTGTACTTGATTTAGGATGGCTTTATTTTATTACAAGACTCTTAGTCATGCTTTCTGCATTTCGTTTCTTTCAGGTTTTGCAGTTTACCAACCCTGCTGACCCCATTGAAAAGCAGAGTGATAATAAAAAATATTGGACCTACACTTTTACATTTGCATATCTATAAATATATAGATGATATGAGCGCCTGAACATGCCTTTTGAATTGTTATGGACATTCATTACTGTAACATCATTTGGAGAATTTGCCCCAAGTTTGGTCTCTTATTGGAGGATGTGTGATATCAAATATCAGACTTGTCAGAAATCAATTATGTCTGCCAGTTAGCCACCTTAGAAATCCTTTTTTCAGTGCAATTTCAGTAAATTTCCTTCAATTTTTGGTCCGATTTAGAGAATGGTTGTTGTCTGATTTCAGACCTGTCAGAAGTCCAAAATGGCCACGAGGCAACCATCTTTAAATTCCTTTTGATCATATTATCTCAAGAACTGTTAAAATGAAGGCAGTTGGACGTATATTAATGTAATCTTGCAAAAGTTTGGGTCAAATATTTCTTAATAAATATTATCATCATATATGAAAGTGCAGTACAGTTGGCTTGTATTGAATAAAAATTCATACAGAAGCACGTGTTTCTCAATAATTCTTGCATGGATTTCCTTGATTTTTTGCTATATATTTTGATCTTATATTTGCCCTTTGTGGTGTTCCTTTTGAGACGGACAGGTATCAAGTAAGCTATGGGAATAGTTCTGGATACCTTAACAATCATACATTTTCCTCAGACCATCAATTCACTGTGTTTTAACCAGACATAGGTGATATATATTTCTGTTGTCGTAGAAAATTTCAACAAATTGGCAAATTGGTTCTTCAAAATTTGACTGGAAGTTGTGAATCTCAGCCCATGATGTCGCAGGTCATGCTTGGCAGCTGAGCGTCATGACCCATGGGTCACTTGTTTAATCTCCGTTATTGCTTTCTCCATTCTGCTTGTCCAATTTGATTGGATGTTAGACGCTGGTTTGCACTTACTAAATCTGACTCCAAGTATTTTTATTTCGTTGTCTGGATGACGTAGCCACTTCAGAACGGCAACTGTGTCTTGACATTTCTTATTTCTACCCAGCCATAAAGCTTCAGTTTTGGATAAATTTATTTGTAATCCTGCAATTCTTTCAAACTCATTGAGTACAATTAAGGACTCTGTGATGTCCTTCTTGTCTTGCAGGAAAAGGGTGGTGTCGACGGCGTATTGTAGGATTTTGATATTGTTTCTCGCATATAGCCCTTGTGGGGGGTCGATTCCTTTTATGGTTTTATTTTGCCGTATTTTACAAGCTAACAATTTCACTGCAACTATAAAAGTTAGTGGAGAGAGGGGACATCCTTGTCTTACTCCTCTTTCTAATGTGAAACTTTTTTAGATCCAGCCATTATGTTGTATACAATTATAAGCATTCTCATTTAAAATTATTAGCCATTTTACAAAGGCCGTTCCGAAACCAAAGTGCTGAAATGACTTCATAAATTGTTTAGAAAGAGTATCAAATGCTTTTCTAAAATCTACCGCAACAAAAGCCCCGGGTTTATCATCATCATTTAAGTATAAGTTAATATCGTCAATCATTCTGATGGCTGATTCAATACTTCGGCCCTTCATAAAACCAACCTGGTCTGAGTTTATTATTTTTGGTAAAATGCTTTCAAGCCTGAGAGCAAGTGATTTCACTAATATTTTGTAATCGGTATTTGTTAGTGTTATAGGGCGCCAGTTAGTAAGCTCATCCTCCGGTAGGTCCTTACCTAAATGTATTAGAGTAATAATACCGCGTTTCTGAGTCGCTGATAGTTCACCGTTTACAAATGCAATGTCATAAACCTTCTGTAAAATGTGTTTTATTTTGCTCCAGAAGAATAATAAAAACTTTGTAGTCAGACCATCTAATCCCGGACTACTGTTATTTTTCGTTTTAAGAAAACTTTTGTTTAGTTCATCTGTGGTTATTTTGCCCTCACATTGCTCACGATCAGTGATATCCAATTTAGGCGTATCTATATCCTTAACAAAATTTTCAAATGTTTTAGTAAGATTGCTAGCCTCCCTTTTCTTATATATAGTACTAAAATAATTGCTCTGTTCCTCTATTAAGTCATTTTGTTCGGATATAATACGGCCATCTGTGGTCTTTAGACTTCGAATAAGTTTTCTAGATACACGAGATTTTTCTAATATGAGAAAATATTTAGTATTTTTCTCACCCTTCTCTCTCCACGCAGCTTTGGAGCGGATTTGAGCACTGCGGGCTTCATATGAAGCCATTAAGTCCAGTTCTTTACGAAAATTTGTTTGCTGTCGAATTAGGTCAGGATCGCTTGGATTATTAGTCAAAAGACACTCAGTATCGTGTAATTTATTCACAAGGTTTGATTTTCTTTTGGATTTTTCTTTGGCTTTATGTGTACCAAGTTTTACGGATATTGATTTAATTTCTGTTTTACACAGATCCCATGACAATTGTGGATTATCCCGAAAACCTTTAGATTCGTCCCGGAACTCATCAAATAATTTGGTAATCATGTTGACATACTCTTTGTGTATAGGAATGACTTATTGAATTTCCAATACGACGGGCCTCGAGGTGCCCCGTCAATGTCTATTTCAGCAAGGACTGCTTTATGATCCGAAAAGGGGTATCTAATAATTTCCACGGATTTAGTACAATTTGTAAGCTCATCATCCATTAGAACATAATCCAGTCTGCGAGCTACGAAAGGGTTGTTTCTAGACCATGAAAATTCTTTAGTGTGTTTATGTTTTTTTTTTCGCCAAGTATCTTTTAAAGAAATATCAGTTATGAATTCATTGAAAGCAGCTACTTCTCGTCTAGGATGGGGATTACCAGAAATAATATCTAGATCGTTACTTAACACAGTGTTGAAGTCCCCTACCACAATCACATGATCATATTTCCCTTTTGTGGTTGTATTGTTGATAACGGATTTAACCCTGTCTAAAAATTCAATTTTCGCTGTGGCATTGCATGGGGCATATATATTAAAAAGACAATAAGTATTTTTTTGTAGGTAAAACTTATCCCTAGTAAACGTTCCTGTTCAGTTACCGTTTCCATATCTGAAATTTCGTATAAGAGTGCTTTGTGTAGATATATAGTAATTCCTTTGCTGTTATTCGTACCTTCTACATGCAAAAATTTACCATTGAGTTCTCTTTCAGCATAATTCAGTAGATGCTTGTTTAGGAAGGTTTCCTGTTAACATGCGACATGCACATTATCCATTTTCAGTTTTCTAAATATTCCTTGCCTTTTCATTTTATTTCGCAAACCGTTGCAGTTTAGCGTAAGAACTTTCAGAGGCTCCATTTCATAAAATCATAGTATAATTATTCATAGTCCAAGTCCAGTTCCTAATCACATTCCAAGAAGTCAGCGGTAACTGTCAATAAAATTGTGTCAAGTGTCACCATCGTCGCTCTGGCCGCTGTTATTATTGTACCTTTTCTGTTCTTGTGCGGCAGCGGGCGGAGATTGTGATGCTCGCCGCTTGCTGTTTGTTGTGGTGGTCTCATATTTCACTCTGTCATTTGACGATCCCCGCGAGTAGTCGCTTGCGTCTCGTCCTACGGTTTGTTAGGCCTACCGCGAGGGGCGGCCAGCTCAGGTTTCCTCGTCTGTTGGCTGTTCAGCTCTGTCTCCTGTGTCATTTCTGTGTGTACAGACACGGGCGTAACAGTACTGTTTTGGGTCAGCTCGTTGTATCAAGTGCTTGTAGTGTGCAGGCCGGGTCACCGGCTCGGTGCCCCTCCTCACGGCAAACTCGGCATTTTATATTTTTATTGCATTCGCTCTTGTAGTGGCCGCTTTCAAAGCAGTTTCCACAGACTGCATTCTTCCTTTTTTCGGCCTCTTTTTGTTCTTTATGGTATAAACTTTAAACTTAAAATAAACCAATTGACACCGTTTTGGCAATTGGCGTGGTGGGAGTTTCAATATACACAAAACGTCGGCCCGTTTTCCGGCGGGTAAGCTTTCCGTTGGTGTCCCGATCGCGTTCATACATTAGCTCCGATCGGGCTTTACAACCTAGTTTTTCAAGGGCTTTCATTATGTCCGCATTACTGTATGACAATGGAATGTCAATTACAATAAGTTTTGTAACACTTACTTGTTCCTTGCCCTCATACCTCGCAGTAAAGGGGTTCTCTGGAAGTAGTGACACAGTAATGCCACGTACCTGCAAACCATTGACAAGAAGGTGTGCACGTGCCTGCTCTGAGGTTGGGTATAGCCTCCACAGGCCCCGTATTCTCTGTGCCCCGTCCATGCTGCCATGTCCGGCAGAATTTTCGGCTGCTTGGCAACGTTCAGAAGTGGATATATAGTTATCAGGTGTCTGTGGTAACTAAGCCCCCGTGGGCTACAGTCTTGAGGAGTTAAAGTTGTAGGTATAAAGGTTTGCACTGCGATAATACACTAGGCCTATTGGGCAGTAGATAATAAAATCCAGGATCACGATTAATATCCGAATGTGTTTTAGGTATCCGTACTTGTTCTTATTCGCGGTATAATCCAATGTAACATTAAGAGCTGTGAAGAGTGCTGCCTACCAACACCGGAGGCAAACCGGAAGTCCAGTTCTTATGTTTCCAGTTTAGGTTTATTCTACACAGGTTTTAGATATAGGCATACATAATATTTCCCAATTATAAATAATTTCAAAATCTATAATTCTAATTATTAATATATTTCTTTTCCAATATATAAATTAAAATCTTAGAATAGCAGGGGGACGGGTGATTATATTGACCATCGCCCCTATAGCTAAAACATGTTGAGGGGTAAAACCTTGTCCATCCCCCCCCCCCCCCCCCCCTTCTGAAGTCCCTGTTTTCAATACCTCAATATGAAAAGATATTCCCTGTGGTTGTAGTTGTAATTTTATATGCTTATGCCTAACATGGCAGTACGTGTTATCAGTCTGGTTAGTCCATCTCTGGACCCTTGTGTCCTATGTTGGACCTGATGGACGGACACGTAGGTGTCCGTCCATCAGGTCTAACATAGGACACAAGGGTCCAGAGATGGACTACAGTCTGGTTACCCGTGGTGTGCCATATGCTGTGTTTCTCAAAACGCTGGCTGATTTATGACGTCACTCCGGAGACGATTGTACATTTCAGACATGCCCTGGATAAGGAATGTTGGGTGTGTACATTTCAGACATGTATATTTCACTTTAAATAGTTCACACAGGTGGCTCCGTGTGCGCTGTCAGGTTCAAATTATGTCATGTGGCCTTCCAGTGCATTGTATAACCATGCCGTGAAATAGTTGTATTTGGATGATTTAGCATCGAACTAGAAATATGCTTTCTCTAGAATGCATGTTGGTGGTCCATAATGTGAGATACTCCGCGACCTGTGTTTTATTCTACCCATTGGCCCATATTCTCATGTCCAAAGGTGCATAATATATTTCCTGAACAAGTGTTTGCATTCACTTATTTTAACCCGTGTTCCCATGTTCAGTCAGGCATATGTGGCTGCACATATGTGAAAATACATGGAAGTCCTTTCTGGATCCGGATCACAACTGGACCCACACCAACATATAATCGGTTCTTCATTGGCCATTTTTTTAGGTGCATAAAAAATTTACGTGATTCTGTTCATGACTGTGGGAGCTATCTTGTGATTAAGCACACAGGATAGGGATTGAACGCATACCCTGGCGGAGATAATAAATAGTACATCGCGAGCAAACATGGTCAATAGATAGATATCGATAAACACGTTAGACATGAGCATGAATTAATAAATAAATCCCACAATGTGTACATGTTTTAGCCGTTTTCCGTTGTTCAGGGGCGTCAATACAGGTTGGGGGGGGGGGGGGGGGGGGTTATATATATATACTTGATTATACTTGATTGTGGATGCATTTTCAGCCAAACATTTCATCTCAGACCTTTCATCTTGCACATATAGTTCATCTGCCAATAGAAGAAGACCCCTATCAATTTTGAGGTCACAAGGTCAAAGGTGAAGGTCACAGGAGCCATCTGTCCAAAAATTAGTTTCTGGATGATAATTCTTGCTTTTATTGTATCCCCAGACAAAGTCGGGATACTATGGTTTCATGACGGTCACGCCGCCGCCGCCGCCGCCGCAGAAAAACCTTGTGAGCCGGATAACTCAAATAAATATTTCACTGATCTTTTTCAAACTTTACATTTGTATAGATATAGGTAAGGGGACGAAGCCTATTTAAAATGGGGTCATGACCTGTGCTAGGAGAGTGACCTTGACCTTGAATAGGTCCATTTTTGCTGAAAATAACACAAATTCTTAAACATCTAAAGTAAGCTTGCATGGACTGGTCCAAAAATCAAGGTGACCGAAGATCTTGAATAGCCTTGTGATATACCGGAAACTGTTGGCGCCACCTATTATCCTTTTCTTGTTTTTGCGCCTTTTAATACCCCCATAATTGCCACTTAA
The DNA here is from genome assembly GCA_026874595.1 of Sipunculus nudus. NCBI lineage: Eukaryota > Metazoa > Annelida > Sipuncula > Golfingiida > Sipunculidae > Sipunculus > Sipunculus nudus. The sequence goes on along the minus strand of CM049307.1, from coordinate 57,054,177 downwards.
CAGTACTGTAAGCATTATAAGTCAAAAACTAATGGACAGATTTCTTTCATATTATGCATATGTAGAGAGATGGGTTATGGGATGAGGTCTATTTACATTTGGGTCATGACCTTTACCATGAGTGTGTCCTTGACCTTTAATGTGTCCATATTTGGTGAAAATCACACACCTCTTATGATATCTCCAGTGTTGATAGCCATATGGATTTCAAACGTGACTTATGTATGGCCCACCACTAAAGTAATAACACTATAGGTTCTAGGGTCATTAGGTCAAAGGTCAAGGTCACTGGACTCGCATCTTAAAAGATACTGTGGATACATTTTAAGCCATGCATTTTAAGCCAAACTTTCATCCCAGGTCTTCCATCCAGAATATATAGCTCACCTGCCAATAGTTGATGATCCATATCAATTTTGGGGTCACAAGGTCAAGGCCACTGGAGCTATTTGTCCAAAAATTAGTTTCCCGATGATAATTTATTGATGTATTGATTTCAAACTTGACTTATATATGTCCCATTGGAAAAGCAAGACCCGAATTGATTTTGGGGTCATGAGGTCAAAGGTCAAGGTCACAGGACACATTTTTAAAAAGATAAAGGTCACAGGACCAACATCTTCAAAAAGATTGTGGATTGATAGATGGAAGAAACAATAATTGCTTGCCAAGTGTCAGTTTATGCTGCTAAAAATAGGGGCCTATTCTTAAAGGGGGGCGGGGGGGGGGGGGGGGGGGGCTACTATGTCTGGGGATACTCTGGCACCTGCGGTGCCAAGAAATGTCTAGTTTAATATATTGACTTGTTTTGTTAACATATGTCTTATTCAGTGATTGGAGTGTTCGTATGTGAGTGTTTCAGTCGGTTGGTTTGACTTTTAAAAGAACCTGGTCGTTCACATCTTAAGTGGTGTGTCAAAGATTGATAGGATTCTTATTAAAGTGATGGCTTAATATGCCTTTCAATTTACTGATCATCGTATTCTGTATTTTCATAACTCAATTTTTAGCTCAGCTGACTTTCAGTCATGCTGGGCTATAGCGATGGGTCTTTGTCCGTCGTCCTTCCGTCTGTCCGTCCTATGCAGTCTTAGAGGTTCTAAAAAGATCTCCTTGCAAACCTGAAATAAGGTCACTGCGACCTATATTCTCGAAGTTATGGGGTGTGTTTGCATCCCCCAGAAATAATTCCCAAACCTACCATATTTCACATACAGCTCACCTACCAACAGGGGAAGAACCATAATTATTTTGAGGTCACAAGGTCAAAGGTCAAGGTCAAAGAAGCAACTTCTTTGAAAAGCCTCAGGATGCATTTTAAGCCAAACCTTTCATCCCAATTCTTTGATCTTTCACATATAGCTCACCTGCTAAGTGGGAGAAGAATCCTATTCAACCTGAAATTATTGAATAACAGTTAACTCCTTTGTAAAAAGCATGCATGATAATAAACATGACTTACAGTAGACATTTATTTCCTGCTACTAGTGTTAGTGCTGTGGATTTAATTTTCACAGCATGTACACATAAGCAATTCATCTGTTAAAATCTGAAATTTGAAACCAATTGTTAAAAAACTGTAGATGTCATTATAGTTTTCAAGCACCATGCCTTGATTGTTTTTGTCTAGTCAGTGAAATGTGTGCTTGGGCAGTATTACATAACCTGTTCAACTTCTGACCTAGCCACTTGCCTCTGTGATTGTCTGGGTCAGGCTTGGTCAGACAGTAATTACCAGAGAGCCTCTCTCTCTCTCTTTCTGGCAGTTTATCTCTCTCTCTCTCTCTCTCATGATCTCTCTTTCTCTCTCCATGACAGTCTAGCTCACTCTCTCTTGCTCTCTCTCTTGCTCTCTCTCTTGCTCTCTCTCTTTCTCTCTCTCTTTCTCTCTTTAAGCCTCCCATTCTCCCTGCACCCCATTTTATTGACAGGTACTATAAACCAGATTAATTAGCTATGAATGTTGAAGCAATTTAGAAATGTGAATCAACTGAAATATTCATATATATATGTTACACTGTAAATGTGTAGTTACATTTTTAAACCTGGAAAAAATGATGTATTGAAAAAAAGGAATAAAGGCAAGTATTGTTAATTTTTCCTGGCTCAGTAGAATGGGAATAAAAATGATTTGCTTTGTTTCTCCACCTTTCTGCCTGCTTAGATATTTAATAATTATGAATAAACATTTTTCTCTGTAAGCACTTGAATTCAATTTAATATCCTGTATGAATATGCAAGGGTGCTGTTACTCCAACCATTCCCTTCCCCCACCCCATAGAGTCCTTGCTCTTTGGCACTGTGAACAATAGTTCTATTGCTTTTCCATAAAATTTAATAATTAAAGATGATATATACAGAAAGACTGAGGCGTTTTAACTCCCATCATAACCCCCCCCCCCCCCCGTCAATCCTTCCACCTGTTAAGTGCGGACTTTATGGCTACTGTATACATATGATAAAATAGAAAATATGTTTATTAAAATAATTGGATTTCATTAAACAAATCTGTAAACTGTTGAACTGTCAACAGCTTATCAAAAAGGTAACCAATGGAAACACATGATCAGATCTCAAAATATTATTTGCAACAATTTCTTCAATCATATCAACCAGCCATGGCCAAGATTACCTTTTCCGATCAGACTTTATCTGCTTTTCATAATATATTAGATTTAAACCTTCCAGGTGTTTAAGTACTGTTGAATGCTCCATCCCCTCTCTCTCTCTCTCTCTCTCTCTCTCTCTCTCTCTCTCTCTCTCTCTCTCCTTTTCTCTCTTCATCCACCTCCTTGCTGCCCTCACTGTTCCCTTCTCTGAGCCCCATCTCAATGTCAGCCTCAGTAAACAAGAACAAGATGAATCATATATATTCATACTTTAATATTTTGTATACTATTCTTCCATAGGTACCTATGTACATGCCAGAAATTATGTCAATATTGTGTAATATGTAGACATAGTGGGCATCAAAATAATGTACATTGTCAAGACTGTAGAGATATTGTCATACAGTAACAAATTCATAAATCCCCTCATCAGCATAGTAAATCATAACATCATATTTGTCAAATTGAAATCTTGCAGACTTCCATACACTATAGATCCTTCAACAAATAGCCTATTCATCATTCTACTACTGCTTATTACTGCTGTCATTGCATTCATATTTGCTCAGATATATCACAATTTTCAACCCCTTCTAAATAAATAAAAAATAAACCACTATATTTTACTCTATTAATCCATCAGTCAGGTTATTCCATTTATTATATACTCACATATTACATTACATTCCTTTATAATAGCCCTACATGTCCATAATATCCATAAGCTTTATCGATATAGTATCACAATGGAGAAACATTTATGGTCCAATCACAATCAGCTGAGCCACGTGAACCATGGGTCCCTTGTTTACTTATAATGCTCACTGTTCTATCAAGTGCCAATGATGGTTTTTTTTAGAAGGGGTGTAAACAAGAAAAGGATAATAGGTGGCACCACCAGTTTCTGATACATGACAATGGTATCCAAGATCTATGGTTGTGGGATTTTCACCAAAAATGGTCCTATTCAAGGGTCAAAGACACTATCCAATAAAGGTAATGACCCCATTTTCAATAGACTTTGTCCTCTCACCCATATCTATGCGCATGTCAAGTATGGTAAAGATCCGTAAAATATTCTTAGCTCAGCGGACTGTAAGTCTTCTGAACTATAGTCGTGGTCCCTTGTCCGTCGTCCGTCCGTCCGTCCGTAGATGTAGCACGTTTTGAAACCGTAAGACCTAGGAATCCAAAATTCAGCATAATGTTAGATGTCCCCAAGATCTCCGACCATGCCGAAAACTGGGTCTTTGCGACTTCGTTCCTTTGAGAAATTAAGGGAAAACCTCAATTTTTTATTAAATACCTATTTTCACACTTCAGGACCGCCTAATATCAAAACCACTCATCTGTTTTTCCTCATATTTGCCATAAATATTCCTCTTTATAGTTCCTATGTACATGCCAGAAATTAGGTCTGTATTATATAATTTAAAAAAGTTATGAGCTCAAACATAATGCATTTTGTAAAAAATCAGGAAAGGTATTTCATCGCTTAACACAAAACATGTTAAAGCTAAGGACTTTTTTTCCAATAATATAACTTAAATTAATCAAAATTAAATTGGTAACCCAAAATTAGATCAAAATCTTTTACCTTTTTTTTTAATATTAGCAAAAATAAAAAATTGGTACCTTAAATTTTGCCCAACTTTGGCCATGGCACGTTTTTTTCCTGTTAGTACTATGGATTTAATTTTCACAGCATGTGCACATAAGTATTTAATCTGTTAAAATTAGGCTAGTTATTGAATTTTTTTGGAGGCTCTCGTTGTATTCCCTTACATTGTTAAGCAGTCCACTTTGGCATAATGTTATGCAATCCCATCACCACTGCAAGCCTTCTCTCCACTGAGTTGAGCTTGATCAGGCTGCTGCAGTTAATACCATATCACAGGGAGCCTTTTTCTCTCCCCCCCCCCCCCTCCCCATTATGTTGACAGACCTGTACTATGAACTAGATGAATCTTAAAACTAACATTTTTTTTCAGCAACGAGCAGTAACAACGGAGACCCCTCCCCCCACCCACCCCTTCAATACACAGGACTAATAAACAAGATGAATCTTAATAATTTTAATGTTAAATAAATTCTTTTTGATGAGACTTGGATAATTTTGATTTTTTTAAAGAAAAAGATTTCAGGAATTTAATCCTAATATTCAAATATGTTATATAATATATATATATATAATATATTCAAATGATAAAATATTAGGACCTAATGTAAGTGCTAACTGACAAGATTTGAGAAGATATAAATACTTCGTAGCATTTCATTCATATCTCTTAAAGTTGGCGGGGCCTAGGTGTGAATAACACTGTTAACTTAGTATTAAAATTAGGAATATTGGTCAAACTTTGTGGGATTAATTTTTAACTCATATGGCCATATATTTAACTTTTGAAAACTGAATTACCTTCACACATTATTTGTTTATAAAATGTAACTTTTATGTAACACTTACAGTAGGCCTGTTTGTTCCCTTGGTGCATCACTAAATGGTTTAGCTCATGTCCATTATTCTATAATTTACAGAGTTTCATTTTAGCAGGGCCATTTTCTCATAGCTTTTCTACATGAAAAACCAAAAGAAATAAAAAATATTTTGCAGTTACTATTATTTTCCAAAATTCAGCTGAGCGATGTGACCCAGTGGTCCCTTGTTTTTTTACAAAATCAACGATATTTTACCTTGTGAGCTGCTGCAAAGATTTTAACAATGTTGGGCGGACACAATCATCTTTGACTGCTATTTGGTATTTCACCAGCAGATGGTACCACCTGTGGTCTGTCCTCTGTGTGCTATTTCCTATTTATTTTTGAAGTAGTCATGAAATGCCAAATATATCATTCCACCTGTGGTCTGTCCTCTGTGTGCTATTTCCTAGTTATTTTTTTAAGTAGTCTGGAAATGCCAAATATATCATTCCACCTGTGGTCTGTCCTCTGTGTGCTATTTCCTAGTTATTTTTGAAGTAGTCTGGAAATGCCAAATATATCATTCCACCTGTGGTCTGTCCTCTGTGTGCTATTTCCTAGTTATTTTTGAAGTAGTCATGAAATGCCAAATATATCATTCCACATGTGGTCTGTCCTCTGTGTGCTATTTCCTTGTTATTTTTGAAGTAGTCTGGAAATGCCAAATATATCATTCCACCTGTGGTCTGTCCTCTGTGTGCTATTTCCTAGTTATTTTTTAAGTAGTCTGGAAATGCCAAATATATCATTCCACCTGTGGTCTGTCCTCTGTGTGCTATTTCCTAGTTATTTTTGAAGTAGTCTGGAAATGCCAAATATATCATTCCACCTGTGGTCTGTCCTCTGTGTGCTATTTCCTAGTTATTTTTGAAGTAGTCATGAAATGCCAAATATATCATTCCACATGTGGTCTGTCCTCTGTGTGCTATTTCCTAGTTATTTTTGAAGTAGTCTGGAAATGCCAAATATATCATTCCACCTGTGGTCTGTCCTCTGTGTGCTATTTCCTAGTTATTTTTGAAGTAGTCTGGAAATGCCAAATATATCATTCCACCTGTGGTCTGTCCTCTGTGTGCTATTTCCTAGTTATTTTTGAAGTAGTCATGAAATGCCAAATATATCATTCCACATGTGGTCTGTCCTCTGTGTGCTATTTCCTAGTTATTTTTGAAGTAGTCTGGAAATGCCAAATATATCATTCCACCTGTGGTCTGTCCTCTGTGTGCTATTTCCTAGTTATTTTTGAAGTAGTCTGGAAATGCCAAATATATCATTCCACCTGTGGTCTGTCCTCTGTGTGCTATTTCCTAGTTATTTTTGAAGTAGTCTGGAAATGCCAAATATATCATTCCACCTGTGGTCTGTCCTCTGTGTGCTATTTCCTAGTTATTTTTGAAGTAGTCTGGAAATGCCAAATATATCATTCCACCTGTGGTCTGTCCTCTGTGTGCTATTTCCTAGTTATTTTTGAAGTAGTCTGGAAATGCCAAATATATCATACATATATACTTTGGTCGCATCTATCCTGAAGAAAGAGAAATAAAATCGTTCGTATGTGTTTTTGTACGTGTGTTTGTTCACAACATAACTCGTGTAGTCATGAACGGGATCCCATGAAATTTTCAGGGCATTTTGTGTATAGGCCAATTAATAATCTGTTAGAATTTGGTGTCAATTCGGCATATGAGCCGGATTCAGGAACATCAAAGAATATTCACATATGTACAGCCACTTGTGTACGATTGAACCTAAGAATATGGGGCCAAGGTTCAATACGGGACAGTCGAGGGGTAAACGCTCGGCTCTCTCCGCTGGCGACACGGGTTAGATCCCCTGCATGGCTATGAGAGTGGGTTGTATGGTGGTCCGTCCAAGGCCGATGATTCCCTCCACCAACAGACACAACCGAATGCCACCCCCTGAACCATGGAGAGTGCCATGCATTAGTAATAATAACTAGTTGTTCAATCCATGTAAAATGAATTAAGTTTAATTTGTCACAATCCGAGATATTATAGAAATGAAGAAAGACAGGTTTTCTACATATTGAAAAGAAGGAATTGGAAATATATGACGGAAGCAATGTTTTGTTGTTAGTTTTTGTGGGAAGTTTCTGAAAGGGATATTAATACGCTTTCTGTTCTGAAAACGTGACATTCAGTCAAGTCGGCTTTGAAAGTTGAAGGCGAAAGGGAAGACCCTTTGTAATTATGAACTGCTTTTGTTAATTTTCCACCAGAAAATTATTTTTTTTTTAATATACCCGCCCACATGGAAATCGTGTGCTAACGACTCTTTTCACTACTGTGTAACAGGTGGTCGCTTTTTAATATAATAATCGCGCAGTGTGTAATCATGTGTTTGCAAGCTCATTTTTATGCTCAGCTGACTGTAAGTCAACTGAGGTATAGGAATGGCGCTTTGTCCGTCGTCCGTCCGGCCGTCCGTTAGCAGGGCACAAATCGTAACTGCTGGACCTAGAAACTTCTAAGTGAATATCCAGGTAGGTCAATAAAAATCTCCTTAGAAACCTGAAATTAGGTCACTGCGACTTATGTCCTCCGAGATATTGGGCTTGAAAGTACCCCCCCCCCCCCCAGAATAATCAAAAATATAATACAAAACCTCCAATATCTTGATAATTAATGAATGGATTGTCATAAATCTTGACTTGAATATTGACCATGATTAGTTTTGTCAGATCCAGAAAAGTGGTGGCGCCACCTGTATTTTTTTGTCATTTTAACGAATATTTTAATTTTTTTTTACTATTAAATGACAACAATCTTGTCAGGTTCTCAGCTGTAATTACATCTAGTGTCCCAAAACCCGGTGTGTTTATTAATCACAAGTGGATGCCATATAGTTATCACCCTGTCTGTTTGTCTGTTTGTCTGTCCATCCGTCAATCCACACAAATTTGTTTCCAGATGATAACTCCAGGTTGTATTGACACATTGATTTCATACTTGACTTCCATATGGCCCACCACTAAAGTAAGAAGCTATATGATTTTTGGGTCATGAGGTCAAAAGTCAAGGTCACAGGACTCATTTTTTAAAAAAGATTATGGCTGCATTTTAAGCCAAGCTTTTTATCCCAAACTTACCAATTTTGCACATTTAGCTACACTTGCCCGTATGGGGAGAGCATTAATGGATTTTGGGTCACATGGTCAAAGGTCAAGGTCACAGGGGCTATCTGTTCACAAATTAGTTTCCAGATGATAACTCTAGTTTAGTTTGACATATTGGTTTCAAACTTAACTTATATATGACTCACCACTAAAGTTAGAACCGTGTATTTTGGGGCCTACGGGCAAAGGTCATGGTCACAGGACTCATTTCTTTAAAAAGAATGCATATGCATTTGAAGCCAAACTTTTCATCCCAAACCTTCCATCTTCAAGATATTGCCATCCTGCCAATAGGGGAAGATTCTGTTCAATTTTGGGGTCATGAGGTCAAAGGTCAAGGTCACAGTACCCACTTATTTAGAAAGATTGTGGATGCATTTTAAGCCAATTTTCATCCAAAACCTTTCATATTGCACATATAGCTGAGCTGCCAAAAGGGAAAAAAACTGATTGATTCAGGGGTCACAAGGTCAAAGGTCATCGTCACAGGGGCCCATCTGTCCACGTATTTGATTCTTGACGATAACTCCAGTTCGGTTTGACATATTGGTTTCAATTTTGACTTATATATGACCCAGCAATAATGTAAGAACCCTTTTGATTTTGGTGTCATAAGGCCAAAGGTAAGGGCACCATTCACAAATTAGTTGATGGATGATAACTCCAGTTTTGGTAGACAGGTTGGCTTCAAACTGATCACAGGGCAAATGTTTTGGAAAACCTCATAAGCGTAAATCATTATAGACAAATGCAGCTGAGCGTCGAGACCCATTGATCCCTAGTTTAAAAACTTGATCATATTCCATCTTTTATTATATCCTTCATGCTTGCATAGAATCTTTTAGGATCATTTTAATTATGTGTATATTTCTTTGTTTTTCTACAGAGAGAGAGAGAGAGAGAGAGAGAGAGAGAGAGAAAGGAGAGAGAGAGAGAGAAAGAGAGTGGAGCAAAGGGGAACAAGTTAAATAATAAATAGCAGTAACAAAATAATTTCAATCATTTTGTATCCAACAAAATACGTAAGAAAAGTAATGTATTTATTCATCAACACAGTGTTATCGACCCTCATAAATCAATACAGGTTACGTAACAGCATCTGACTCACGAAATAACGTTTAATCTTTACAGACGAACACAAAGATTGATGGTCCAACACTGCCACCAAGTAGCGAAAAGGAGAATTAATTCCAACCTTTCTCGTTTGACTCCCGCCTGAGAAAGATCGTAGAACGAAACTTGTCTTCGGCCACCGTGAATTAGTGAACCATCATACTAATTTCTCGACCTGACTTTCTTCTATCTCTCCTGTAATAATATTTGGAATCACACCATAAACTTATCTTTATTAACTCTCCTAATGAGGGTATGCGTTCATCTCCGTTCGCATGCGTGTTTGTGTGTGTGTGTTTCTTCACAACATAACTCGCGCAGTCATAAACAGAACCTCATGAAAGTTTCAGAGCATTTCGTGAATAGGCCAGTAAATAATCTGTTAGATTTTTGTGTGAAATCGGTACATGACCCGGATTCGGGAACGTCTTCAAAGAATATTCTCAAATGTAAGGTCAATTGTGGACGATTGCTTGCAGATTTTTTGTTGTCCGACGTTTCGTTGTTGAGTCAGCCTTTGCGTCCTTCATTTTGCTGGAGTCAACTTTACCAGCTCGATCCCCGACTCCACTTTGTCATTCATTCCAATTAAAGGCTTTGGTTGTGATTCTCCATTGCTTACCGATATATTTAGTGTAGATTAAGTGTTCGGGTTGTGAAACTGTACGCATAAAACCACGGGACGATATGGAGGCAATCATTGATGATACTTCTTGCTCCAATCTGGAATGTATGTACCATCTGGTAAATCCAAACTCGCAATGAGCCCGAAGGATAAAAAGAGGTTATTTTCGTTATGGTTTCCATTATTGGAACTGTCCTTGTTCGCAGACAGTTTGGTATATTACATATCCCTTTAATCACTTCACTAGATCCTCTCCCCACATGGACCACTCGAAACAGCTTGAATATACTATGAGTAATTGAAAAAAAACCTTGCTTCATTAAAAATTCCAGAAAGCGAAGCCCCTCCGCCGTTATATCTGTACTATGTCTTCACTTTGAACTTTACAGCGCTCCGTGTTTTTCTTTTACTTTCAATAAAAGGAAGATAAAAATTCAGATTTTAGATGTTTTACCGTAACTTCTTTACGGCACGAAAGTCTCTTCATCGGGAGTACAACAGCTTCTGTGCTGATATAATATTAACAAAAAGAAATAGGTTATTGTCTGCAATTATTGATCAATAACTGTGATACATAGCAGGTATATAAAGAAGAAGAAATTTGAGGCAAAGATATACATGTTGTATCCCTTTGTTTCGATTCTTATTAAACCGATCCGGTCCACTCTGTGGGCCCCTCCAGGACAGAGCCGGGCTGGGAAAGATTGCGGCGGACTCGGCAGGATTCTCAGCCTGTGTGGTCCGATCCGATCTTGTCTCGTCTCTTCTGTGTATGGCCTGCTTGTTTTCAGCGAAGGTAAGCATTTAATATTGAAAGTGCTGAATATGTAGACTGGAAAACACCAGTATCATAATGAAATGGATGCATATGTAATGTGTCTGGAAGATCTTCGTAATCTAACCACTGTTAGAGTGCTGTTATCAAAGACCGCAGATATCAAAGATTAAAATTGCATGAATGAACATCTTATATACAAGAGAGCTTAATATGGAACGACACCGCGTTACTTTAACGCAAGGATGAAACACGCAAGGGATTTCAACCAGCTATATTAAAGATTTGAATAATCTGCCCGCCCTAACTCTGCTATCTTCCTGGCATTGTGTCGTACCTCTTTATAATCTTACAGGACTATTAACAATGATGCATAATAATGCGGGGAAAGTTTTTCATAATAAGTCAATTTACCCAATATAATGATCCTTGGTCTGAAAATCCACATTTAATCATTACACAGTGCATAACAATCCGGAGTTTTTTTAGATTAGTCTGGAATATCGTCTAAAAGGTATATATTTAGTACTTTTGGATAAGGGCGTGTCTTCCAACTGTAACATGCAACTCAGCAATCACACAGACGGTTTGTTAACAGTAAATATTAAAGGCGCCTATTTCGATACCGATGTCTGGTAACAAGAGATAATTCCTTGAACCTCACCCTTCTGCCAGAGGTCGTTTCTACTCAAAACGAATCTCTTCTGTTTGGGCACTGTGGGAAGGACCGAACTACTTGACAAGTGTAGCCTGGTACCAAATTCTCTTAACACGAAATTAACGGACGGACGGACGATTAACCATAACTACAGCACATATATACCGGGTTACTTATCAGCTAATAGTCAGACGTCAGCTGAGCTAAAATTGTGGGTTCCCTTAACTTGCCGAAGTTCAGCCCCGTATATATTATGCAACTATAGTCCGTTCCAGTACCCCTGTCCACCTGTTTTTTCGCGATTATTTATATGTGAATCAAAGAACGCCAAAACTGTTTGACCTTGGAGTAGAAAGAGGAAAAAGCGTAATTAACTAATATGGAAATAATAGCCTACCTTATGTAATTTTCCTGTAAACAATTTAAAACCATTTTATGAGTAACTAGTCTATTCTTTAGCGACATCTTGCCACTAATCTGTTAAATGGGCATATCAGGGGATAGTGATGAGGTCACAATAGACGTGACGTACTAAAGAGGCGCCCATATTCATGGTACAAAATAATCAAGAGCTGCCGACCTCTGCTTAAAGCGAGACTTGTATTCTCATCGTGCACGCGCTTCACTGTTACATCACATTACTTTATATCCATATCCAAGGAGGATAAACAATGGCCGCATATTAGGGACGCCATCAACCACGGATATATTTGAGACATGTCAACCAGGCCGTAAAGTAAATAATATTTATATCGTGAGTAGGTAAGGTACCAAAAATTACGCTTTTGCCTCTTTGCCAATGGTGCAAATTTTGTTTGCCAAGTTTGTCTTATGTAGAGATAATCGCGAAAAATTAGGTGGACAGGGGTACAGGAACGGACTATATATAGTACGTCCCAGTACCCGTGTCAACATGTTTTCTGGGATAATTTTTCATACGTGTAAAGCAGTGTAAACCTTTCTTGTCCACAGGTTGCAGGAGCTATTCCGCCGACTACCTGCGTAAAAAGTAATGCCTTACCTTGTTTTGATTTTGTATGAGACAATCTAAAATATGACAAAACAGATTACAGCGTTTACGAATTATTCCTTGTCTGAGAACTTATAATAAAAAAGCCAGTCAAACATAAGACGTCAGTCAATTGAAGGTGACGCGCGATCGAACATTGTGACGTCTTTGTGACGTCACTGTTTCTAACGAACACAAAACTCAGCCATAGACACTGAAAGTGTACCATGGAGGAATGTACTGTCCAGCAGTGCCGATAAGACGCCAACCACGGTATTTCAGCATAAATAAGGCAAAAGAGCCGCAAAGTAAATTCGTTTTACATGACATAGAACTACTTTACAGAAAATTTAACGCATTTTAACGGACTACATTGGCTCCTTTCAACCACTTGTGTATTTCCGCTGTCAGTATACATGTTGATGCCGCGCGGTGCATTGTTAGAGTCAGATTTTGACTCCAACAAACCCCTGCCAGCAGTGTCGTACTCTTGAGAGTCCGAGTCTGCGCAGTGTGCCTTGAACCTGTCGTAAAAATAAGCGTTTTACAGGCTTATTTTTACGACAGGTTCAAAGGGTTGTCTCTGGTTACTGATGATACACAGACTGTTCGTTTGGTGATATCGACGTATTTATAACGCGGAGGGGGGGGGGGGGCAAAATGATTCAAACATTCAACGACATCAGGCATCAAGTCACTCGAACTTATCGAGTTTTACAAATTGGTTATTGGCAGCTGGTTGCCTTTCAACTTCCTCACGTATGCAACCAACCAAAATCAGTTACGTGGTTCTTCTGTTTGTGAACATTGGCGAAAGTGCTGTGTTTACTAACAGTTTGTATACAGGGCCACACATCCGTCAAGGAGGCGGTAAAGGAACCCTTCTTACCTACCGTTAATCGATATGTACATCAATATTTATGCAGAATGAGCCGGAATAAGCACACCATTTTTACAGATAATGCAGATGAATAGATGATCTTAATAACGTTAGAAAACACTGGTCTATCCGAGTTACTGGACACGGGCACGCATCAGTTCGGGCCATGGAACAGAAGCAAAACCCGAACAACCTTGCGATCCCTATAGACATTGACACGTGCTGACTCTCTAGTCTGGAAACACACAGCGTGAGGTAAGCTTCTGTTTATAGGTGGCGATGACGTGGCAAAATTCTCCAGATTGTTCTCGAGACCACACAGGCAGCGAGCTGTTGTTATATACCGCGATTCAAGTTGTTGCAGTCGTGCCGAGAAACCACCCGTCATCTGCCCAAGCTTCGTTATAATGCATAAATAAAGAATGTTGTTTTGCCGTTCCTGTTATACAAGTTAATTTAATACACTACAAGTATAAATTCAGAATTCCGAGATCAACAGATTTAACTATTAAGTGTCCAGCAGTAATATTTTCTAACCTTGAGTACAAACAAGAATATATATATATATATATATATATATATATATATATATTGTTATTGGATATGAACTTTGATACGTACGTTTCTTGTCTTTGCTATGGCACCCTGGCTGCCATATATCATGTTAGGGTTATAAACTACTGAAGTTGAAAATGATCCTAAGACTCAAATTTGTAAAGCAGTGTAACATTTTTCATCTCTTACCTTTGGGTTTTGAGTACCATCATAATACGAGGAGGTATGTGTGATTTATTAAATACATCATTCTTGTGAAAGGTGCGCCATTACTCATATGGTAATGACAGGTGGTTCAAATATTAAATTCTCTATTTTAACTAAGATGGCTGTCACGAAAGATGACCTCTATACAGATGGCATGAGGCGGGTTTGCTGACCTTTTTTTTATCGGAAGTCTGACTTTTTAAAATAACGAACGACAACCGTTGGGCCAAGGCTTTGGACGATTTTTGACGGAGTCGTGACAGTGTCACGCAAGGACATATACGAGGGCAGAGGTTGGCTCTATATCAATGCTGGGTCACAATTAGGTTCGATCAGTGACTGATGGTACATACAGGGTTTCAATCTTCGCGAAATGATGGGTTCGGGTTACACACAGGGCTCGGTCTGGCTGTCACCTGGGTGACTCACCCCACGTTCCAATGTTCACCAATGGAAGGTCCTGGGGTCAAGGGTCATGACCTATCCATCCAGATTGACATTTGGACTCCTTCCTTCTATTTTTGTTTCATTAAACGGTGGTTCTGCATGAAACGTTGTTTGATATAAGGCGACCCCATGCAGACGATATTGCTGTTATTCGTATATTAATTACTTAACTAAACCTGACCTTACAATGAACTAGACTCCTGTAACTGTCATACGACAGTCACAGATCGCCACCTTTCCCAATATTTCTCCACCGTTTGGGTATTCCCACGGATATAACCTTTATTTATCTCCCCCTAAATAGTCTAGAAAGTACGATGGTTCTGTGAAACAGGAGTGACATTTAACCGTGCGTTCTAGAGTTTTTTAGGAAGAGCTTACTATGGTGACGTCACGTTTTCGTAATTTGCATAGTATACAAAAGGTAATAAAGATATTGTAACCAAACTTCGCACTGCATTTCTGCAACATAAAAGACGCTTTTCATAGAGTTAAAGGTTCGGAGTCCAGATATGTGTCGACCGTGAATTGATCGGAAATGACGTGTGTTGATGCTAATTAAAACTGATTTTAGTCAATAATGCAAAGTATCCTTATTTACTTGCAGTGGAAATATCTACACTCAAGTTTTCCACCATATTACGTAGATTTTGAACTTACTTGTACATTCACGTATACTCATTCAACTTCAACCTTGCCAAGACTCTCCATATAGGAGGGGAAACTGATGGTTGTTTGATGAGTTTATATCTACATGTATATCAATATTTGGATCAATTTTTTTTTTTTGGGGGGGGGGGGGGTGAACTTTCTTTCCCACAAATCTCGAGTTCAAAGGCAATATTTATACATTTATTTTCTTTCCTCTGCTCGTGTTTGCGCTATATTTCCAATATGGCTCATTTTCCAAACCTGGCCTTTGATCAGAATAATAGTCAAAGATAACATATTTGCACCTGCTATTTTTTGGACTTTAACCTAATTTTCAAACTCCATGGCATATCCATTTGGCTTACTACTGCATATTTTCGGGTAACCCGGTAGAGGTGAGGTAGGATATCGGTGACTGATTGGAGGAGGGGTATTGGGGAATATTCCTTGCAAACATTATCGTGATTTGTTAGGATTGCTTCGCGACTCGTCAAACAATGATGATAGGGCCAATTTTAGGGCAAGCCTGCAAAATAATAAATTCCGCACCATATAGATTTGCTTCTATGATATGAATGGCTAATTTACACTAAAAGTGAACTACACTACTCGTGCCCACGTCCCTATTGCCTACATGCTTGTCGACCATCAACGGCTTGTAATGGCGAAGAAGCGAATTACAAACCTACGAAGGACAAATGCCGCTATGGAAAGAAATTAAATAAAGAATTTTTTTTTCATTGAAAGGATATTTAACAACAATGATGGGTTAAAGTCCACAATAACTGAGTCCGAGTACAAGTCAAAACCACTCGAGTCCAAGGACCAGTCTACGAGGTTCGAGTCCAAGCCCGTCTTCTTCGACTCTTTTTTTGAACTCGAGTCCGAACCCAAACGTGTTATGTAAAGGCACTTTAAAATAAGAATCAGATATAACCATGTGTATTTTTATGAAAATTTTCACTTAACTTTTACTCTAATATTGATTTACAGTTTACTTCCAATACTGTGTTTGGAACATAGTCTGATCTTGTTTTGTAATATTTTGTCATAAGTTACAACTGATAAGACTTTATGGTAGGTCTTGAGGCCTCACGTGGCCTACTAGGCTCAGATGGACTAGGCCTGATTTTTTCAGTCCTGACCTCCAAGTCCGAGTATAAGTCCTAGTCAAGAACACTCGAGTAAAGAGGCCCAATCACCTATCCGACCTTTATAAACTTAAGGTATTCCTTTGGAGCTCTTTGTAAATAAACCAAATAGGGGAAGATTCTGTTCAGTTTTCGGGTCATGAGGTCAAAGGTCAAGGTCACAGTACCCACTTATTTAGAAAGATTGTGGATGCATTTAAAGCTAAACTTTTCATCCCAAACCTTCCATCTTGTACATATAGCTGAGCTGCCAATAGGGGAAGAACCTGAATGATTTGGGGCTCAAAATGTCAAAAGTCATGGTCACAGTCACAGGGGTCCATCTGTTCACATTTTTGTTTCTGGATAATAACTCCGGTTTGGATTTACATATTGGTTTCAGTTTTGATTTATATA
Source organism: Sipunculus nudus (assembly GCA_026874595.1). Classification (NCBI taxonomy): domain Eukaryota; kingdom Metazoa; phylum Annelida; class Sipuncula; order Golfingiida; family Sipunculidae; genus Sipunculus; species Sipunculus nudus. Next base: position 57,037,484 of record CM049307.1, on the reverse strand, counting down.
TGACCCACCAATAATGTAAGAACCCTTTTGATTTTTGGGTCATAAGGCCAAATGTCAAGGTCACAGGACCAAATTCTTTAAAAAGAATGCATATGCATTTGAAGCCAAACTTTTCATCCCAAATCTTCAATCTTCAGGATATTCCTAACCTGCAAATAGGGGATGATTCTGTTCAGTTTTGGGGTCATGAGATCAAAGGTCAAGGTCACAGAACCCATTATTTAGAAAGATTGTGGATGCATTTTAAGCCAAACTTTTCATCCCAAACCTACCATCATACACATATAGCGGACCTGCCAATAGGGGAAGAACCTGATTGATTTAGGGGTCACAAGGTCAAAAGTCATGGTCACAGGGGCCCATCTGTTCACATATTTGTTTCTGGATGATAACTCCATTTTGGATTGACACATTGGTTTCAATTTTTACTTATATATGACCCACCAATAACCCATCAACATCTTTCAGATGTTGCTCACCTGCCAATAGTGGAAGTAACTTATGGATCTTGAGGTCACAAGGTCAAAGGTCAAGGTCATGGGGCCATCAATCCACATATTAGTTCAAGATGATAACACCAATTTGGTTTGAAATATTGGATTCAAACTTGACTTTTATATGGCCCACCACTAAAGTAAGAACTGTTGATTCTGGGGTCATGAGATCACAGGTCAAGGTCAAAGGACCCACTACTTTAGAAAGATTGTGGATGCATTTTAAGCCAAACTTTTCATCTCAATCCTTCCATCATCAACATGTGGTGCACCTGCCAATAGGGGAAGTTTTCTTTTAATTTTTAGGTCACAAGGTCAAAGGTTAAGGTCACGAGGCCAATCCATTCACAAATTAGATTATGGATGATAACTCCAGTTTGGGTAGACAGGTTGGCTTCAAACTGATCACAGGACCAATATTTTGGAAAACCTCATAAACATATATCCTTTGCTATATGTAGCTGAGCTTCGAGACCCATGGGTCCCTAGTTATTTTGTATCCTGGTGACACCCAGGCCCGGTGTCTACCGCACCTGCGGGTCCTGGGTGTTGGACCAGGAACTAAAAAAATATTTAAGGTTTAAAATTTTTTCGAAAGTACAACTGGAAATCAAAATTACGACTACCCTAGGAGCTGAGCAGAGTGTTTGGGATTTTTGGGATGGTTTTATTTTGGAAATTATGACCTCGATCAAAATCCCAAATTTGAATATGACACGCCTCTTTCTTTGTCTGATTTATCTGTATAATGTATATGCTAACAACAGACTTGATATGTCGGAGCAATATATGTAATTCTATAATAAAAACATGCTTTTTGAGAGTATTAAAAATGGTAAAAAATTAATGCATGTATATATAGGATAATTAAGTGACAAATAGAGGATATTTTAGAAATTTAAAAAGAGCAAGAAAACCTAAAATTTAATCAAGTATACCACATGCCTTCCTGCACTTTATGTATGTGTGTAATAAAAAGAAATCATGTTGTGCATTACATGCACTTACATATATTACACATGTTAATTTTAATGAAAGAGCCCGGTTTGACTTCTAAAGCAGAAAACTGCGGCTCTGCTGCTGCAGGAAGCTAGTACCGGCAGAGCATCCGGGAGATAGCAGATTCCGTAGAGACGATTACGTTTGAGTATAGATAACATCAATAGGTAATTACAAGATGCAAATACCTAGCTTTACCGCCCAGGACGGTCAGCCATTGAGAGCGGCTGATTAATTAGTTAGCAGTGTTTACCTCTTTGACCTCTTGTTTTCAAAGGTCATTTTAAAACATGGAGGTTACCTTCAACAGCAAAGTTATTAGCGGGACTATATTAAGAATGGGACCGGACCTGATTTATCGATGAGTTAAGCGGCAGTGACGTGGATCCGAGAGCAGCCATTCAACTCTAACCACTGGTATTATGTACAGTACTTTGCGGTCGCATAAGTTGCACTACTTTAGCACTGGGGCCTGGAAATGTGCCTGCCGTTCCGAATGCAGGGTTTCTCGTTATTTTAAGTCATTAATCACTAAAATGGCATTAAAATCATTATTTATTATTAATATATCTTTATTCAGGGTGGCTTGTTCAGAATATACGGATCTTCCACAAGGCTCGAATAAAAAGAATAACGGCGGTGGTTGCAGGATGCTCGCAAAGCGTTATTCATTTTAAAATTATCCGTAACAAAATTACGAAACAAGTTTTATTTTGGCGAGCATAATTTTTACGATTTTATTTTTTTCAACTTGCAAATGGTCATTATTATTCTTCTAGTTTGCTCTACCTCCCTCTCTCTCTCCCCCCCCCCCCCCCCTCTTTGTACCTCTGACAACTGGGCAATAAAGTTCTATATAAAAAAAAAAATAAAAAAATCTTCATATCATTATTTGACAACAGTTTCCAATATCTTCTTCCTTACCGCCGAAGCTTCACTTCAAGTCGAATGTACGTATACCTACACCCATGCTTGTTTTACCAAGAATAATATATATGTATTAAAGTAACTCGATTTTATCGTGAGAATCGACGCGTGGCAGACAGTGACGCGAACCTGGACAGATTAACAATTATATAAACGACTATAATTAGTGTATTAAATGTTATTTAAATAAGTAAAAGATCAAAGAGGTGTACACCGTTTGACAAAAGATCAGGAAATTTTACAACCGCAAAGTAACCAACAAGGCCATGTCTCACAGTATTTACATCCCGGAAATAATTATGGCGGGACTTCAAAAGAGTAGCCGAGGAGCGCATCAGTTGACATCCTTTGAAGATATAAGATGCGGCCGGACAGCGGGAGCTAACACTTTTAAACTCTCAAAGCAACAGCGGATATCACCATCTTGCTTTTCTCCGCAAAAAAAAGTCCCCCGGCCGGTACCTAATTGCTGCACCGGGCTTTCTGATGTTGCTGGTAGGGTTTTTGGACGGTCCTTTCTGCGCGGGACAGAGACAGATTGTTCGGGCCAGTAAGGGAGCAGACAGGCCTGCCTTAACTTAATCTTGTGCTATTTGGGATTCCGCCAACGCCAGACCGGAATACCCGATGATTACGGCCGCTACCCTAATCACCGTACACACTGGGTAAACGACAAAAGTATGTGGTAAACAGAGACGGCAGCCAACTGAGAGATCTCCGAACGAGGGAGCTGCCTGTCTGCCCGCTATACTCTGCCCTCGGACATTTCTGGAATATAGCCTCCCCAAACGGTTTTAACCATTAGATATACGATACGTGCTCTTCAGGCCAAAAGTAAGCACACACCGGCTGTCACTAGAAGAAAAGTATAAAAGAATAAAGGAACTGATGTTGGTTTTATTAAGCTTAAAGAAAGATGACCCAAATCATAAAATTGACAACCTTTAATTAAAGAAGAAAGAAGTTCAACATGACATATATGGATTATATAATTATGTGGTCAATTCATCCATATATCATGTTTTCGCCCTGCATTGTCTTAATTACTCCTTGTCAGTAAGGAGGAAATATGTTTAACTCTATTGTGTTAACCGTTAAAGACGCTGTTGGCACTACACTAGTACCCCGCCTGTACTCATTTGGCATCACAAATGTCCGGGAAATATACAAATGATTATATCAGTTAAGGGGTGTCATAAAAGCGGACCGAACTGTCTCGCTAGTGAAGCTTGCTTTGCTAGCAAAGCGGTTGGTACGCCGGACTGTGCGCCCCAAACATGGGTTCGAAACAGGGATCGGGCCCAATATTTTCCCCTGAGCAATTTGTCTTCTTAACAATACCCTTACTTTGGTTTTCATGGTTAAACATTAGTGAATGCACTCTTATCTTCTTCCACAATAATCGGATCAAACTGTACACACGTTTTTTCATGTTTGTTTTCATATGGACTTCTTAATTACACTAAAATATGTTTTGCATTTCAAACATATGTAAATTTAAACCGTTTATTTACCCTTAATGAAGACGAATTATGTCGTCTAAGTTGGACAGCAAAGAAATGATAAATGTAGGTAGGTGTTTTGCGTTCAAAAGAATTAAGCTAGAAATAACTGAAGCGATTCTGTGTAAGAACCAATAATAAACTGGGAATTAGCCCGTGGGCGATATCGTAATATGCCTTGACTAACCAGAGATTTGCGGAGATTTCTTTATTTTCCCCGGTTGTTCCCCGGTTTGCACTGATCCCAAGATTAATTAAATCTAATTCCAAGATTTTTATGATTTAAGCGAAGGACAATAAAATACACCTTGATTGATGATACGCAATCAGGGTTAACAATTACACCAAGTGGAATTGTTTTATTGAAATCTGCCGGCTTGATAATGCTACTGTCGGTAATTGCATCCAATATACGGAAGAAAATATCCCAGGAAAAAGGATAACTTCTCAATGTAACAAAAAACTCCTTTTATCCTTGTAGGAGAATGACCTTGACCTTGAATAGGTCCATTTTTGGTGAAAATAGCACAAATTCTTAAATATCTCAAGTAAGCTTGAATGGACTGGTCCAAAAATCAAGGTGACCGATGATCTTGGATAGCCTTGTGATATACCGGAAACTGGTGGCGCCACCTATTTTCCTTTTCTTGTTTTTACGCCTTTTAATACCCCCATAATTGCCACTTGACAGTACTGTAAGCATTATAAGTCAAAAACTAATGAATAGATTTCCTACATATTATGCACATGTAGAGAGATGGGTTACGGGATGAGGTCTATTTACATTTGGGTCATGACCTTTACCATTAGAGTGGCCTTGACCTTTAATGTGTCCATATTTGGTGAAAATCACAGACCTCTTATGATATCTCCAGTGTTGATAGCCATATTTCAAACGTGACTTATGTATGGCCCACCACTAAAGTAAGAACCCTATAGGTTCTAGGGTCATGAGGTCAAAGGTCAAGGTCACTGGACTCGCATCTTGAAAGATACTGTGGATGCTATTAAGTCAAACTTTTATCCCAGGTCTTCCATCTTGAATACATACTCACTTGCCAATAGTGGATGATTCATATCAATTTTGGGGTCAGAAGGTCAAAGGTCAAGGCCACAGGAGCTATATGTCAAAAAATTAGTTTCTGGATGATAATTCCTGCTTTTATTGATGTATTGATTTCAAACCTGACTTATTTATGTCCCATTGGAAAAGCAAGACCCGAATTGATTTTGGGGTCATGAGGTCAAAGGTCAAGGTCCCAGGATAAATCTTTAAAAAGATATGGATGCATTTTCAGCCAAAATTTCATCTCACATCTTTCATCTTGCACATATAGTTCACCTGCCAAGAGAGGAAGAACCCTATCAAAGTTGAAGGTCACAGGAGCCATTTGTACAAAAATTAGTTTCTGGATGATAATTCTTGCTTTTATTGATGTATAAATTTCAAACTTGACTTGTATATGTCCCATTGGAAAAGCAAGACCCGAATTGATTTTGGGGTGATTAGGTCAAAGGTCAAGGTCACAGGACACATCTTTAAAAAGATTGTGGATGCATTTTCAGCCAAACATTTCACCTCAGACCTTCCATCTTGCACATATAGGGTTTATCTGCAAATAGAGGAAGACCCCTATCAATTTTGAGGTCACAAGGTCTAAGGTGAAGGTCACAGGAGCCATCTGTCAAAAAAATAGTTTCTGGATGATAATTCCTGCTTTTATTGATGTATGGATTTCAAACTTGACTTATATATGTCCCATTGGAAAAGCAAGACCCGAATTGATTTTGGTGTCATGAGGTCAAAGGTCAAGGTCACAGGATACATCTTTAAAAAGATGTGGATGCATTTTCAGCCAAACATTTCATCTCAGATCTTTCATCTTGCACATATAGTTCACCTGTCAAGAGAGGAAGAACCCTATAAATTTTGAGGTCACAAGGTCAAAGTTGAAGGTCACAGGAGCCATTTGTCCAAAAATTAGTTTCTGGATGATAATTCCTGCTTTTATTGATGTATAAATTTCAAACTTGACTTGTATATGTCCCATTGGAAAAGCAAGACCCGAATTGATTTTGGGGTCATTAGGTCAAAGGTCAAGGTCACAGGACACATCTTTAAAAAGATTGTGGATGCATTTTCAGCCAAACATTTCATCTGAGATATTTCATCTTGCACATACAGTTCCCCTGCCAATAGAGGAAGACGTCTGTCAATTTCTTAAATAGCCTTGTGATGTGCAAAAAAGGTCAAGGCCACAGACCAACATCTTCAAAAAGATTGTGGATTGATAGATGGAAGAAACAATAATTGCTTGCCAAGTGTCAGTATATGCTGCTAAAAATGGGGGCCTATTCCTAAAGGGGGGGCTACTATATCTGGGGATACTCTGGCACCTGCCGTGCCAAGAAATGTCTAGTGAGAGTTATAGGCTTTCGTTCCATTTCTGAGTTTACTATAAAATATATATATCTAAACCTGGGTTAGAATAAACCTATAATGGAACCATAAATCTTTATTTTTTAAAACCTTTTCAAAACTTATATTCAATTGTAATATATTTGAAAACTCCCCCCCCCCCCCGCCCATTCTTGAAGATAACTTGACGCCACTGTTTAGACACGGATATAAACAGAAAAAACGGCCTGTGTGACGGGATCGGTGTTTGCTGACCTTTTTTTTATCGAATAAGGGTTCAAGGGATCATCTTTAATTCATTGTCATCAGCTATCGCCATAGGCCCCTTCAAAATAAATGTTCACTGCATAACTGAGGCTGCCTGTCTAATAATACCAGCTGATGTTTCGCCGTATAGTTTAGGACAGCATCACAAAGTCATGCCGACAATCACTGGTGATTACCTCCCTGTGAATTCCGAACAGTGTATTTAATATACTCATGCAAAAGCACTCTAACTTAAAAGTCTCTTTTTTTTAAGATTTATTGAAAATGACGCTAAGTACTTTTTTGCTCTATATTTCACCAGTTTTCTCCCTTTTTCCTCTTTTTTTCAGTAAAATAATTCTGAGACACACTATTACTCTTATGCTAGTTGTCCAGTTAGCAAAAAATGGGACATTCCTCTCTTTTTTGTGTGTGCAATGTCCAAAATGTACCACATCATGTTGAAAATATCATTATCTTCATGCATGTGAACCATGCATGTTTCTGACATAGGAAGTAATATATATATATATATATATATATATATATATATATATATATATATATATGTTCTGTGTAAAGCACATCATTTTTCAGTAAATCATAAAAAAATGGGAATTATTCATAATTTTCCTCTTTTTTCACTTTCTGTTTAAAAGAAGGCTATTCTTTTTCCCAAAGAGCCCTTTCTGGTTAATTGGTCACTCACCTTTGGCAGATTTGGAATCGAGCATTAAATATATAGAAAAATACCTTCTTATCACTTTTATATATATAATTACAGTTAACAGTCGTTTCATAAGATGTCTGATGTAAGCAGACGCTTAATTAAGCGTGGCAGCATTTGTGTCCCTTCAGCTGTTATAACAAGATCGAAAACGCACCCAGTTAACCCTTAGAAGATATGTCAGTCAAATCTGTAAACCACAATTAATATGAAATCATCATAACGTTTGATAGTTCAAGCAAGTGTTGCGGAAAAAAACACAACAACATCTCCAGCAGCGAACATTACCTTGGTGGAGTTTTTTGGTCTTGACGAAAAACGTTTTCTTTCCTGTGTGACAAGTGAACAAATGCCACCAACTATCTTGCAAACTGATTCTCAAAATAGCCAGCTCGGTGTTTTTGATTGGGTGTGGTCTGCTGTCGCATTAACAACAGAAAGAACCTGAAGAAATGTGTCTGACGTCAAAGATGCCTGAAATAACATGTTTATTCTTAATACACCTTAATAACCCAGTATTATCAGAACTTTATACTTTGTACTTGATATCATTTGATAATTGTACCCTTATTTCATATGTTGCATAACAGTTCAAAAATTGTGTCACGTTTCATGTTTGCGGGTTAGATTTTCGCGATCTCACCATACAGTAATCTACTCAGTTTCTATTCATACTTAAAGTTATTATTTAATATGCGCCCAAAATTTCAACAACAAAAAACTGTCGACGACCCAAGTAAACATGTCCAGCGGAAATTTTTTTGTGTATTTTTTAAAATGACAGTTAAGATCTGGAATTTGTAATTGTAAACCTTGATTTAATTTATAATATAAACAATTTGATGATAAAGGTATTTATAACATAAATAAAAACCAATAAAGTAATATTAGAAATGACCGTTAATTTGTGTAGATGAGGCATATAAACATGAAAATTAATTTTCCTCCTTATTTCCATTTTGCGTATATCAGGAATTTGAAAAGATCACCAACGAAAAGCCGAAATGGCTATATATTTTTCGAGAAAATTTTTCACATGCCTTGTTACAAACTACAGTCAAACTGGCGTTTACTGTCTTTACTGTACCATCATTTAGACCTTAGGTCGCTGAAAGATATATATATTGCATATGAAATAGAAGTCTTTTTTCGACTATTGATGTGCTATTGTGTGAGGATGCACATTGTTTTATAAACCAAAAAAAATGCAAAAAGCAACCATTCCTGGATACCAGCAAAAGGAAAGCTATTCCAGGGTCTTGTTTCGCTTCAGATAAGGACCCAATATCGATGAAAGGGGAAAGGGGGATTCCGTGAAAACTAAACCACCCTTTCTTCTTTGCCCTTTTCTTCTTCTTTCGCTTACTGAGTAAAGAGTGAACCCTTTGAACGGCAGATCTAATGATGACGGGAAAGAAAAACACTACAGTGACATTAAGCGCGCATCTTACCCTTTTGATCCGTTTTGAGCCCCGATGGTGGCGTGGAAGGCATCACCTTTTTCCCCGGTGTATCATCAGTGGCCCATTAGCTCACTGTGCCATCAGTATCGAATCTATAGAGAGGACGGGCTTTCTCCCCTCACGCGCCCATGTTTTAAAAAAAAACTTCCCAGGAAAGTGGTTTCAAACTGCCTGCTGGCATATAGTGATATATAGGCGTCGCATCCGCCTCTACGCTTAATGAAACTCTTCGCTGCTCTATGCCACTTACACTTTCTGTTTGAATAAATCTTCTTACAACCCTTTCAACCCATTTCTCTTTATGCTTTTGTCAAAGAAATGAAAAATTAGGGGCAGGTATATACCTTAATTATTTGATGACGACTATTATAAGATGACAGCTTTCGCTAATTTTTACCCTCAGTACATAAAAAAATCGCGCTATGGTACTCAATATCTCCACGATTAATGAAACTCTCCACTACACTTTGTCATTTTCACATTCAGTTTGCACAAATCTCCTTTTAGTCATCCTTGAAAATTCTGCATTCTATCGTCAATCAAATTTAAACAGAGTAGATATTTTCTGACCTTTTTATTTGTATGTTTTATTATTATTTTCAAGCCATTATGTTAATCATAACCAAACCTGTGTTGTGCTATCCTGATTTTTTTTAACTGGTGCAGTCATCAGGTCATAACTTTTCCACCATTTAATCAGTCACTCTAGTGTATTAATCTAGTCACAAAGTCTGATTAAAGGGAACCCTACGTTTGCTTTGCAGTGATAAAATACTCCTCCCTTTTGATAATATAGCGTTTCTTATTCACGTATTAATTAAATTCCCAAAATTAAGTATTGATTAATTTGATGTATGTTCGCAATAACTACACGTTTGAAGCGGGAATTGCGAGGAAACATAATTAAACGCTAAATAATTTATCAAAGGAATATTTATGTCTATTTATACATCATGTAATGCTTTACTTTGAATCATCTACAAGTTATATACGATTCTCCTAATAATAGTAAAAGTAATAATAATATATATATATATATATATATATGTATGTATATATATATATATATATATATATATATATATAATACATTATATAAATGGTTATGGATGTGATTGTTAAGAAAAGGATTGAAATGCCGTCCTTCAGGCACCATTGATAAAGAATATATCTAATTTTGTTTAGTCAGTCTGATACAATGCATTCAATTTACTCCTTTTCACAGATAATTTGATTTGCAGTCTGATTTATCTACCCTTAATGCCATAACCTCTGAATTAAATGTTTTCCTTTCCGACTTACATGCTTGTTACGTTGTACATGCGTGATTTATTGATATCTAAATATCAGTGTTTTGTTCGACCCAGGTGTAATACACAGCCTTGACAACACGCAACCAGAGACCTAACACATTTTAGTTAATTATTAATCTTATTTGTAAAGGGAACGTTGAACTAGTTGCAGTCGCCAAGCATTCACAATCCCTCCCCCCCCCCCCCCCCCCCCGGCCCGCACTAGGCGATAATGGGAAGCTGGCTATGCAAGGCAGTTTAAACGAATAAGTCTGTCGCGTAAGGCCAAAATAAAAAAAAAGGTATGGTTCTCAGGCAATTTTTTTTTCAGAAATCAATGCGGGCGGGCGGTTTTTTTTTATTTTATTTTATTTTTTTTTGGTATGATTCGATAAAAATGTGAAATGATAAGGGAAAAGCATGATAATAACAGATTTATTTTGCTAAACAAGTAAAAGTACTACATAACAAACAAAATTGTATAATTTTTATTCTTGAAAGAAATGTCCGAGCAAGTGCAGCTCAAAATTGGTAAGTTTCTATAAA